>OX608076.1:13015586-13580586 GCA_951509635.1 Eupeodes luniger | reverse complement strand
AAACGAACTGTCAAAATGTATAGGAATTGTTATAGATATATTAATTACCTACCTAATGATTTTGATACGGAATAGGTAATAAACCTGGTAAACTTAGAAAAGTATTTTCTGGCTTTTGTATGACATTTAAATAAAAGCAAAATGAAATATTATTTAGGTACCAGTACCACCAAAGAAAAATAAAAAAAGATGAAAATAAACAACTAACAATCATACATTTACGCAAACGTTTTTAAGGGATATTTAAGTTATCGTTAGTAGAAAGGACATACATACCTTATACCTACATATCTTTCTTTAATGCAGATGTCTTCTTTCAATCAAAGTCATCAATAACACTGGTCGACAAAATTACGTTTTTTTTTCTGGCGCACAAACAAAACAATGCTTTTTTAAAGGATTATGATGTTCTGGATTGACGGAAAAATCTCGGGCCCCTCACTATTTACCATTTTTTTAAATTTCATGCCTACTGATATGGTACGTTCTAATTTCAATTACGAATAGCGAAATTGGTTGGAATTAACGGAAATAATCATTTTTGTTTGCAAAGTGAACCGAAAAAAGTGTTAATCATCAAATCAATCTTACGGGTATCGTCCAGTTTACATAGTTGAAATGGAGGATGGATAGAAAATTATTCTTCATGCGATTAGATCAGAATCCGAACAGAATCATACATTTAATTCCATATTGCCAACGACATGTTAGTAACTGATAATACGGTCGATTAACTATTAAAAAAATAGCATGAAGATCTATTATACCTACTATGAAAATAAAATAGAGCGAAGTAAAAGTATTTAAAAATTGTCTTTAAAAAAAAAACTAGGTATTTTAAAAGTTTTACATTAAATACCATTTATTGTTTTTCTTAATTAGTATTAGCGTTGGTTTTAGAACAAATTCTCTTCATGGCTTTTCAAAGCGAGCTGGGTAAATTGTAATAATATTAAAATATTATTACAATGTTTTATTAAAGTTAGTTTGCATTCAATGAAATATTTTCTTTTGGCAAACGACCTTTCCTAGCTTTCTGAGCAGCAAAACAACTTATAATTGCATCGAAATCCAATTTCCTTGCCAAAGGTGCTTCGATGCATAGTGTAGCAAGTCTGGAAACACGATCTTGTGATGAGCACAAACGATGAAACTTCTTTGTTCTGGCAAGGACGCTAAATGAACGGTCGGCACTAGCTACGGTTACAGGTATGGTATAACACACACGGAGAGCAACACCAATGTTGGGGAAAATCGTCTTCAAGTTCTGGAAATAAATAGCATTGAGCAAACTCAATGGCGGAAGTTCTGCTTTAAAATTGGCTTCATAATAGTGTTTCAGATGAATTATTTCTTCTTTCAACTCTTGAGACACATGCGAGTTATACTTTTGGATGAACCTTGTAGAGGAGTTTTTAATCTCACGTTCGTTCATTGTTGAAAACTGTCATAAAAATGAAAATGTAGCATTCAAATTTTTCATCGTATCGAACCGACGAGAAATTCCACATATAATTGAATCAACTATGACGTAAAAGGTGTTTCTCTTGAAATTTATTTCTTCATCTGTTTCAATTTGCTTTCCAGCTACTCGGTTTTCTTCAAAATGTCTCTTTACTCGTAATTGCCCTTTTCGATTCGATGGGAACGATTCTGGAACATCCCCCAATCCAGTAGCAACTACTTTGCATTCAGATAAAAATTGATCTGATCCGTTTTGAATAATGTTCAAATCGAGGATCAAATTGTCGAGATCTTGAATTTCAACGTCAATAGTACTGTTTCTGGTTCGAAGAAGGAAACTTCTTTCATTTATAGCGCTAAGAACCTTGCACCAAATCGAAGACATAAGGACGCATTCAAATTTGTGCATATATTTTAAAATACCATTTACATTTCTTCGAGCTTCAGCAGTTAAATTAATATCACTTAAGGCTTCTAATGATGTTCTAAGGTTTTTCAGATGATTTGCAAATGGTTTCACTGCCTCAATTCTAGCTGACCATCTTGTATCGGGAAGTTTGTGAAGGGATCCGGGCACATTTTTTTTTAGGATTTCCCAACGTTTGAACAACACCAAAAAATGTGATTGTCGCAACATTCTGCTGAATAGACACATTGTGAATACATGGCAATCGGAGTTTTGTTTAAAATATGACTTTGTGCACCATTATACTGTCCTTTCATATTGCTTCCATTGTCATAGACTTGAGCACAACAGTCTTCTAAAGGGATTCCGTTCTTTGCCAATGTTTCGCAGATCAATTTAGCTATTGCGGGGCCAGTTTTTTTGTTGCAATCGACGAATTCCAAAAACCGTTCTTTGATGGTGAACACATTTTCTTCAAAGCGCATATATCGCAAAATAAATGTGTTTTGTTCCACATCACTTGAATCGGGTGTTGCATCGACAATTATAGCGAATTATTTGGCGTTTTCTCTCTCCTTCAAAATAGCTGAATTCACATGTTGGGCACACATTTCAATGAACTCATTTTGAATCTCAACGGAAAAGTATTGGACTTGGAAACGTTTGTGCTGTTGTTGTGAAATTCTTATTTTTTCCAAGTGCTCCTGACGTAAGGGGTCATAATGACTAATTAATTCCAAAATGCCCAAAACATGTCCACTATTTGGCTCTCCAATAAGATTGCTATCGCCTCGTAGTTCTAGTCCCTTTTCGCCAAGGAAGAAAATGGTGTCCAATATTCTACATAGAACTCCTTGCTATTTTTGTATGGCCGGTTTAATATACACACTTTGAAGTGACTTGATATCCTTCAAGTCTTCAGTAAACAATTTATTCAAAATATTAATTAATCAATATTACGGAAACCACAATTGAAAAACGTTTGCGTGGGATTTTCCGGTCCCCCGAAACCGAATCAAAAATTTCGTTCCCAGCAGAAACGAAAATAGAAAAAAAGAAACTTTATAGAAACAGAAACCGAAATAAATATTTGTGTTTTGTTTTAAGTTGCCGGGCCCCTTATTTTGATTTGAAAAATTTTCAAAATAAAATAAATTTGATATTTACGTTAAATTAAGTAAGAAAAGCGAAACAATTTATTATAACTTTCTTTAAATAGTCCAGAGTTGCCCAATTTTCCATTAAATATTAACAAAAATGTACGCCAATAATAATCAGGGGCCCAGATCGGCAATCTTGTGACTGATAGATTGGTAGATAACATGCAACCAGGGGCCCGATTGCGAAAGCATGAATGATTTTAAATTTTCTGGCCCCTAAAAATAAGTGAGAATAGGTATGTTGATGATGAATTTAGAGTACCTATATTAAACAAAAAACACTCCTCATTGCTTTCAATTCAAATCAATCAAAAATTCCAAACATTTTTTACTTAGATTTTTTTTTAAAACGGGGGTGTGTAGTGTTATTCGAAAATGTAACGATGTAATTAATTGTAGATTTTTTGCTTTTTTTTCTTTCCCCAACGATTCATGAACCTTGTATTCTTCAAAGTATTCGAATTAATATTAAAAATTAATACAAAATATACGACTGGGTCGCACGAACAGGCTCATGTATCTAAAGAGTCTGATGTCCCGGTTTCGAGATATCCAATTTAAAAACAAATGTTTAATATTTTGTTTGATGAGACAGGATAAGAGCTCGTGCAAACAAAAATTTATTGAAATCGGTTAGTTCTTGAGAAAACTTAAAAACGAAATATCGGTTCTATTGAGGTGGAAACATATTTTTTATTGAAAATTAAGAAAATAAAATTTAAAGAAATTAGTTAAAAAAATCTATTGGTTCGTTTCTGACAAAATTTGAATTTTTGATTTTTGGCCAAAAAAATTTTATGGAGACTACTGTTATTTTTAGTCGTATAAAATTGAAAAAAGCCTAACGCGAATCGGCACAAAACCTTAATTTCCAAATTTGAAGTAATGATTATTTAAATCATGCTTGATTAAAATCTCGAGTTCAAATTTTGTTAACGAATGCCAAACTTGCCATATAGTTTGTATATGTCGCAAGTAAAAATGAAACTTGATACGGTGAAATATTTCCTTGATGTTGACTTTCAAATAAATTACTTTATTCGCTAGGCATAATCTTTCAACTTATATTAAAAATATTCAAATTTTTATTCAAAAGAGTCTCTGCTAATTTTTTGTATTAATTTCAAGGAAAACGCTACAAACTGAGTTTGTCTATTTTAACACTGTGAAAAGAATGCACCCAAAGGTATTAAAACACTTTACTAGAGGCAACAAAGATGGATAATTTATTTTGTAGTTATTAGTATTTTAAACAAACATTACTTCAAAATGTGGCCGACGAACTTTTAGATGTTAGAGAACGCTGTACGTAAGGACTTTTTAGACTATTAGTTTGTAGTCAAAAATATTCCAATTACCCATTTCGTTAGCTTCTGCATTCCAAATATTTCTATGTATATACTCACATAAAGCTCGGCGGGTTTTTCTGCTAAAGGATAAGCTGTGACATTTAGCAACGTTAAGATGAAAATAGTGTTAGGTACAACAGTCAAATAAACAATTTGAATAATTTTGAGAAGAAAATACGCTTGTGTTTAATATTAAGATAAAGTTTAAGATCATCGGGATTATTACTAGGCAATATCATTTATAAATTTTAAGGAATAGCAAAATCACTTTCTTATTTTTAATTTAAAAAATTGTACTCTACCAGTGATGTAGGAACTTAACAATTAAATCAAATTTGAATGATTATCAAGATTTTGCACTTCCGTTAGAGAAATCAAGAGATTAACCCTATTGTCGCATTGAAGGTTTTTCTCTAAGGCTTCAACCGCACTAATTTTGCAAAAAATTGTGCAATTGTCGAAATCTTATCTTACCTCATTTTTAGAGCCTGATTTGAAAATTGCGGTCGAATATGAAAACTTCCAAGAAATGAAATAATAATAATAAGTAATTTGTATCCATTTCAATATTATATTTACAGGTTTCAAAATCTATTTCTATATAACTTCATACTTAGAAAAAGACCATGCGTTTAAGTTTCTGCTTTGTGCGCTTTCTTCTTTTATTAGTGATCTTAAGCCTGAAGGATATTATTTTGAAATACAATTATACATATTTTACGATTTTAAGGCTGATCATCTAAAATACCTTAACCTTACAACAAGTGGACGAATGTATAGTAAACTTACAAAATATTAAAATGGTATGGGATAAGGTTCTTTCAATTTCTCTCTAAACCAAAAAGCTAATCTTGAGTGATCTTCTTAAAATAAGTTATTTTTGTGCATAGTTTCGGAAAAAATAATGTTCAAACTCAATATCAAAAAATATAGAAAACAACGGATTTTTTTTATTATTGAACAAAAATTAAAAACATTTAATAGCATTTTTGTTTCTTTTGCTCAAATTAAATTTGGATTATTTATTTGAGAAAATCCATTAACTTCTCCACACAAATTATATTTAGGGAATTTGAAACGAGGCCCTTTCCTTTCCGGATATATGTAAGTCAATATCTATACAAAACTATAATAGATCTTGTTGTATCCAATTCTCTCAAAACTAAAACATATTTTAACTCTTGCTTTGCTCAACAGGATTAGCATTTGATAAGGCGTTAATTAACAACAAAAAAACTGAAAACAATGCAAACATTTGATAAAATCGATCTTTGATTGTTTTGAGTTTGAATATTTTTACTTGCAACATATAGGAACAATATGGTAAGTTTTGCATTCGTAAAAAAATCGAACTCGAGCTTTAATCAAACATTAAATTAAGATGGTGGAGATGTCGAAAGAAGTGGGTCCTACGATCCCGTCCGTCTGTCTGTCTGTACAAATTTTGAGAAATAAAGGTTTTTTTTTTGGCAAATCCAATGTCATTTACATTTTTGAAAACAAAACTCATTTTGAATGTACATATGTGTACATTTAAAAAAAATTAAAATACTGAACATATTTCTAAACAGACTCTTTGAATACATGAGCAAGTTCGTACGACCCACTCGTGCATTTTATTTTTTTTTCAGAAAGAAAGGATAGAAACAACTTTATTAGAAAAGATTATTCAAGAATAGATTTTTAGGTTTACGAAAAGTTGTATCAAAAAAATGTGGAGATCATGATAACTTATACGCCTTAAACTGATACCGGCTTCTTGTAAAGGGGTCCAAAACAAGTATTTTTTATGGAAGGGTATTCTATGTCACACCGCTTAGCAAGTAGTTGCGGTATAAAAAAATGGTTAAAAATTAAAACCAAATTATTTAAAACCAACGGCAATACCTACAATAAAAAACTATTAGATTTTGAAAATCCAGAGGTCTATTAGCCGCGTTTTATTATCACCATGATCTGATCCGGATCAGATCATGATAATAAAACAGCATTGGATCATCATATTTGTTATTATTTAAAGTTTGGTAGCAGTGTCAAATTCGTTCTTTCAAAAGTGACATTTCAATGCAAAAAAAAAAAACAAACACATACCAAAAATGGAAGCTCCACAACTTTTGAAAATGTTTCTGCAAACCACCATTGCACTCTCAAACTCAAAGCATATCCAGGAACGTTTTGGTCTCACATGTAGTCCAGATTCTTTTTGACCTTTTAATAAATGTGACACTTAAATAATTTAATTTAACTTACAATTTATTTGAGCATCTTTTCTCCCATTTGTGCTGCAGCTTTATCGATTTTATTTATATTTTTTGACATTTAAAGCAGGGTTGCCCAAAGAACATTTTGCTCAATGATTTTTTTTTTTTCCTTTTTTTTGGGGAAAATAATACCCATAAATTATGTCAAATATACATTTTTTTTGGACTTAATTATTTGAATTTCACCAATTAATATCTAGTTTTGTTTAAATATCTAATTATTTCATGGATTATATACCAAATAAATAAATATAAAGCTTCTCGCTTTCTATTTAAAAAATATTTTATTTCAGTCAAATGGAAATGTTTATATGGCAATACTGGTTTTATTTAATTTGTTTGCAATGATACCAACATTTACATGTGAAATCACAATGATAAAGCGCTCCTTGTTGTGAAAAAAAGAATTAAATTTTGGATCTCAAATTGAGATCCAAACACAAAGCAGGATCTTGTGTTGTTGTTCAAGATCCGGATCAGATCATGGTGATAATAAAACGCGGTTATTATTAAACTATAAATTAAAATAAATCTACTTATGTACTATGTGAAAAGGTTTTGCAAAATTCTCATATAAAGTCAAAATGTTGATAGTAAAAATATATACACAAATTAAGTTAAGACATGTTTTTCTTCAAAATTTGAAAATTAAGTGCTTTAATTAATAGATAGTCTCTTAATCTTTTAATCGAACACTAAAAAATACATGGTCTTATATCTTTTAGCTCATGAGAATTTTGCAAATTACCAGAACTACTTTTCTATAAAATTTGAATGTATTGGGTACTATTGGAAACTTTTTTTCATAAATAAAGTGCTAGCACCCAGAATAATTACGTTTAAATATTTAGGTGTGTGAAAGAGACCATGTCGTTCATGCCAGCCTACTGCTTGACCATATCAAAGGGGTTTCGGGTAGGTGAGAGGTTGGGTACCACTCATGTAAAATTTGGCATTTATGTTACGAACATTTATGTATTTCCAATATCAACAGCTGTTTTCTAAATAAAAATGCAAATACAGGGTTTCCCGTAAACGATGGACCGAACTAATTATAGAGATAGACCAGGTTATGACCTTTCAGAAGTTCATAACTTGCTCTTCCCGAATAATAAAGTTTTAAGAGTAAAAAAGGACCTACTTTAAGTCGGTTTTTCATCTCCCTTTCTAAAACTGATTTTTGTTTTTAAATTTTTTGGAATTTTAAAATAACCAAATGTTGGGACAACTAATTTTTGCTAAGATTTGATGGGCATTGTCATTTCGCTAAAAATAATTTAATACCACACAATTTAAATGAAGCTCATCTATAAAATTAAAAAAAAAATTAAAATATCACGTTTCTTAAAATCTTTAAATTACTAGAAATGAATACCCAGCAATTTAAATCAAGCTCGTTTATAAAATATATAAACAAAAGAGGCTGTGATGCGACCCACACTGATAACTTTCCATTGGTGGCAGTTAACAATGTTCAACTAGTATTTTTTAAGAAGTTAATTTTATTATTAAGAAAAATTATTGAAAGAATAGATAGATATACAATTTAAAGCTTAAGTTTAAGCTTTTTTATGTAAAGATGTATTCGAGGAATAATATAATTTTTAGAACTTTTTAATATTTTTTACAAAATAATAATAACAAATTTTGTTATATAATGAAGAAAATTTGAATTCAATAATTTTTTTGTTATCAAAATACTTAAGTTGAAAATCATTCGTTGTTTTTTGCAGATTTTCGTATTTTTTTAAACCTTCAATTCAATTTTTACCAAAAATTAAATACATGCCAAGAACAATATTTTATGCAGAATCAAATAATTTTGAAGTAAATACTCATTTTTTTTCGAGATATTAAAGACATTTTTTAGTAGTATTTCTTTAAGGTTTTAATTTTGTATAACAAAACTGTCTGTTGCATTTTATTAAATTCATTACATAATTTTGGTATCAATATCTTGTATAAAATTAAGTTATTTTGAAGGCAACAATATTATTTATTTCTGAGATATTTAAGTGGAATATCAATTTTAACCAATGTTTAGTAGTAATTTTTTAGGATTTTAATTTAAAAAAAAATGCCAATTTGATATTCTAAAAATTTTACCAGATGTTCAAAACATTATTCTTCGTCACATATAATTATTTTAAAATTATTATCAATTCTTTTTTGAAAAACATTCGAGTCAAAAACAAATTCTTTTTTTGTTTTTTTTCATTTATAATACATGATGTTTTACTTGTCTTATAAATAAAGCGTTTCTTAAAATAATATTTAATTTGTGTTATTCTATTAATATCGCGTCACATTACATAACATACAATTTTATTAAAGTCGCCAGCTTTATTAGTTCGTGAGATATTGGGGTCCACCCAAATTTTCACCTTTTTTCATCTCTCTAAGAATGTTTGATTTAGATCCTAGGGACCTTGAAACGTCAGGAAATATTTTGTGTGGGATAAATAATTTGAAGTCAATATCTTTCATTGTTCTTCTTATACTTAAAAGTTTTTTTTGTTGTTTTTGTAGGTTTTAGTGTTTTGTTAAAAAAGTTGTTAGTTGAATTTTTCTAAAAAAATAACTTAAAATTAACAACAATACTTCGCATGTGATGAAATAGTTTGATTTTAAAATCTATTTTTGTTAACCAGATTTTTAATCGAAAACCAATTTTTACCATTTCTTGTAGCATTTCTTGAATGTTTTAATTTTATTTAGCACAGAATGAAATCATTTGAAGTCAATAACTTCATTTATTATTTTGGAGATGAAATCGTTTTTTGTTTGTAATATATTAGAGGTGACAATTATTTTTTTTCAGTTTTTTGATTTATAAAAAAAAATCGTTCATTTATTTTTGTTTTTCAAAATTTTATTAGTTTGGTATAAAAATCTTTTATCTAGACTCTAGGGACCTCGAAACGTCGAAAAATGTCAAAATGTTCAATTCAACAAATCGGACCGATTACAATAACTTTTTATTTGAATGTTATAACAGTAATATTTTAAAATAACTTAAAGAAAAAAAATCTGAACAAAAAAATTAACAGTGCATTCTAGAAAAAAAAACAAGTTTTATTTTATATGTCAAGAAATTCACATGTACAAAAATAGGTTACAAATATTTATTACTACATCTCTTCACATTCCCAAGGGTCATCAAAGTACAAAAAATCCCTATAAAGTAAAAAAAAATCAATAAAATGTATTCAGCGGGTTTTTATTTTAACTTACTCTTTAAGATTTATTATCTCAAACTCATTCTCTGTTTTATATCCATAATCATAAATCCTTAATAAAGAGATGGTTAGGTTAGGTTATAGTGTCTGTCCAAGATGGAAACGGACACACTTAGGCCAGTTTAATGGAACATTGTGATACCACATGAATCTTGAGGCTTCCTCCTAAGCTCAATGGGACCAGTTTGAGTCCCTTACGAAACGTGAGAGGCTGATTATGCTGATATGATTTAGATTGTTTAGATCGTTAAAGAAGAATTCTCCTAGGTAATTCTTGTGTTTTCGAGCCAGAGCAGGGCATGTGCAGAGAAGATGAAGAACTGTTTCTTCCTTTCTTCTGCAAAAGTCATTTGAGAATACGCCTAATCTCGTGGCGTGCTTTCATATTAGACAGTGTCCGGTTATGACACCTATTTATCGAGCTTATATGCGATCTGCTTAGAGAGAGCAAGCACCTTGAACGTTTTAAATCCAGTGTTGGCCAGATGTTTTTTGTGACTTGACACGTTGTTTTTTGTGACTTGACACGTGGTGATGTTGTTCCACCTGGTGCCTGTCCTCCTCACAGCGTCTTGCATTAGCAACAGTTTACAAGTAGCGATTGGTATGCCAGTACGTGCCAAACGTTATCGGATGGGCTGTACTGTACCGTTCCTGGCGAGTTCATCTGTCTTACAGTTACCTGGAATGTCTCTATGGCCCGGCACCCAGCAAAGGTGAATATTAAACTGTTGTGCCATCTCCATTAGAGATGATCGACAGTTATGGACTGTTATAGAGTTTGTAGAGACAGAGTCTCTTTTTTATAATTTTATGTTTAAGTTGATCCTAATAGTCAATTATAACCATCATACAACTTTGTTTTTTTTTTAATAAAGGCACCTTCGATGTCAAGGAAAGCAACCATAGTGAACTCTTTATGATGGAGGGAATATTCGACGGTGCGTACTAAGGTGTGTAACGCTGTTTCCACCGATTTACTTTTACAGTAGGCATGCTGAGACGAATACAGAAGTCTTGTATCAATACTTGCCCTTAAATGGATATCAATCAATCTTTCCAAGGTCTTAAGAAGGAATGATGGTAGACTTATAGGTCGTAGATCTTTAGGATTGACTTGCGAGCATTTACCTGCCTTGGGTATAAAACAACTTTAACTTCTCGCCGTTCCGAGGGAACATGGACCAGGTAAAGATAGCTGGTAAAAATTGCATCAAGGATTGCTGCAATTATGTCAGAAGTCTTTTGTAGCTCGGCTGGTATTATTCCATCTGGTCCTGCAGATTTAAATGGTTTGAAGCTGTTGAGAGCCCATTGTAGCTTGTCCCTTGTGATCAGACCTTGTGGATATGTTGTATTCGGACTTGAACGTATATAACCGTTGCAAGTCTCGGTAAAAGAACTACCAGGAAAATGAGTATCCAGTAGTAAGTTCATCGATTCATTACTTGAATTTGTCCAGGAGCCGTCTGCATTTTTCAAGCAGCTTGGCATCGCTGAATTAGTTGAAAGAATTTTCCGTAACCTAAAGGCTTCAGAAGTTTCTTCTATCGTGCCACAGAAGGATCGCCAAGAAGATCGCTTAGATTTCCTTAGTGCCTTCTTGTAAATTCTTAGGGATTCTTTGTAAGAATCCCAGTGAGAGGCTAGTCTTGCGGCTTTGGCTCGGTTGAAAAGTTTCCTGCATTCTTTCCTGAGCGAGTCAAGCTCTGAGGCCCACCATTGTGGTTTCCTCTTTCCTCTTATGTGTATAAGTGGACAAGCAATTTCTAGCGATCTGTTCATAGCTGAGGTAAGGTCATTGACTTTGTTGTCAAGTTCATTAGCGTTAGAGGAAGGACTAGATAGTCAGTGGCGTCTTTAGGCATGGGCCCGGTGGGCCAGGGCCCAGGGCCCCGCAATTATTTGGCCCCAAATCCACCAACTCAAAATGAATGAATCTTTACAAAAATTATATAGAAAACGAAAAAAGGTAAGTAGACAGTAACAGAAAAACAAATTTAATTTTACTCTCCGTTCCGTTGAAATTCTCCTTTTCAACATCTTAAACTTCTGGCAACATGAATCTTTAATCATAGGTACACCTGCACACGCTGTTAACATTATTTTAATTTTATCCTATTTTATTTTATCCTTTTTATCAGCAACGAATTCATTGATATAATGGGAAAACAAGTCCTAATACAAATTTTAGGTGAAATTAGATCGGCAAATTATTTTTCCCTAAGTGTTGACAGTACACCCTACCTTTCTCATATCGACCAGTTGACTTTTGTTATTCGGTATGTTAAAAATTGTGTTCCCATTGAAAGGTTCTTAAAATGTATGCCTATTCAAGAGCATAAATCTGAATATTTAGCTGACACAATCTTGACATTTCTGCAAAATCATGATATTTCAATAGAGAATTGTCGAGGATAAAGCTATGATAATGCGTCTAATATGTCGGGAAAATATTCTGGTTTACAAGCAAGATTAAGGAGAAGTCCGAATTTGCTACCTTTGTACCTTGTGCAGCACATTCTCTAAACTTAGTAGGCCTTCATGCGGCTGGTTGTGTGCAAGAGCAAGAGGCAACAAGTTTCTTTCAAGTGGTTCAAAAAATATATGTACAACTTTTTTTCTGCTTCTACCCATATCGCTGGAATAAATTGAATGAATGTTTATGTTCACATAGAGTTCTTAAAAGCCTCTCTGAAACAAGATGGTCTGCACGAGCTGATGCAGTTAACGCGCTCCATCATGGTTATAAGCAAATTACTGAAGCCTTGACATCTATCTCTAGAGATCCAGACAAAGCTCCAGACACAAAAAGCGAAGCGCTAAGCCTGTCTAAGAAAATGTCAAAACTGGAGTTCCTCATTTTAACAGGAATTTGGAGCACAATATTAAAAAGAATTCATAAAACCAGCAAGAGCCTTCAAAAAGAAACAATAACGATTGACGTTGCTGCCAATTTGTTTTGTTCACTATGTTCTTTCATAAATGATCTAAGGGAGAATTTTGATAAATTTGAAGCGTGTGCCAAAATTCAGAATCCGGATGCTAATTATAAAGACTTAATGCAACGAAAAATAGTACGAAGTTATTTTGATGGTCCTGCATCATCCTTATTTTCTAATTTCTAAAGAAAAGTTTAAAATATCAACTTTTTTTCCAATTATTGACACTATTACTTTGCAATTAAAAATACGATCCGATTGCTATCAAGAAATGAATGCATTGTTTGCCTTTTTTTGTCGATTGCAATATTTGACTTCAGTGAAGTTGCAAAATTCTTCCGAACAGTTTTCAAAAAACCATAGATAGTGGAGTGCCTGGAGCATTCAAAACCATAAAACCTCGGATTAGAGTTACAGTGAATGAATTTATATGATCGATGTGGGATATTGTTTTTTAAACTATAAATTGCAATGTTTACCCAAAATTTTTGTGTGCACTCCATTTTTTAATTGTTTAAACAAATTCTTATAAAATATTAATGTTTGACCATATGTTTTCACTTTAAACAGTAATTTTTTTTTTATTTATATGTTAAATCTTACCTGAATAGACATATAGGAACAATTTTCAAAGATACCTGTGTATAAAAATAGCAGTAGGGATCTCAAACAGGTAGAAAAACGTGGAGGGGAGAGCGGAGCGACAGCTACTATGTACAATGGAATTCCTCGGCTAGTTTAGTTGCAAGTAACATGTGTTCTGTGAGTATTGTGCTTATATATTGGCTTTAAACTACTTTTATATTTTAAAAAATATTGTTGTCAACATTCAGTAAAATTTTGAGAAAAATCGAATTGACAGTTTTTTTTACAAAAAATAAAAACTTAAAAGAAAATTTAACAAAAGTAGGTAAAAATTGATTTTCGACTCAAATATTTTTTCAAAAAATTTGGATTATGGCTTCCAACTAATTTTAACTTATAACAAATATTGTTTTCAACATTCGGAAAAATTTTGAGAAAAATCGAATTGACAGTTTTCTTATAAAAAATAAAAACCTAAACAAAAAAAATTAATAAAAGTTGGTAAAAATTGATTTTCAACCCAAATATCTTTTCAAAACTTTGAGATAATGGCTTTGAACTACTTTTATCTTTAAAAAAATATTGTTGTCAACAATCAGTAAAATTTTGACAAAAATATAATTGACAGTTTTCTTACAAAAAATAAAAACCTAAACAAAAAAATTAATAAAAGTTGGTAAAAATTGATTTTCGACTCAAATATCTTTTCAAAACTGTGAGATATTGGCTTTAAACTACTTTTATCTTTTAAAAGTTATTGTTGTCAACATTCAGTAAAATTTTGGCAAAAATATAATTGACAGTTTTGACAGTAATTTGAGAGATATCAAGAACGGAACATCAATTTTTACCAAATTTGCGTACTATTTTTTGTAGATCTTATTTTTTTATGAAAAAACGGACTGTTGGATTTTTATAAAAAACTACCGAATATCAAAACAATATTTTCTGTAAAATAAAAAGAGTTTGAAGACAATATTTTTAATTTTTGAAAAGCTATTTGAGTAGTAAGTAAATTTGTAGTAGGTATTGTTTTTTTGTTAGGTTTTTATTTTTTGTAAAAAACCTGTCAAATAGCTTTGACAAACTCTTCAAACTCTTTTTATTTCACAGAAAATATTGTTTTCGATATTCAGTAGTTTTTTATAAAAATCCAACAGTCCGTTTTTTCATAAAAAAATAAGATCTACAAAAAATAGTACGCAAATTTGGTAAAAATTGATGTTCCGTTCTTGATATCTCTCAAATTACTGTCAAAACTGTCAATTATATTTTTGCCAAAATTTTACTGAATGTTGACAACAATAACTTTTAAAAGATAAAAGTAGTTTAAAGCCAATATCTCACAGTTTTGAAAAGATATTTGAGTCGAAAATCAATTTTTACCAACTTTTATTAATTTTTTTGTTTAGGTTTTTATTTTTTGTAAGAAAACTGTCAATTATATTTTTGTCAAAATTTTACTGATTGTTGACAACAATATTTTTTTAAAGATAAAAGTAGTTCAAAGCCATTATCTCAAAGTTTTGAAAAGATATTTGGGTTGAAAATCAATTTTTACCAACTTTTATTAATTTTTTTTGTTTAGGTTTTTATTTTTTATAAGAAAACTGTCAATTCGATTTTTCTCAAAATTTTTCCGAATGTTGAAAACAATATTTGTTATAAGTTAAAATTAGTTGGAAGCCATAATCCAAATTTTTTGAAAAAATATTTGAGTCGAAAATCAATTTTTACCTACTTTTGTTAAATTTTCTTTTAAGTTTTTATTTTTTGTAAAAAAAACTGTCAATTCGATTTTTCTCAAAATTTTACTGAATGTTGACAACAATATTTTTTAAAATATAAAAGTAGTTTAAAGCCAATATATAAGCACAATACTCACAGAACACATGTTACTTGCAACTAAACTAGCCGAGGAATTCCATTGTACATAGTAGCTGTCGCTCCGCTCTCCCCTCCACGTTTTTCTACCTGTTTGAGATCCCTACTGCTATTTTTATACACAGGTATCTTTGAAAATTGTTCCTATATGTCTATTCAGGTAAGATTTAACATATAAATAAAAAAAAAATTACTGTTTAAAGTGAAAACATATGGTCAAACATTAATATTTTATAAGAATTTGTTTAAACAATTAAAAAATGGAGTGCACACAAAAATTTTGGGTAAACATTGCAATTTATAGTTTAAAAAACAATATCCCACATCGATCATATAAATTCATTCACTGTAACTCTAATCCAAGGTGAAAACCCCCAGGCGCTCCACTAAGAGATGTTAATGCAGAAGAACTTGAGGTAGAATGCTTGCACCTCGTACAGTATTTAAAAGAATTCAATAAAGATGTAAATGAAGATCTTATTACAATATCAAAATTGTGCAGTCTAATTACAGTGGATGAAATTGGGAACACATTTCCAAATGTAGAAACTGCATGTAGAATTTTTTTATCTTTGATGGTTTCAAACTGCAGTGGAGAGCGTTCATTTTCGAATTTGAACCGGATTAAAAATGAACTTCGAAGCACAATGCTACAAGATAGACTAAACAGCTTGTCAATTTTATCAATTGGAAATTAATTACTGTAGGAAATTGAATTTGATGACTTAATTCATGATTTTGCAACTGACAAAGTCAGAAAAGTATGCCTTCAATAATATTTTATTGTATACTTACACTTACATATTCGTACATATATCTAAAAAAAATCCAAATCAAAACAAATACAAAGAAATAAACTTACATACAATTAAAAAACAATATATGAAAACATTAGAAATCATCCAAAAAAAACAATAAAAATTATCAAAAATCAACTACAAAGAAAAATGTTGAACTATTGAAGCTAAATTTAAAAAAAATTATAAAAGTAGAGATAATATCTGATTTATGTTTTTTTGTTTAGTTCTTTTTAAAAAGTAAAAATATTTAAAAAAAATACAAATTAATTTTAAAATAACCTAAAGAATTAAAAAAAATATATTATACCCACTTTTTTTGGCCCCCAAATCCTATTGGGCCCAGGGCCCCCAAAAGTCTAAAGACGCCCCTGTAGATAGTCCAGGTTTTAGTAAACTCTGTAATGAGTTCCTGTATAAGGCCCAATCAGTTTTCCGATAATTTCGAAAAGTCAATGGACTCGGGTTATCATCCACATTGATATTGAACTGGATATATCTATGATCAGAGAACGAGTGTTCTTTGGATATTTTCCAGTCCAAGATCATATGGTGTATAGTATCTGAGACAAGAGATGTGTCTAAGACTTCTTGTCGAGTTTTAGTTATGAAGGTTGGTTCATTTCCAACATTACTTACTAAGAGGTTAGTACCAAGAATATAATCAAAAAGAGACTCACCTCTGTCGTTGATATTGGTACTTCCCCATACCGTATGATGAGCGTTAACATCGCTCCCAATAATTAGGCGGATCCTTTGCCTTTCCGCTTCAGCGACGATTTTCTCCAGGGGTTTTCCAAGGAGAGGACCAAGGTGGTCATGGCCAAGATATGCCGACACTAGCCAGAAACTTCCTTTGGTTGTTTCCAGCCTAGCTACGGTGGTATCTTTGTCACTGAAATGATGGAGTAAAAATACATTAATGCTACGTTTCACTAGAATGCAAGATCTAGGTTCACCTTTATCTGTCACACACAGTGTGTAGTACCCAGGAGTCCTGAGTCCTCGAACAACGGATCTCACAATCCATGGCTCTTGGATCAGGACAATGTCTTCCCCGTTTCTTGCCAGCCGGAGAAGAAGTGAGGCCGAAGCCTTTATGGAGTGCTGGAGATTAATCTGTACTAACTGCAGCATTTTGGCTACAATTAGGCAGATCAACCTCCACCACGGTGTTGTTCTGATCCTCTGATTTTGAGGATGAACCCAAGAGTTCGTCTTCGCTCAGAAGGATCATGTTAAGGTCGTCCTCAGTCTCCATTAAGGAAGGACTGTCTACGACTACTACTACCGGCTGACAGCGAGCTTGTATAAGTCACAAGACCTCTGGTCGCCACAAACCATGAGTTTGACATGGCCTTGATGCCAACCCCCGTCGCTTATGGAAAGAAGTGGTCCTGGAAGCTCCCTCAAAATGCTTAAAAAGCCACCCGAGAGCTTAGCCTTGACCAACTGCCAACGATCAGCCGATATTGTGCCATCATCATCACTCCTGTCAATGACCGCAACCACGACTTTGCCCTTCGCGACGTAACTGAAACTGGCTTTGATGGGATTGAGGGGAGTGCTGGTGTTGTGCTCCCGAGGCCGTTTTGGTGTCGGTACTGCCCCCTCAAGAGACCTTTCCCGTTTAGACGTAGAGTCCTTACTGGTCCTTGTTGTAGCAAGTATGCTTTTAGCCCATTTGACGCTAGCGGTTTGCTGCGGTGTCCTTTCAGCCCCCGATGATGCACCAGAGGCCTTTAGGATTTTCGCCGCTTGCCGCCTTTGTCTATACTGGTTTTTTGAGAGTTTCCCCTTTCCATTTCTGGATGTACTCTCATTAGTAGTGTTAGTGCCATTTTTCACAACCCTGCCACTACTGAAATTAGGTATCGCTACCTTCATACTCTCGTTGCTACCAATTGCAGAGGAGGGTCTATGGTTAGCCACTACTCCCTTCTCTGTGTTGGCCGCAAGAGATACGGCAACAGGCTTTGACGCCAAACTGACGCCAGGTCCTGAAGAGATACCGGTCTCATCCTTATTTTTATTTTTGTTTTGTTCATCTTTGGTCCCACGAGTTGCGAAGAAAAGAGGTCCATCTGCATAGAGATTCGCATGTACAGATAAGGCTAATTAATCCGGAGGTCGCCAGATATCCGGATATTCCCTTAGAGACTGGGCTATTTTTGAATTGGGCCCCCAGCCAGGCTGATCATCGGCACGGGTCGTTTAACACCTTAGATCCAGCCCAATAAAGACGAGAGGTGGTAGGGGAGGAAGAGATAGGGTGAGGAGTCAGTTGATGTTAATTCATCATTCTGATGTAAGGAAAAGATTGGGATTCGGTAACAGCAATTCAGCTAGGTTACCTAGAGTGAGAAGGAGCATAGGAGATAGGAGTTATCGCAGTAAATGCCAAATGGCCAACGGAATTTATGGAATGGAGAGAAATTTGGACACTAATATTTTATTTTACAATATAATCTTAGTTTTTACTTATTCCATTTAAAGGTTTTCTTGTAGAATCTTTTATTTACTACCAAATTGAAAAACTTATTAGAATTGTTAATGTTTTCAATAAATGCTTACAATGATATTTCACTTTCAAACTATTCATCAAAACTGAACACCCTATTAAAATACATACATGTGGGGTTCAAGCTCCTTCTGTCTAGGGGTTCTTTACTCTTGACAATAAAACACTAATAATTTATATTTAATGAGATAAATTGTTCTTTATTTAATTCGAGCAAAACTTCTACACGTCTGATCCTCTTGACGGATGGATTGCGAATGCGTGACGACTCTCTATATTCTCTCTTGCTGACGCTATATACACAATGTGAAAGGATAGAAATAGAAGGGACGCTAGTTCTCTTTTGTTATGTCTGTCCGTTTATTAAGTGGGCGGTTCTGTCTCGTTCGTCTGTTGGAGTAGGGTGATGTGTCGAGGTTTGGCCAATCCCACATCCGGCTGTCCTGACTTATTCATCCGCCCCGGATGAACCACTCCATCGCTTCATAAATTCCTCCACTGTAGTTGTCCTAATTGGCCCTTCCCGGTTCCCGAACTTCTAGACATCATAAAGTCCATGCTTTAACAACTTCATGATCTTATATGGTCCCAAAAACTTCGGCCTTAACTTCATGCTTGTACCAAACTGAGTACGTTTGATGGCTACTAAGTCACCTAACTTATATTGAGGCGCAACAACTCGTTTATTGTCGTATGACCTCCGGTTCTCCTTCTGAATGGCCTCTATGTTTTGCCTCGCTGTCTCCCTCACTTCGTCACGCTCGGTGTCCAACTCTATCATGACCTCATCTTCTATTATTGTCCTTAAATCCGGATAGTCCGGAATCCTCATTTCCAAACTTGTCAGTATCCTAAATGGACTGACTTTGGTACTTCTCGGCGGTGTATTGTTCAACATTTGTTGTACCTTATCAACGTGTTTATACCAATTGCTAGGACTATCGACACATGCTTTGGCTAACATCGAGACGTTCCACCTGTCCATTACCTCTCGGAACTCCAGTCGCTATTAGTAAATGCTGTACACCTTGACTCGTGCAATACTCTTGGAAAGCTGTTGAGGTAAAAGCAGTACCTCTGTCCGAGATTATGGCACGAGTACGATAACTTTGGCGCCAAGATATAATAACGGTTTTTGGTAGAGGGGCTTAATACAACCATTTTTTACTATGGGAGGGGGGGTCTATCTCCCCCCGTTTAGGCGGGAGGGGCAATTTAAAAAAATTATTATTTAAAATGGAAAAAAAATAATTAAAAAATAACGGTGATACTTACAAATAAGTTGTATACACAAAGCTAACATTCTATTCTATTAGCCAGTTTTTAAATCAAGTCAAAACTATGAGCAGTTTTTGAAAAATTTAATTTTAAACTCAAAATTTGAGTAAAAAAAAGTTAAAAAAAGGTTTAAAGTGTAACTTTTTCAATACTTCAAGATTATCTACCATTGTTTTTATTTCAGAATTTATTGCTCTTATTTGTTTTTGATCAAAAACTGAAAACTAGATGATTTTATGTCTTTTAGTTTTTGAGAAAATTGAAAAAAAAAATTTAATTTTAAACTCAAAATTTGAGTAAAAAAAGTTAAAAAAAGGTTTAAAGTGTAACTTTTTCAATACTTCAAGATTATCTACCATTGTTTTTATTTCAGAATTTATTGTTCTTTTTTGTTTTTGATCAAAAACTGAAAACTAGATGATTTTATGTCTTTTAGTTTTTGAGAAAATTGAAAATAAAAATTTAATTTCAGTCATATAGGAGCTTTTGTTAGAGCAAGACACCTTGTTAGTAAAATCTGTCTCTTATCGTGATTTTTTTTCTTTTCAATATTTCCAAACGCGTGTGATCACCAAATTCCGAGGACAAAGTATTGTCCTCGGATAGTAATGTTTCGAAAAACGCAAAACATGAACATTAACAACAGGAGCTCCAGGGGAAACTACTGGAGTCCTCTTCAATGTTTGCCGGATAGTGACAACGATGACGACTGCGATCTTGAAAATATGGACGAGTCGGCTTCGCAAATCAATCCTATCAAAAAACCTAAAATTCCCCCAATTAAACTTTTACAAAAAACTTGTGAATATGTTCATACATGTTTGAAATCAATTAAAGTGTCCGATTACTCGATAAAAAAAATGTCAATTGGCATTAAAATCATGTGCGAATCAATAACATCATATAACATTGTGATTAACAAGTTAAATGAAGACAATTGTCAGTACTTTACACATGCACTTAAAAGTGAAAAAGCATTCAAAGTTGTTTTATATGGCCTTAATGAAATTAATGTGTCTGTTCTGAAAGATGAACTTAACAAACTTGGTCTTTTGTGTAAAGATATTAAACTTATCACTAAAAAGTATGAGCACTACATAGATACGTTCTACATTGTTTCTCTTGAAAGTGGTTCAATTAAATTATTCCAATTGAAAAAAAACTATCGTTCGGTATTCCACACTCAAGTAAATTGGGCATATCAACGTAAACAAAAGAATCGTATTACTCAATGTAGAAATTGTCAGATGTTTGGCCATGGAGAGAATGGTTGCCATGTAAAAACATATTGTTCTGTGTGCGCTGGTTTGCATAAGACTGAAGAATGCAATAACACTAACATTCATAAATGTGCAAATTGCAGTGGAAATCACAAATCAACTGACGAAGCATGTGAGATTAGAAAGAGATATCTTGATATGAGAGAAAAATTATCAAATAAAGCAAGTCATCGCACTCACACTCAAACTTCAAAATCCACAGTCGCCAATCTTGCCAAAAGCAGTCAAAGAGTGAACCCATACCCATCTTATCTGTCAATGGATGAATTCCCAACTTTACCACGGCAGCAACGTGGGTGTCAAGAAAGAGCACAGCTGAACAGGGATGTTATACCAACAAGTTCATGGGTAAATTCAACACCTGTGGTGAATACAAATCAACCAGCTTCGTCATCTTTAGTTTCTCATGGTGAGCTATTTTCAATGGAAGAACTCAACACGCTTGTTATGGAAATGATTAGTAAGTTAAGTTTATGTAAAACAAAAGTTGAACAATTTCAAGCTATCGCACAGTTAGCTACTTAGTTTCTTTATAATGATGTTAAGTAAAAATATTATGCAAAACAATATTTCAGCTTATAATCTAAATGTTATAACATGGAATGCCAAAGGCATTCGAAAAAAAATAATTGAATTCTTAAACTTTTTAAATCAAAATGTAATTGATATAGCTCTGGTAACAGAAACGTGGTTAAATTCGGATATTACTTTTTCAACTCAAAACTACTACTGTTATCGCGTTGATCGCTTAAATCAAATAGGTGGTGGAGTTGCAATATTTGTTAAAAAATCAATCAAACATTCCCTCTTGCCTATTGTAAGGACACGCTATGTTGAGAATATTGGGATTGAAGTAAAGCTTAAGCATCATTCTTCAATCAAAATATTTTGCGTATACTTCCCAGGCAAAAATTCTTGCGAAGAAAAAAGAATGCATTTTAAAAGTGACCTTAGAAAACTATTAATAAGAAACGAAAATTACGTTGTGGGTGGTGATTTTAACTGCCGCCACAGAAATTGGGGCTGTAATCGTGCAAATTCGTGGGGTAATGTGTTATCTGATATGTCTAATTTGTTTCCGTTTTCAATTTTGTTTCCGTTTAGTCCTACGTACTTTCCGTCTGGATCTAGAGGTAGTCCTTCCGTCCTTGACCTATTCATCACAAATATTCCATCTTTTTTCACACAACCTAAAACTATGCAACGTTTAAATTCTGATCATGTTCCCGTCTGTTTTAAAATGCTTCAAACACCGGAAGTTAGTAAAAGTTATTATCTGGATGTTAAAAATGCAAATTGGAAACAATAAAAAAAAAGAAATAAAGTCCAAACTTAGAACAATGCCTGTTGATTTGAGTAGGGTATTTTCAAAAGATGATATAGACACCCAGATTAATGCTTTTTCTAATACTATATTAGAAACAATAGAATCATGCGCTCCCAAGAAACCAAGAAAATCTTTTGTTTTCAAGATGCCAGAATACATTCTTGAATATATTCGTATTAGAAATTCGTTTAAGAGACAATGGCAACGTTATCGACTTCATATCGCATTCAAGTTAAACTTTACAATAAAAAGATAACTGAGGAAATACAAAAGTTTCGCAATAAGAAGTGGAATGAAAATCTTAGCAAACTAGATAAAAATGCGAAGCCATTTTGGAATATTGCCAAAATTATTAAAAACAAAAACAGACACATTCCAAATCTAGAAAATGGCAATGATTTAGTTTACGAAGACTCAAAAAAGGCTAATGTCCTCGGAACTTTTTTGAATAACCATTTAGTGTCCCAACATCTCAGTGATGATGAAACCAAAAATCTTGTTAGCCAATCAATAAGTTCTCTAAACACACTAATTGTTGATACACCTGTTGATCAACTGATCACCATAGAAGATGTGAAACATATTGTTTCCAATCTGAAATCGAAGAAGTCTGATGGACTAGACAAAATCAAAAATATATATATCAAAATGCTACCCAAGGCTGGGCTTGTATTTTTAGTCTTGTTGGTCAATGCATGCTTAAAAACACAATATTTTCCCAAGCTTTGGAAAACAGCTAAGGTTATACCTATTCCAAAGCCTGGGAAAAATTTAAAACTTCCACAAAGCTATCGACCAATTAGTTTGTTGAGTAGTCTTAGCAAAATTTTGGAAAAGATTTTAAAAGAAAAAATATTAGAAATTGCTGATCAATTGAACATTATTCCTAATGAACAATTCGGGTTTAGAAAATTTCACAGTACTACTCACCAAGTGTTGCGAGTATGCCAGTATGTGAAAAAGAATCGTTTGCTTGGCAAATCAACTGGCCTCATTTTACTAGACATAGAAAAAGCTTTTGATACTGTGTGGCACGATGGAACGGTCCATAAACTAGTTTCCTTAGGCTTTCCAACTTATTTAATAAAAATTATTCAAAGTTTCCTGTCTGATAGGTGTTTTAGTGTTTATGTTAATAACTGTTCGTCAAATTGTTACCAAGTTGAACATGGTGTTCCACAAGGATCTGTATTAGGGCCATTCCTTTATAATATCTATACGTCCGATATTCCCAAGCTTCCTGAATGTCAATTAGCTATATTTGCTGATGATACTGGAATTTTTTCATCGCATGAATTTGGTCTCAATATAGAGACAAATTTAACCCATGCAATTGATCTTATAACTCAGTATTATTCTAAATGGAAAATAAAACTAAATGCTGATAAGGTACAAGCTATCTTTTTTAGTAGAAAAAGAAAGTCTTGTTTTCTTCCAAGCAATCAGTTAAATGTTAACGGTGTTGACATAAACTGGGAAACGAGCGTAAGGTATCTAGGGGTTTGCTTAGACCAAAAACTTATCTACAAAGAACATATTGAAAAAACGTTAAAGAAAGTTGGTATTGCGATAAAACTACTATATCCCTTTATCAATAGAAAGTCCGGTCTTAATAACGACAATAAAATTATAATTTATAAAGTGGTTTTTCAGGCAATTCTTTTGTATGGTTGCCAAATATGGGGAAAATGTGCAAAGTGTCACATCAAAAAACTGCAGATATCTCAAAATAAATTGCTTAAAATGATGCTTAATCTTCCTTGTTATTATTCTACAGCCGACTTGCACGCAAGAGCAAATGTTGAAAAAATTTGTGATAGAATTGAAAAGCTGAATAATTCATTTGTATTAAAATGTGATTTTTCGGATAATCCATTGATCAACCAACTTATATCCTAACCATTTTTCTACCAACTAATATAATTGTTTGTTAAAACTTGTAATTTAACTTATCTTATTTTTGTACTACTCTTTTTTAATATTAATTATTGATTTATTGTTATATTTCGTTTTCCTTTTGTTTTTATAAATTATTAAATTATGTTATTTATTAAATTCTCTGTGATATTAACTTATTCTTTATAATTTGCTTATTTGATTTAATGTGTATTTATTATTTATTTACCTCTATGTGAGTTAAACAACTATTTATGTATATACTTATTTTTTATGTATTGCAATCAATTAATTTATTTATTATATATATTTATTTATTTATTTATTCATTTATTTATTTAATTTATTACTAACTCATACTAAAATATAAACATAATTATATTTCCATTATTTATGAATTTTGTTACTAACCCAAAATACTAACCCAGTTATTTCAAACAAATATGTATAATTTGTAAAAAACTATGTTAAGACACAATGTACCTGAATATTATTATTATCATTATTATTATTATTTTATTTATTTATTTATTTATTTAATTTTTTTTGTTCTTCATATTGAAGGTTTTGTTTGTACTTTCCTTCAAATATTAATATCACTATACAATTCTTAATTTTAATAATATATATACTGATTCAGTAGAAAGATATAATGTATCTATCTTATATCAAATCTCTGTACATGTAAACTGTGCGATAGCTTAGCAAATGTAATTCAAATACAAAAATAAAAATCTATCTATCTAAAATTTAATTTTAAACTCAAAATTTGAGTAAAAAAAGTTAAAAAAAGGTTTAAAGTGTAACTTTTTCAATACTTCAAGATTATCTAACATTGTTTTTATTTCAGAATTTATTGCTCTTATTTGTTTTTGATCAAATACTGAAAACTAGATGATTTTATGTCTTTTAGTTTTTGAGAAAATTGAAAATAACCACAACTACTATTTTAATTTAATTCTTTTTTTTTGCTTGAGTGGTCTTATTTTGATAGTAATAATGGTATTTGCGTATGCGTAATGCGTGTTTGGGTGTATGCAACAGTAAGGTGTGCGCGAGTTTGGGTGTATGCAACAGTGGCATCTGTAAGGGGGGGCATGCTGCCCCCCTGCAACCCCCCTGCTTCGGCACACTATAGGATTTGGGGTGGGTGCAAGTTGGAGTGTGTGCAAGGTGGGGAGGGGGCAAGGTTCGGTGGGTGCAAGATGGGGTGCTTGCAAAGTTTCTTTTGCATTTACATAAGCTGGATTTAAGAAAAATTAATTTACCCTAGGTGTATCTTAATCCATATTCGATTATTACTATCAAAATAAGACTACGTTAATACTTAAGCAAGGAAAAAGTAATTTAATTAAAATATTTTTTTTGGTAATTTTCAATTTTCTCAAGAACTAGAAGACATAAAGTCATCTAGTTTTCAGTTTTTGATCAAAAACCAATAAGAGCAATGAATTCTAAAAAAAATAGTAGATAATCTGAGAGTTTTGAAAAATTACACTTTAAACCTTTTTTTTAACTTTTTTTTTGCACAAATTTTGACTTTAAAACAATTTTTTTCAAAAACTATGCATAGTTTTGACTTGGTTTGAAAACAAGCTAATAGACAAAAGTGTTGGCTTTAAAAAATAATACTTAATTGAGGGTATTACCGTTATTTTTTAATTATTTTTTTCCATTTAATGTACATATTTTTTTAAACTGCCCCTACCGCCTAAACGGGGGGAGATAGACCCCCCCTCCCGTAGTAAAAAATGCTTGTTTTTGTCGCCAAAGTTATCGTACTCTCCCCGAAAGATCTGATGGTAAGTCTCCCTTCTCCCTTCTTTTAACAACAAGTGCAAAAGATAAAAACATTACAACGAGTCAATATAATAGAAGCAATTAAGACACCATGAGAGATTTTTTAACTCGAACTCTGCACCAGACGTCAACAACAATTAACAAAATTGCTCATGTCCATGCACCTGTAAAGTGCAAGAGACACATCAAAAAGAGAACCCATCCAAAAAGAATTGAACAAATGTTCAAAAGTCGGGGGCTCTCTATCATCGTCATCAACCTATTAACTACCAGTCAAAATCAATGACACTGGATAAGAAAAAAATGTCCATTCTTCCCGTTAAGCTAATCGCTTAAAAAATAAAATACACGACAGGGTCGCACGTACTTGCAGATATTTCCAAAGAGCTAATATTTTCTGTATTTAAAAATTTTAAAATGTATGTACGTGTAAAAAAAGTTTGTTTAAAAAAAATTCAATGCCATTTGATTTCTCAAAAAAACTTTATTTTTCAAAATTTTTATTTGAAAACCGTTAGAGGATTTATTTTTATTAATTTTGTGTATATCAAATTTTAGTTTTAGTTTAGTATGCAATTATTTAGAAGTCATTAATATACCTTTTACATTTTAATTTCGTAAAAAAACAACGACCCATTTTCAAAATACCGATTTCGAAAACAAATTTTTCATAATTTTTAAAAATAAAATAATTACATTTTTGATCATCAAATATTATTGAGACAGTATAAGAGCTTGTGGAGAAAAAACTTAAAAATAAAATAACGGTTCTATGGGGGTACCCTTCTTCAGCAATACACATATATTATTTGCATATAGAAAGACGCCAAATGAAAAAAAAACGGCTAACGTGAATAGGCTCAATACCTAAATTTTCAAATTTGAAGTCAACTGACCCAATGCTTTGGACTGTTGGGGCCAGGGTAGACACAGACGGACGGAATCGGGGACCCACTTTTTTTCACTTGTCTACCATCTTAATGTCATGTTTGATTAAAATCTCGAGATCGAAATTTTTTACGAATGGCAAAACTTGCCATATAGTTCTTATGTGTCGTAAGTAAAATACTTCTAAGGAAAAGCTCTTTTCCATATTTTTTGGAACGAACTGAATCAAAAAATAATAATTTTCAAAAATGCTACACTGACGGTTCAGTTTTGAATGGGCTAATGGGATGTGCATTTAAACATCAATTAATTGAATTAATAACAAATGAGATTTGTTTGAAGCCAATATCTTTAATTTTTGAAAAGATATTTGAGTAGAATATCAACTTTTAACAACTTTAAGTAATGTTTTTTATCACATTTTATTTTTTTTGTAAAAAAAATGTTGATTCAATTTTTAAAAAAACTTTACCTGATGTTGAAAACATTAATCTTCGTTGCATACATTTATTTTGGAGATAAAATCATTTTTTGTTCGTAAAATATTCGAGGTGATACTTTTTTTTAATAATATTATTTTGTTATAAAGGGTGATTTTTTAAAAGATATGGAAAAGTTTTTCAAAAGCGGGCTTGTCTGTAGCTTTAACATAGCCCCACAAAAATAGTCTAAAGGCGTTAAATCGCACGATATAGGCGGCCAATTGACTGGTCCCGAACGGGAAATAAAATGTTCACTGAACTCGCCTCTGAATAAGTCCATTGTGGCACCGTCTTGTTGAAACCACATGTCATGCAAGTCAAGCTCTTGCATTTTGGGCAAAAAAAAGTTGGATATCATCTCACGGTAGCGCTCACCATTTACAGTTACGTTACGATTCGCATCATCTTTGAAGAAGTACGGTCCAATGATGCCACCAGCAAATAAAACGCACCAAACTGTGACTTTTTCTGGATGCATTGGTAGCTCTTGCAATGCTTCTGGCTGATATTCACTCCAAAATCGACAATTCTGCTTATTTACGTACCCATTGAGCCAAAAATGAGCTTCGTCGCTCGCTGGAAGAAGCGCGCGATGAACTTTCTTAACAGAGCACGCATTTTGATAGTAAAATTCAATAATTTGCAAGCGTTGTTCGTTTGTAAGACGATTCATGGTTAAATTATAGACCAAACTGAAGATGTTTGACAGTGAAACAGAACACGAAACGTGCGTCAGCTGTTTAAACCAGTGTTGCCAAAAAGATAATAGCCAAAAAATCACCCCTTACATCACAATATGTCATATACAATTCAATTCAAGCCGCTAGCGTTATTGGTTTGTGAGATATTTTGGGTTAACCAAAATGTTCCCTTTTTAAAAATTGCTCTGGTAAAAAAATCACCACTACAGTGGAGTGTTCTTTCTGCATCTTTATCTGTATAACAAAATTTATTTGAAGTCGATTTCTTTACTGGTTCTTGAGATATGGACAGCGAAAAAAGCTTTCCGATCGTACGATTGTACGTACACACGCACCCACAGACATCTCTCTAAAAAACTTTTATTTAGACTCTAGGGACCTTGATGTCTTCCTTAAAATCGTCAATAATTGACCGCTAATTAATTTATATGAAATAAAACATTGTTCCTCCCTTCAAAAGATACAACAATTATTTGTTAACTCAGAAATTTAAAACCAATTATTTAAGCTCAATATTTTTTTGAACAAAATTTTCTTTTTATTCTTACAGAAATTTTTCTACTCGAACGTGTTGTTGACTCAGCTGAACTTGCGATTTACCTTTACTATTTAAGAATGACAATGCAAACGCCTAAGCCCATAGGACTTATAATACTCTTGTTCTTCTATCCATTTGCATGTCAAAATCAAAACAAGAACTCTAAGCCAAGTCAAGAACTCGTATCGGTAAATCTTGCCGGAGATATAATTCTTGGGGGCTTATTTCCAGTGCATGAGAAAGGCGAAAATACACCGTGTGGCCCGAAAATTTATAATCGTGGTGTGCACCGACTTGAGGCGATGCTGTATGCTGTCGATCATGTTAACAATGATTCAACTTTATTACCCGGAATAACAATTGGTGTCCACATTTTAGATACTTGTTCACGTGATACCTACGCATTAAATCAATCACTACAATTTGTTCGAAGTTCCCTCAACAATATGGATACATCTGCGTTTGAATGCCAGGATCTTTCGACTCCACAACCAAGACGCAATACAACTGGACCGGTGTTTGGAGTAATTGGTGGATCGTATAGTTCCGTATCGCTACAGGTGGCAAATTTGTTGCGTTTATTCCACATTCCACAAATTTCACCAGCCTCCACAGCGAAGACACTCAGCGATAAGACAAGATTTGATCTTTTTGCAAGAACTGTTCCCCCAGACACCTTTCAATCAGTTGCTATGGTGGACATAATAAAATGTTTTAACTGGTCATATGTCTCAACAATTCACTCGGAAGGATCTTACGGTGAATATGGAATAGAGGCTTTTCACAAGGAAGCAACCGAGCGAAATGTATGCATCGCTGCCGCCGAAAAAGTCCCATCAGCATCTGATGACAAGGTTTTTGATGCTATTATAGCAAAATTGCTGAAAAAACCAAATGCCAGAGGTGTTGTTCTTTTTGTTCGAGCCGAAGATGCAAGAAGTCTTTTACAAGCAGCTAAACGGGCTAATCTGGCGCAACCCTTCCATTGGATTGCCAGTGATGGATGGGGCAAGCAGCAAAAATTGCTTGATGGCTTAGAAGATATTGCTGAAGGTTCAATTACTGTTGAACTGCAATCGGAATTGATTCAAGATTTTGATGATTACATGATGTCACTGTCCCCCCAAACAAATACCCGGAATCCATGGTTTGAGGAATATTGGGAAGATACATTTGATTGTGTATTGGAAAAGAATCTGCCACCGTTATTAAAGGATCGTACAGGCATTCGAAAATGTGATAGGAATTTAAAGTTGTCAGAAAAATCTGGGTTCGTTTAAAATCATTTTTATCTTAAGTCAGTCATCAAACATTATTACAAGATGTATTTTATAAATACGGAACGACAGGATTGACTTTAAATCCGACATTCTTAAATGTGTCAAAAGCAACATCTCAAAATGAAATATAAAAATAAAATAAACTAAACTGATAATAATCTAATGCGAACATAGTTTTGTTGGCATTGCATTAAAATGACCATTCACTGCTTGTGCTTATTTCGATATTATACCACGAGTTTATAGAACTTAAAACAAAATCCAGACTGATTTATTGATTTTTTTTTAAAGTCAAATTCTATTTTTTATATTCTCTATAAACAAAAGGAAGGAGGTTTATATTCCAAATATACAAATAAAAACAATACAAGGGTCTATCTAAATAACTCTTTCTGTCTGTAAAGGCAGAAAGACAAGAATACCAAAACCAATGCCAAATGTATGAACATCTAAAGTTATTAAGGACCAAACACTAAAGATACTTAATATCATGATATGAGCCTTTCGTACGTTCACCCTCCAACACCCATTTCCTTACATTGATGTTTTTGTAATTTTGACATTATGTCCATATATGTGAAATAAAATAACAATTATTACGCGATGCGCTAGTTTTTTTTTTCAAAGAAACAACGATATAACGGCCGGGATGCGACTTACCCTGATAATATCCCATCCTTGTCCGTTTGTTAAGTTTCCTAAAACTTCAACAAAATATTAATAACAATATTTAGTGCGAGCTAAAAAAATTTGAAGTGAATAACTTTCTTTGGTTTCGTAATACTTGGATCGAAAAACTTTTCTTATTAGTTTCTTGTGTTTTTTATAGTTGTCCATTAAATTTTCAAACAAAAAAAAATAACCAAAAGTTAGCATATGACAAATTAAGTTTAAATTCAATACCAATTTCTTTGAAAGTTTTTATTTCTTATTAAAAAAATACTCTAAAAACAAATTTTGAATAATATTAAATAACTTTGAAGTCGATATTTTCATCTATTTTTATATATTTGAATTAAACATCAGTTCTTTCCATTTTTTCGTAGTAAAAAAAAAAGATTGTTGGATTTTTCTAGAAACTTTATTTAATGTTAAAAACAATATTTTCTATAATATAAAACCAATTTAAAGGTAATGTCTTTAATTGTTGCTAAGATATTCGTGTTAAAAATAAATTTTTAACAACTTTTAGTAGTGTTTTAGGTTTTTATTTTTTTTTTGTAAAAAAACCCGTTATTTCGATTTTTCTCAAAATTTGACCTGATGTCAAAAATGTTATTTTTGTTTGGAGGTAACATAATTTTTTTGTTGTTAAAATATTCGAGCTGACAAATATTTTGTTTTTTTATTTATTATTTATAAATTATATACTAATTTCGTATCACGTCACATTATATAATATAAAATTAAATCAAAGTTTGCGATATTGGTTCATGAGATATTTGGGGTCAACTATACTTTCTTTTTAAATTGCTATAGTAATAAAACCAACTACTGAATCTTTCTATGTTACTATCTATAAAAATAAATTAACTTGAAGTCGATATCGGCAACCAAATAAACCACAAGCCTTTTATGGGAACAATTTTTGTTTTAAATATTTTGATTTTTGAAAATAACCTAATGTCGGATACAATTTTTTTAGTAACATAAGGATTTAGAGGGTTCTACGAGAGTAGTTAACATGCTGCACTCGAAAATAATGTGTTATGTTTTTATTGTACCACAATATAAATAAAAATTCTAGTATGATCGTACTTCCTTAAACCCTAAGTTTCCCAGCCTTGCATTAGGCCAAAGCTTCATATGTACATACAATTTAATAGACCTTTGAAGGGCTTTGTATATCGGAAGGCATTAATACCTGTGGTGTGATGGTTAGTGCGTAGGATTATTATGCCAGAGGTCATAGAGGTCGGGGAGCATTTTTTCTACATTTTTCATACTAAAAATCCATTTTAAGAAATAAATCTCTGTATATATGGTTTGACTTGGAACATTTTTCGTTAGTAGGATGTCGTTTTCTATATATATTCTTGTATTCTGAGGCAATATGTTTCAGAAAGTATATACATTTTACGACTTTAATTTTTTGTACAACGGTAAAAATACTTTCTAGAATTAAAAGTTTTCGAAGCTTCGAAGCCATTTATTTTGAGATTTAGATCATGGAGGTCAAAAATTTGGAACAATGTTCAAAGAAACTAGACACATCTGGGACAAGACAAATCTGGGCACTCTAGTTTTTAGCAGTTTTTTTAGACTTAAACAAAGTGAAGACCAAATTGGTTTTATTTCATTTTCAGCAATTTATTTTGGAGGGGGGGGGGCATGCTGTAAGTCCCCTTGGTTGAATACTTTAACTTGAGGAATATCATCAATCAAATACGGCAGTTTTAATTATTGATGTACATGCATATGCTTTTAACAAAATGTGAGCTTCATTGCTAAACAAAATTCCTTTATGAAAATTGTGATCAACAGTAATCTTGTTTTGAAACACAATTTGAAATTCCAAACCAGCTGATAAAAAATGACAGACACTTAAAAAGGTATTGTCAATTTAAAGTAAAAATATGCCTTAAAATAAATAGGCAAACATTAAATACGTGCTACGATTTATTGTGACTACTGATGCATGGTTAACATATAGGATAAGTTTAAACAAGAAATAATTTAAAGTTCTTAGAGCAAGTGGATATGGTACTGCACTATTTTCAAAACCTGAACAGGCAGGCCATAGAATGTATTTAGAAAATGGTAAGAAATAAGTACTTTGACTCAAATGAGTATTGTGTAGGAAAAACAAACGGAGAGGGAACTGCAATATGCAATCTATTAATAAATTCACGTCTTTCCGCAAATGTATCTTAGGTGATATTTTTAATATAAAAATAAAATAAAATTCTTCATTCATTTCCATTCAGTTTGTCGTTCTTAATGACGTTTTTATTCAAAGTTAATTGCTGAATTATTGCTTTGCAATAATTTGGAAATCGTTCATAATTTTATGGTCATATGCCAATTTAGCAAACCAAAAACGTTTTAAGATAAGTCTAAAAAAACTGCCAGTTGCCAAACATTTAAGATCAATTTAAGTGAGGTTTATGAATGTCCTCTACAACAGAAATGAACACAAGAGCCAACATTTCGCTTATTGCTTTTTTCATAACATTTAATTTTATTTGGCATTATTTTTTGTTCTTTGCTAACAAGAAGTATCTTATTTTTAAAAATACCAACATCCCACAGAAGCCTTTTAAACAAAAAAAGAAAGCCAACAAAAATTCTCTTCTTCACAGCTATGAACAAGAATCGAAAACTCAATTTGTTGTGGATGCGGTTTATGCTTTCGCTCATGCACTACACCGTCTCCATCAGGATTTGTGTGCATCAGGAGGTGTTGGCACAAACCAAACTCATAGACATCATCACAGTGAATCCGTTTGGTTGCATAAGCCTACTAATGGTCAACATCAAATGGCATGCCCCGAAATGGTTAACTACGATGGCAAACAATTCTATGATAATTATCTGTTGAATGTCTCTTTTATCGGTTCGTGCCTAAGCTTAGTAAAATAATAAATATATTTTAAGAATTTGTGTAAACATCTACATATTTGCTTTTTTTTTTTGTTTTTGATTTGTTTTTGACATTTTCTAAAAATGCAGATCTTGCCGGAAGTGAGGTTAAATTTGATAGTCAAGGTGATGGTCTGGCCCGCTATGACATCCTTAATTACCAAAGGTTGGATAATTCCACCGGATATTACTATAAGGTAAATGTGTGTTCTCTATTGATTTCTGTTCATAAACATGAATTTTTGTATTCTTTATCGTTTTTTTATAATACAGGTAGTAGGAAAATGGTTCAATCAGCTAGAATTAAATTTACATGATGTGGTCTGGAATAAGGAAGTTGAAATGCCAACTTCTGCTTGTTCACTTCCATGTGATGTGGGCATGATTAAGAAGCAGCAGGTAGGAAATAATAACTTATTCTATTCTTTCAAACCAACAACTTATGCGTGGATGCCAGCAGTAGTTTTTCCAGAAGTGGGGGCATTATAATAAACGAGATTTACAAATCTCACTGTGCAATTAATGCGATGGATAGAAGGCCCTAAAGCTTTAAGGGCAAGTTATAGCTACCATTGGTTTTTATCATTGGAACCAATAATTGAAATTTATTGGCAGATGTAATATTTTTTTTTTTTAATTTTTGTAATAAAAAATGGTTTAGGTAAGTTCTTATCATTGAAAAAAAGGACTGATACCTGTGTATACATATAAAATGAATCACCTTTAATGATTTGATTTGATATGGTATGATTTATACCAGAGTGCTATCTTAACAAAAATGTATGATGTTTATAAATGCATTTCCTTTTTGTTGCAATTTCTTTTCATTTCAAAGAACAAATGGATATGTGCTGCAAAGTAAAGACTTCGTAAAACCTTACGATAACTTTGTTTAATATCTCATCAAATCTTTGCGGGTTGTTTTTTACTTTTGATACTAGCCAAGTTAATCGCTTGAAAAATATATAAATTTAGAAATACCTCTTACAGCAATATTTTTAGCCTATTTGCTCCATGTGACTTTAAGAAAGTTCCACTGTTTGTTTAAAATGATCGATATAGCATAAAAAAAGCTTTTTAATGTTTTTAAGTCTTACAGAAACATACAAAATGAAATGCACGACTGGGTCGCACGAACTTGCTCCTATATCCATAGAGCCTATTTAAAAATAATGCCTATAATTTAAAATATAAAAATGTACCTGCAAAATAATTTCGTCTTCAAAAATTTAAATGCCATTTGATTTGTCAAAAAAAAGGTAATTTTTGCAATTATTGTATTTGGGAAATCGTTATTTTTAATGAATTCATATCGCATACAATTTTTCCATTTTTTATTTAAAAATATTTTTAGTATGCAATTATTAAGAACATATTAATATACATTTCGTATTCGATTTTCGTTAAAACATATTGACCCATCTTCGAGTTATCGAACTTTGACATTTTTAATCAACGAATGATATGCGAAAAAAATTATTGAAATAAGGACATGAGTTCATGAGAAAATTTGAAAACAAAATAATAATTCCAGGGGGACGGGGTACCGTTTTGGATCAATACAAACATTTATTTTTTTTAATTCAAAGAAGCCAAGTTAAAAAAAAAACAACAATATTTCATAAAAATATATCGGTTTGTTTTTGAGTAAATTTGAATTTTCAATTTTTGACCAAAAAAATTTGTATGAGGATTACGTTTCTTTTTGATATTTAAAAAATGGAAAAAAGCCTTCCACGAATTAGCTCAAAACCTTAATTTCAAGTTTGAACTTAATCGACGCAATAGTTAAGGCTGTACAAGAGACGACAACAGCAGGCAAACGGACGAAATCACGGGACCAACTTTTTTCGACTTCTCTGCTATCGTAATGTCATGTTTGATTGTAATCTTGAGTTCGAAATTTTTAACGAATGCAAAGCTTTCCATATAGTTCCTATATATCGCAAGTAATAAACCCTAAAGCTTTTTTTCCAACTTCAAGTGAAGAAAATTTCCCTTATTAGCTTTCTAATCTCGAAACAAACTTTTTAATGAGAAAAACCAATGATAGCTCTATCTGCCGAATCCGAACGGATAGTTCGAAATTGATCAAATTAAATTAAATTAAATTACAAATAATTTAATTAAATTAAATTAAATCAAATTAAATTAAATTAAATTAAATTAAATTAAATTAAATTAAATTAAATTAAATTAAATTAAATTAAATTAAATTAAATTAAATTCAATTAAATTAAATTAAATTAATTTGAATTAAATTAAATTAAATTAAATTAAATTAAATTAAATTAAATTAAATTAAATTAAATTAAATTAAATTAAATTAAATTAAATTAAATTAAATTAAATTAAATTAAATTAAATTAAATAAAATTAAATTAAATAAAATAAAATAAAATTAAATTAAATTAAATTAAATTAAATTAAATTAAATTAAATTAAATTAAATTAAATTAAATTAAATTAAATTAAATTAAATTAAATTCAATTAAATTAAATTAAATTAAATTAAATTAAATTAAATTAAATTAAATTAAATTAAATTAAATTGAACTAAATTAAATTAAATTAAATTAAATTGAATTAAATTAAATTAAATTAAATTAAATTAAATTAAATTAAATTAAATTAATATAAACTAATAATATTATTTATTTGTTATGTACATATATATTTAATTTACAGGTGCGAATAAATTTAAAATATCAAAATTATTTCTCCTCAGGGTGACACATGCTGTTGGATCTGCGACAATTGCGAAAATTACGAATATGTTTTCGACGAATTCACATGTAAGGACTGTGGACCTGGCTACTGGCCTTACCCCGATAAATTATCCTGCTTTGCGCTAGACATTCAGTACATGCGGCTACAATCTCTGTTTGCCATTATTCCAATGACATTTGCTATTTTTGGCATAGTAATGACGCTTATGGTTATACTTCTATTTGCCATCAACCACGATACGCCGTTAGTAAGGGCTTCAGGTCGTGAGCTTAGTTACACGCTATTAATTGGAATTCTAGTCTGCTATTCGAACACATTTGCCTTGATTGCTAAACCAACAATTGGTTCATGCGTTGTTCAGCGTTTTGGAATTGGTGTTGGCTTTTCAATTATTTATAGTGCATTGTTGACTAAAACAAATCGTATATCAAGGATCTTCCATTCAGCATCAAAATCGGCTCAACGATTGAAGTATATCAGTCCACAGTCGCAAGTTGTAATAACAATGACTCTTATAGGTAAGTTTGCTTGCATAGACTTTTATTGCACAATTTCGCTTTAAGTTATTACTTTTTTTACTTGCAAAAGATTTATGTACATATGTGTTAGGGTTTATATAATTTAGGTGTGTGATTTTACTGCGTATATAAATGCAGTAAAAAAACACATTTACCAATAAGGTAAGAAGTTATGCAATAATTTAAATTCAATTAATAAAATATAATGTATAATATCATTGAATAATTACAACAAGAAAGGGACACCGGGCAGATCCTGCTCTAGATGGCGACACTTATTGTTCATAAGTCGCTTGTATCGCAAGGGCGAGTTATTTAAAAATTGTATCGGTTTATCAGATTCAACACCCAATTTGACAGATTTGGTCCTTATGAAAAATGTACTCACAATTTCTTATGGTCGTGTTTTCTTCTTCATCATTTTCATTTATTTCATTACAATTATTTTCAATGTCTCCTTAACAGAATTGAGTCAAAATAATTTATTTGATTTAAGTTAGGCATTGTAAATTGTAAAAAAAGTTTCAAGAAATAGTGATGCATTATTTATCTGCATACATAAGTACTATTAAATAAATTATATGTTTGCTCCGAAACGCGTCGCAAATATAAAAATATAATTAAAAAAAAAAAGACGTGTGGCACTCGGGGACTGCCGCGGTAAGGCTATTGCATTTTTATTATTTTTTCTTCATTTTTCTTCAAATCTTTCTGACGCTGATAATATGGCCTTTGACGTGCACTATTTTTTTCTTTTTAGCTTTTTACGCTTAATATCTAGGTATAAATAATAGGTATCTATAAATAATTAGGTATAAATAGTGTAATGAGAATGACACACTAAAACAATTATTCATTTTAAAAATTTGAACAAAAATAACTATATTAAGAAGTGATAATCGAATTTCGCGCGGTGTGCATTTGTATAGACATAATATCATATATACTTGATATTGAGAATTTAAACTATACGCGGGTGTGTGTTTGTGTGTATAAAAGAGGGCTACTTTTAATATCGCTCATTTCAATATCAAAAATTTAGGTTATCTTTATAGCAGCATTATATTTTCAATTCAAAATTAATGAATGTATGTATGTATGTATATAGAGTACTTACTCATTTTCTTTCACTATTTATTCATGACTTTCTTCATTAATAAATGCACTTTGTTCATTCACATTCAAAACACTTTCTGGATTCGGTCCCCGCGCTCAAGGCCCGAGATAGAAGCTATGCAATAGCTTAAAAATAGACTTTACAAGTTTTTAATATACATAATTACAAAATAACGGTAATACTAACAATTAAGTATTATACCTTTTTTTAAAGCCAACATTTTTGTCTATTAGCTTGTTTTTAAATCAAGTCAAAACTATGCATAGTTTTTGAAAAAAATTGTTTTAAACTAAAAATTTATGCAAAAAAAATTTAAAAAAAAGGTTTAAAGTGTAGTTTTTCAAAACTTTCAAATTATCTACTGTTTTTTTAGAATTCATTGCTCTTATTTGTTTTTGATCAAGAACTGAAAACTAGATGACATCATGTCTTCTAGTTCTTGAGAAAATTGAAAATTACCAAAAAAAAATATTTTAATTAAATTACTTTTTCTTTGCTTAAGTATTAACGTAGTCTTATTTTTTAAATAAGAGTTTAAAATTGAATTTTTCAAAAACTAAGCATAGTTTTGACTTGAATTAAAAACTAACTAATAAAACAGAATGTTGGCTTTAAAAAAATGTATACAACTTAATTGTAAGTATCACCGTTATTTTTTAATTATTTTTTTCCATTTTAAATAATATTTTTTTTTAATTGCCCCTACCGCCTAAACGGGGGGAGATAGACCCCCCTCCCATAGTAAAAAATGCTTGTATTAAGCCCCTCTACCAAAAACCGTTATTATATCTTGGCGCCAAAGTTATCGTACTCGTGCCCATTCTAAAATTGCCTCTACCTCCTACACGAAGAGACATAAACCCCCATTTCGGTAGTGAAAAGTGCACGCACGTATATTTTAAAACAGTAGTAAAACTCCTAAGTTAAAAACTTTGCTCTGGCATACAAAAACTGGATTTGCTAGAATTTAGATATTTTAAGACTGAGACAAAGGCATCAAATTTATGTAAGTACAATTACAAAGATCCAAATAAAGTCTTTTAACTTATTAAAAGTAAACATTTGCTTATATCCTTGATCATTCAAAATTGTTGATAGGAAGGTCCTTCTTTTAATAAATACCTACATACCTATATCATAAGAACTTACATGCAAAAGTATGTTTCAAAATTTGTCCTTGAAACAGTTTTTTGACCGGAAGTTATAACTATCTACTTTATACACTGAAATATAGGTACATATCTATGTGTTAATTTTTAAAACAAAAAAATTTAAAATTCCCTCATCCCATTTAAAAAATTCACTACCATTAAAAAACGTCCAACAATTAAATATCCATCTTTTCATTATACCTAAGTTGTCAACAATTTTGTGACCAGCTTTTAAATAATTGTATTAGGTAACAATTAACAAATTTATTTATTAAAAAAATCATCTTTCTAAGACTTTGAAAATTTAAACTTCTTTATGCTCGATATAAAAACAAATTGTAAGAAAGGTTTAGGTGATCAAATTTTTAAAATTTATTAAGCTATCTATCTATTATTGGATAAGAATACAATACCTACATATTTACTTGCCTATAATAGTTCAAGTTATAATTCCCTAATACAATCCTCAAATCATCAAAAATACAAAATCTCAACCAAGAATATAAAATTCCTACACGAAATCGCAATTCACCTGCTTTTGTCTTATCATCTTTGTATAGAAAGACTACCGTTTTAACCTTTGTATATGAAAAAGTTTTCATATACAAAGATGTAACCAAAAAATATTATTACACCAAAATACAAACACAAAGAAACAAATGTGTTTTCCGCACTCACTCAGACTTTCGTTAATTCTCTATAGTCTTTCTCTATTTCAAATTATAACATTTTTAAGTCTCCCAAGTCTCCCGACTGCAAATCGTTTTCTCCATGAATGTCTTGACTAGACGTTCCACAAAAAATATCTAGATGCCGCCCTATTCGACTTCCACCATGAGAGTACTATAGTTTTCATATACAAAGGTGCTATCATAGAGGAAATATATTATCTAGAGTCCCGACTGGTACCCGTCTTGCCTGAAACACCCTCAAATTTTGTTTGAGGTAACTCTCTTAAAAGCCCGTAACAACTACATAGAATCTGGATTTTCCCATAAGAAATGCACAGGACAACTAACACATGCTTATGCTAATGGGCAAAATTCTCTCAATTTAGTTTGTAGGCAAAAAGAGAGCAAACCCATTAAGTCGGGACTCTAGATAATATATTTCCTCTATGGGTGCTATTAGCAATAAACCAATATCATGAAAATGATAATCAAGCTACTAATGGCTATGGCACCCACCGGATGCGCATAAGGCGCATGGTCGTTTGAGCAATGTTCGGTGTCCACTTCTACATATTTGTAATAATTATTCAATGATAATATGTAGGTAGCTGAGTATATAGTTATAAAATAAAACACGTTCATATATATAGGGTGACTGGTATAAGGTGCATCAAAGAACTAGAGCGAGTAGGATGGTTTAAGACATGAAAAAAATTGGTATTGGCACGAGGGACAATTTTCTTTAAAACTTACTTTAAACAGACAAAAAAATATTTAGTAGGTACCTATAATATAATATAATATTAGTCATGCTTTATTATTTTGAAAAGCCACGAACCCATTTTTCAATTTTATTTTTCAATGAAGTTGTTTGAATGAACGTATATTTTGAAAAGTTATTAAACTTGAAATTTCAAAAAAAAAAATGTATTTAAGAAATCGTTATTTTTTTTCAAATAAATTCATATAAAATTATTTGACAATACATGCAACGCTTACAAAAATTAGTATTGCTCCCTATATTTTCACCATTCTGAATTGAAAACAAAAAAATGATATAAAATGTGTTTCCGAACCCTTTAAACTTTTCTGATATCCAACATACACTCTGATATGCGTCCTCTTTTGTTCTTTTTCTATTATAGTAAGTGTATTTGGTGAAAAAGAAGATACAAGTAAAACCATCTTCAGCCTTATGTTGAGTTTCACAATCTTCAAAACTTATTTAAAACCTTCCAATCTTTTGCTTGAAAATTAATTTCACAGTCGGAAAACTAGTAAAAAAAGTGGAGATAGTCATCTACGCTTATACGTTTTAACAAAATAGTTATCGTGTAATACCCGTTTTATAAAATTCCCATAACTTTATTTTTGTTTTTTTTTCTTTTTTCTATCAAAAAGCTATTCAAATAATAATAACTATGGTCTGGATGATTGTGGAGCCACCAGGTACTCGCTTCTATTACCCTGATCGAACTGAAGTTATTTTAAAATGCAAAATTCAGGATATGTCATTTTTATTCTCACAATTATATAACATGCTACTTATTACAATTTGTACCGTCTACGCCATTAAAACACGTAAGATCCCGGAAAATTTCAACGAATCGAAATTCATCGGGTTCACTATGTATACAACTTGTATCATCTGGTTGGCATTCATTCCAATTTATTTTGGTACTGGAAATTCCTATGAGGTAAGGAAGTGGGAACATATATACAAATATTTAAGGGAATGCAAATTGCCAATAAGTATTATGAAATTATTATTTATTTGTATTTGTTTTGTCGTTAAAGATACAAATAACAACCCTTTGCATATCGATCAGTTTGAGTGCTTCAGTGGCACTTGTCTGTCTTTATTCGCCAAAAGTTTATATTTTGGTCTTTCAACCGGACAAAAATATTCGCAAGCTTACTATGAACAGCACAGTTTATAGAAAATCTACTGCGTGTGCTGCAAGTGGCAGTGCAACAGCTGTAGCATCATCTAATCCAGTGGGAGCAGCCGGTATAAGTGGCTCTGTTTCGACAGCAGGTAATAACGCTTCAAGTCCACCACCAACTCCAGCATTAACCTGCTTGCAGAATTCACTAAGCTGTGGTGACGTTGCAGTTGGAGCAAACCAAGGTCTCGGAATGCATCATGTTGAAAGAGAGATGCTTCCACTTGAGGCTCGGCCAGGACCAAGTGGCCTGGGAGTTAATTGCAACTGTAAAAACCGATACAATGAGGCCCATGATTGCGGTAAGTGTTAAAAACTAAAAGACATATAAAATGGTCCTTCCATACTTGTACTTAACTATACTGATACCCTTATAAATGTTTTGTCACTTTAAATGTTAAACATCTAATGTAAAAAAAAACATACATTTGCTATCTAACTATAATTTATATTAATCCTCTTAAGAAAGAGACAACTAAATTCCATGCATTTACAAAAAAAGAACATTTTATTTTCCTGTGTACGTAATCGTATTAATAAGTTTATGGGTTTGTACATAATTAAATTGACATATTGCTTTTTAAAAACATGCAAATCACTGTGTTGTATATAGGTAGTTATTATATAATCTAATGCCTAAAATACATAATTGATGTTTGTAGTGTACCCACCCATATTGTAGTCATTTCTACTTTTTTGTTGCGTTCACCTTAACGTTAGTACATTTTTCATTTCAAGTTCCGCCTCAAAACATCCCACCGATGCATTCATGGTTAGTAAATGCTTATTTTTTCGTTGTCTGACTTTCATGTAGCGTAAATCAAACTTTACGTTCTCGGTATTCTGCACTTTTAAAATTTGTCGAGCAAAGGGGTAATACGGTAATTGAGTATTTAGTATCTATTACTGTTTCATAAATTGGCTTTGGCAAATCTGAAATCTTGAAAGTGCAACAAAGTCCAAAGAGATGTTGGACTTTATTTTACTCTTAAAATTGCTAAAATGAAGCGCATGGTAATCGCATGGGTTAGGTTAGAATATATAGAGTAAGTCTTTTCTGGAATCTTTGATGAATGATATTATAAATATATGAGGCACTGTAGTGTACAATGACATACATAAGCATATGCTTTTGCCTTTATAAATGGCCAAGCAGTTCAAACCGTAATTCGTGGATTTTTGCCATTGCAACAGCTTTAATAGCTCTATACTCAATTCTTTCCATTTTCACGAAAACACTCACATCGGTTCACTCAAACGACTCTCCACTAAAAACTACGGGTCCAAAATGGTAAGTAACTACCAAGAGGTGGACAACTACGATCACCAGCTTTTAGTGCCACTAGTACCACCATCTTCAGGGTGACATCGGACACTTTTCATGTGACCCTCTTGGGTACAGCCATCACAAAGTGATTTTAAATTTCGTATTCAAACTTTCGCCAAGAGCTTTTTAAGAACACTTCTTTTAAAAGGAGCTCTAAGTTTGAATAGTAGATATAATATAAAGATATAACTAGTTTAACTAATCTTTCTACACAAAACCTATCACGCGTTTAAGCTAAGTATGCACTATTGTATTCGAAGTCAAAAGCATCCAATTAGGTGACAATTGCCAATCAAGTGAAAATTTTCCGTTTATACGGTTGGTTAATTTTATCCAAATATTAGACAATTTTGTTTGTAGAAAATCGGCTGGCAATTTTTATCTTTCCATTAATAATAATTGTCTGCTTACACGGGTAGAAGACTTTAGAAAACAATAGAATTGGTAGACCCATTGAAAGAAAATTTTCTCGACACATGGTAGAGAATATGAACATTTAATTAAGAAGTGAAAATGAAAACAGCAGGTTTAAAAAAACATAAAATATTAAAAAATTGAAACAATAATTAAGCGGGCAATAACGACATTGTTGTAAAATTTGTTCTTGCGTCCAACCCTGTTTTGTTTAACTTCTTTTTTGTTATTTTGCCAAGCGGCTACTTCTTTTTTCTTTCGATTTTAGTAGTTTTAATATTCTTTCAAAATCCTGTACATTTTTGTTGTTGTTTCCTTCTCAAAAACTTTCTGCCAATTAAAAATTGAATTAATTAGTGCACATTTGTCCAATTATTTTAAGATACAGAAAAATTTGTGTTTGGACGAGTACAAACGATTTAAAAAAAAAGGTAGAGCCACTTCAATATTGGCGATGTCCAAAAGGAAAATTACAGAAGATCACTTTTGTCGAAATTGAGTTAATTATGAGTCGAAATTGTGTACGCTCCTAATGTTCAAAGATTTTAAAACTAATCTGCATTGGTATTTCTAAACCAATCCTATTCCGTAAGAGAGCGTTCAAGTATTACGTAACGCAATTTTTGACCCCCCCCCCCTCCTCTTGTAACGCACCGTAACGTTTTTCTGTACTCCCCCTCCCACTCTCTAAACGTTACGTAACACTCAAGTGACCGTTTTTACCCTAAAGTCGCAAAAAAGTATGTTACAGATTTTATCCTTGGTATAGTTTTTATTGCCTTATTACGGTAATAATACTAAATCCGCAACACCTGCGTATTTTGTTTATTTTTTATAAATTTTTGGCTTCACACACAATTGTTAAAATTACTGCTGCTCTGTCCATGGGTTTGCTAGCCACTCATATTCTTTCATCACTGGCATCTGGAGTGCAGACGAAGACGGTTCTGGAATTGTTAAGCCACTTGCATCAACTTCATCTTTGTCGAGCCAGTCAGCATCCTCAGACGATGTTTCATAACGACACGCACAATGCAGAGAAGCTTATTCGCCCTTCTGGCAGCAAGGCGCTGTGGCCGTACTCTAGTTTCACAATGGCCTGGGACAGTCTTGCCATGCACGTAACGACAGTGTATTTGAACACTCTTGTGAGATGTGAAATAGATTCCACAGGTTGGACATACTTTTTTCTTCAGGTCGGATTGTACAGATGGGCAAAAGAAATCTTAAGGCATCTGCTTAAACTCTTCTAGAGGAGGTGACTAGGGATGTTCCTTTGTCTAGTAAACTGCTTGCTTGGAGTTTGAAATATTGGGCAAGGTGGAGGCATAAAAGTATCCGCAAGCACAGATTTCAATACACTTCTCGGTGGTGGACAGCAGGATTCATCCGCGCATTTTATAACCTGTAAGAAATATTGCGATTCACGGACGTGAACGCTATACCACGCCGGATTTGGATCTGCTTGATCCTGCATGCTATCTTCGGGCTGTCTATAGTCCACCGAAACGTCGTAATTATCAATTTTCATTTCTCTCCACACTTCTGCAAGTGTTTCCCCAGCGTGCTGAAAATTGCGTTTTTCCAAATCATCATCCGTAGTCATTCCTTTGTCGTCGAGATGAGAACCAAAATGTTCATGAGGCAGAATGACGCCTGCCAGTCGTTTGCTGAGGGGAGCCATCCGACGCTCAACTCGGTTATATGCGCTCCGCCCAGACGACCAGACGACCAGACTAATACAATCAAGGGATTCGCCGTAAAACGTAAATGAAAAGGGTTGCCAATTTTGGAGTTTTAATTCCCTATTTTTTATTTAAAAAAAAACAATGTTACGTAACGTGTTGTAAGAAAGACCCCCTCCGCCCCTGTAACGCATCGTAACGTTTTACGATACATATCGGGTGATTTTTTAAGAGCTTGAGAACTTTTAAAAAAAAAAAAACGCATAAAATTTGCAAAATCTCATCGATTCTTTATTTGAAACGTTAGATTGGTCCATGACATTTACTTTTTGAAGATAATTTCATTTAAATGTTGACCGCGGCTGCGTCTTAGGTGGTCCATTCGGAAAGTCCAATTTTGGGTAACTTTTTCGAGCATTTCGGCCGGAATAGCCCGAATTTCTTCGGAAATGTTGTCTTCCAAAGCTGGAATAGTTGCTGGCTTATTTGTGTAGACTTTAGACTTGACGTAGCCCCACAAAAAATAGTCTAAAGGCGTCAAATCGCATGATCTTGGTGGCCAACTTACCGGTCCATTCCTTGAGATGAATTGTTCTCCGAAGTTTTCCCTCAAAATGGCCATAGAATCGCGAGCTGTGTGGCATGTAGCGCCATCTTGTTGAAACCACATGTCAACCAAGTTCAGTTCTTCCATTTTTGGCAACAAAAAGTTTGTTAGCATTGAACGATAGCGATCGCCATTCACCGTAACGTTGCGTCCAACAGCATCTTTGAAAAAATACGGTCCAATGATTCCACCAGCGTACAAACCACACCAAACAGTGCATTTTTCGGGATGCATGGGCAGTTCTTGAACGGCTTCTGGTTGCTCTTCACTCCAAATGCGGCAATTTTGCTTATTTACGTAGCCATTCAACCAGAAATGAGCCTCATCGCTGAACAAAATTTGTCGATAAAAAAGCGCGAAACACATTTCGAACCGAACACTGATTTTGGAAATAAAATTCAATGATTTGCAAGCGTTGCTCGTTAGTAAGTCTGTTCATGATGAAATGTCAAAGCATACTGAGCATCTTTCTCTTTGACACCATGTCTGAAATCCCGCGTGATCTGTCAAATACTAATGCATGAAAATCCTAACCTCAAAAAAATCACCCATTATATTCGCCAAGGATAAGGGATTTTTTTTAATTTTAAATTAAATAAAGTGAGAATAACAAAAAATGTATAATCTTACGATTAGCACAAACGAAGGCAATAACAAATCCTTGAACGCGTGAAACTACGTGGTACCTATACTTCCTACTCCGCGTCTCTATTTGTTTCCCACATTTTCTCTATCTAATTTCTTCGCGGTCCATTTCCAGTTTGCGGCTGATCATCGACGCGATTGTCAATTATATTGTTACAACATGCGTAAATATTTGCCTAAGGTCTATGATGATGTGGTTATAATGTCGAGCGCAACAAAAGATAATCTTAAATCAGGTACATCTTCTCCCCATTGCAATACATTCGGGTGACAAATGAAAAATTCATGAGCGTCATATTCATAAAAACAAACACAAAAAGAGGCTGAGATGCAACCCAGGCCTCTCGATATTTGTTAAGTTTTGTGTAAGATAAAAAAAGCTTGAAGTCAATATCTTTCTTCGTTCTCAAGAGTCAAGACACTTGAGTCGAAAACCATTTTTTCAGTTTTAAATTGTTTTTTTTTCAGGTTTTGGTTTTTTGTAAAAAAGTTGTGGATTGAATTTCTCTAAAAAAGTAACTAAATGTTAGTAACAATACGAGTATTTTGCATAGGTATAATAAAACATTAAATTTCAATAACTGTTTTTGTTTTCAAGATATAATATAATATACATATACAATATTTTGTATATAATAAAAGAGATATTCGAGTCGAAAACTGTTTTTCCAGTTGTGTATAGTATTTTTTGTAGATTTTCGTATTTTATAAAAAGTTGTGAATTGCATTAAAAAAAAATTAAAATAGGAATCGTAAAAAAAGTGTTTTATTTTTAGTTTAACTATTTCTGTTAATGAGTTAAAAAAATAAATAAGTTTAAAAGTTTTTTACTAAACAACTGTTTTTCTAAGGAGAACCAGATCAAGCGGGAACTTTTATCCGCAGAGGTTAATTAATTAAAAGCATAAAAACATAGTACCAAAATTGTTCACAAAAAATTAAAAATAAAATAAAATGCGTTATAGTAAAAATAAAAGGATACAGATGTAGCTAATTTTTGTAATATTAAGCGCACACTCAGGCGATCTCTGTAACCATTATAATAAGAAGACACAGAGTGAGCATTAGAAAAGGAAGAGAGGGTTTGGGAGCTGATGTCAGAGAGAAAAAACTAAATGAGAGAGCCAAATTTCCTCGTCTCCGTCTCTTCGAAACCTCTTACTCTCATTTTTTATAGCGTGTTGAATTCGTATCGGTGTATACATGTTTTCACCTCGGAGAAGAGTACACAAAAAAACATCAGTTCCGGGAAATGCGACATTTCTCATTTTTGTTTATTGATAGGCAAGAAGGCTATGTTTTTTAAAGTCTCATTATTATATTTGTAATTCTCACGAATTTCTTTCTTTAATTTTACTAACATCTTGTCGTTTTTATATCTACAAAAATACTCCTACAATTCAAATTAATTCTAGCAAAACATTTTTGTTTGTCAAAAAATAACGGGAGAAGTTATACCGGTAGTTCGTGGTGAATTTGTTTTTCTCTTCTTTTTCTCTAAGTTACAGATAGATGGCATTAACAACCAAAACAAAAAAGGATGTGTGCAGAAAATGTGTAACAAGGTTAAGGTTTTTTAGACTAGACTTTATTTGTATATATATATGAACGAGTACATGCTTTTTATAAATGTATGTTATGTTTATTTCAATAGTAATACCTTAACTTATAACTTAACTACTGTATTATCTAAAATATATTGCATTGAATTATTTTACATTGAATTATAAAAGGCAGAAATAATAAAGTTCTACAGTTTACCGGGAATATTTATATAAAATATCCATATCTTCTGCAATTGCGGTATCAATCGATATTTTCTGGAACTTAGTGTTAACGTAACATTTATTTGTCAAGAATTACTTTTTCAGCTTTTTTATGCACCAACAAAATTAATTATGAAATTTGGCTGCGATAATAATTACTTGAACACAGCATTTTCTATGTTTATAGTTATTCAGGTTTAGCCCTTAACTTTGATTTGCATTTATTTATGCCTAAAAAGTTTAGTAAACATCTATGAATAAGCCACAATGCACTTTCAGAAAAACTGTAGTTAGAACTTTCCCTGACGGATTTTTCCTTGTCGCTATATAACTGAAAGATAAGATATAAATATTTAGAACTGGAAAACTTATAAAAATGATGCATAAGACTTAAATTTTGGTTGAAGAACAAATTTGTATATTCTTTTCACAAAACCACTGAACTAGCGAAAATACAAATATTTGTACTTTAGTACAAAAGTACTTTTCGGCTTATGTAGTTAAGCCTTTAAAAGCAACACACTACCTTAGTCGAAAGCAGTAAGAATAGCTTATCACCTATTCACAAATCTTATGCAATGAAAATTTGCAACACAAGTAACAAGTAACGGTCTTTTTATTTAGTTTCTACTTAAATCACTTATTTTCAGCATTTTGGAAATGTCGTGAGTAATGTAAAGAAAATAAACAACGAGTACACACAAATAAAATAGGAATGGAAAAAAGAGATGAGTATATAAAAATGTTTTCAATGTTCCATGTTTACATTCTGTAACTCTCGTTTTCAATGTTCCTGAAACTCTCGCATCGACAAAATTAAGTCGATAAACTCTGAAAATTGAAACAAATCTGAGTTCTTTTTGCATTTTTCAACAGTCTGAGCGAAAATTAAACGCATAAACGAAGCTAATAATAAAAATAATAGTTGTAGTGCTTTCAGAGTCTTATGTTTCAAAGGTGGTCGCCATTTTTCAAAGGTGGTGAGCAGAGGGAAAAGTTTATTCTCTCTCGTGGTGAGTATGCACACAAACTTGCATAAGTATTTGTTCCCCACATTTTTTTTATATGGAGTTAATACATATGCAAGTTGGTGGCCAAATCACAGCTTGTAGGCAAAAAGAGAGCAACCGTCGAAGTTGGTTCTCTCTATTAGTTCTTTTCTCTCTGCTGATGTCGATTTACATCGCATAATAATTCCTAAATATTTTCTGGGAAAGACAGAGCATGGTAAAGCATTCCACATTCGCGAATTACGGCTAAAAAACGAATTTCTGTACTTGAGTATACGGTTGAATTGTTTGACGGGAGGTATGCATGCATGGTATCATAATCCGTTAAAAAAGCGACAGAAACAAGACAAGAAACTTTTTCAAGAGACTTAAGTAAGTTGTTAATGAGAATCTCAATCTTTGGATGTTAAATCTAATGATATCAGTCAGATCAGAGGGGGGGGGGGGGTAAAGCTTCTTGTACCTCCTCAGGAAACCCTACCATCTGGTGGTATTTTTGCACACAAGAGGTGGTTGGAGATATACAGACCGAACATTTTAAGATGTTCAGTTTCCTTAATGTACATAGGTGCTAATCTTAGATAGCTACATTGAGTCCTCGACGCATTAAATTCTCCGATAATTGGTATCGGAACGACAATTTTTGTGTTTTCAATTCGTCCGGGGAACTCTCTTACCCCTTTATACTTCGGAAGATAGGTTGCTTAACGCTTTTTAGGACGAGGTTTAGGTTTAAGCAGTACCTGGAGGGCCAGTTATATTAATAGGATGAGTGTTTCCGAACTTTAAATCATTTGCTTTTTTCTTATTGTTCTCTGTTGTGAAAATCGTTTTAAAAAATATTAAGTGGACTGAATTAAATATTCATTTTATGGAATGAAGTAAAGTTTATTTTATTTTATGCATATTTAATTTAACATACAGTTTTTGTCTATTCTTAAACACTTTTATTACTCATGTATGTACATTGACAATATCAAATAATTTTTTTTAAATATATAGTTCTATACGAACCTGCGCTATTTTATAAAAAAAAAATGTATGTTGAGTAACTCCAAATAAATAAATGAAATTTATTAAAAAATACTCGTACTGCTACTTGAGAAAATCAAGTACATAGTACTTGAAAATCACCATTGCTTATAATTTCTTCAAGTAAGTTTACTGGGTACTGGAACACTGCAAATTACTTTTTCTGGGTACTGTGATTGTGATACTCCCAAGTATGTATGTACATTTTCAAGTATTTTTCAATCACAAGAATTTATCCTGATTCTAAAATGCACTTGCCAGTACCACAACACCCAGTAAAAGTACTTGAAAATGTAACAGTACCCAATAAAAGACTCCTTCCCAAGAAAATACTCCTACTTCAAAAAGTATTGGGCACATGGGGTTTTCAAGTGCTGTGTTTTTGTTATATTTGTTATTGTTATTTTTCCTCTGTATATGTATATCTATGTATGTAAGTTGTTGGTTATTAGATATATTTTTAAATAATCTAATTTGTTTATTACTTGTTTTATTTGTTTAAACGACATTTTTGTGTGTGTATATTTGTGTTAGTTTGTAACTATTTATTTGTAAAATTGATTAATTTGACAAGAATTAACCTCAAACAAAAAACGGTCACATGCACAAGAGACAACGAAAGTTCAGTGACTACTGTAACTTATCTTAAAAATGTTGCTTCTAAGGATGACATTTTGGATTTGGGCGGTGAACTAAGTGAGTTTAGAAAAAAGAATGGCAAACTCAAGAACACTATGAAGTACTTACCAAACGATGAAATTTACTTAATGATAAAATTGGTCAACTGAAAATATCTGCAAAGGAATCCAATTAAATTATGAAAGTCAATTAAGGATCTGTTAATTCTCTGTTAGATGTCGAAAAAATGTGTTTGAACATAATAAAGCGGCACTGAAAACACATTCAAGGTCATCAGAAGATAATTTTAGTTGTTTTTCGGGAGATCAGAAAAGAAAAGGAATTTTGAAAAAAAATTTAAGTGTAAAAAATGAACCGATTTTTTTAAGAATACAGTTTTCGAGGCTGATGGCTTACTATCATCATATAAGGATGCCATGATAAAATACTAAAAATGTAAGTGCGCTGCGGGCTGAAAGAGTTTGGGAACCTTTGAAATAAGGGCTTTCATGAATTCAAATCACTTGTTGTAAGCACTCTTATTCTAAAACTGAAATATATGAATTTGAATACTGTGTGGATTTTGAATGGACCTATGCAACAGCATACCAACAAACCTTTTTTTGTTAGTAGTACAAAACTTATTTCTTCGTTTTTTTTTTCTATAATTTAGCTTTAGTTTATTTTATGTAAACATGGGTCTTGTGAATAAAAAAGCTAAGGTTAAAAAAGTCTAAGCTAGGTGTGATTAAAAACAAACTTTAGCTAGAATCTGAAAGATGTCTCATATTAATAGCTATTTAAAAAAAAAAGGTAAAACTAGATTTATGTAGCTTTAGCTTGTTTTCCAGATTAAGCTCCGAATTTTGTGACTAATACAAACTTAAGCCAGAATATTATAGTTAAAGCTACAAAAACATCAACATTTCTGGACCCTTGATCAAAAAATTTGTAACTTGTTCTTATTTTAAGTTTTTTCTAATGATTTATTACCTGACAGTCTTCAGGCCACTTCATTATTAAGCCTAGCACGCAGCTGAAGTGAAACGAATTTTTTTGGCGGTCTCCAAGTGCAGAGCGAAATGAAAACGAAAACCACAGCGGAAAATATTTGTGGAGAGTTCTGTTTGGAAGTTGAATTTCACTGCTTGTCTTCATCACTTCTTGCACATCACCAATAACATCCTGAGTTTCCGATTCAGAAATGCAATGTTGGAACACATTAGAAAAATCCATTTTATTTTAAATTTTAAATCAAATATAAATCAAAGTCAAAACACCGAAAGTCACGAGTAAACAATTTTTTTTTGTCAATAAAAAAATTAAACGTCAAAATTTCGCAAGCAATTAATATGCTGGGCAATTAAATTGAGAACGAAAAGAGTGGAGAATTGTACTAAGAAATCTAGTACAGCTATCCACTAAAATGACACATTTCGTCGTTCAGCAGCGTACTGAAAAACGAAAAGCACAGCGAAATTTTTCGTTTATGATTTCGTCATGTCATTTTTGTATGAGAATTTTCGTTTCGCATCAGCAGCGTACTAGGCTTTATACGAAGTTTAATAAAAAACCATAGTCATTATTGAGAATATTTTTAACTATTGGATATTGGATATCCCGTCCCATAAAAGCTGGCACAACAGTAAAAGTTCCAGAGAATGATAATACAATGTTCTGTATCCATAATTTTAAGCTTAAAGCCTAGTACATACTTGTGAACCATCTCGTGAACCCATACAAATTTCGGTTTTTGGTTCACCCGTGAACGTGCTCGTGAAGCTGAGTGGAGAACAAAGTGGAGAGTTTTCGTTCACGGGCAATTCACGTGCAAAATGTACGGGAACTGTTGGTGAAGCTTTGACATTTGGTTACAAAAAAAAGGACAGTTTTCAATTTGTACTGAATACTGATACTGATTCCTCATTTAAAGTTTGTGGCTGCTTTGCGTGTAGTTTTAAAAAAAAAGTTAAAATGCATTTATATGAAATAGAATACAAATGTTCACAACGTGTATTCACAAGTGTGTACCAGGGAGCAATTTCAAAAGTTCACTTTCTCCACTGGCGAACGTTCACTTCACGAGGAAGTATGTACTAGGCTTAAACCTTAAAGGCCCATCCGATAGGCCAAAGCTCGATGATGAACAGTGGAGATTTGTGTATATTATATACATATACATAGCTCATGGACGGTACTAAAAGAACTTTCTTGGAATTATCTATAAATCATCGGTTTTAAGTTAAGTTTCTAAAAGGAAGAGTGATTCTATGGTCCCCCCTAAAAGCTGGCGCAGAAAGAAAATATCAGTGAATTCCATGCGTTTGAAGATTGATTGCAATTTAATAAGTTTTAAACGTAAGATTAGATTATCATACCAAGCCAGACCGCGGAGTACAAGCCCAAGAAATATGCACTGTATAGCTTCGATTTTTTGAGAGTGCGAGGTCTTATGATGAGATCAGACTTTGCAAGGGTATTTAAGGAGTGGTTTAAAAGAAGGAAATATATAGAGATTTTGAGACATAGGGGGTTGTGAATTCTCTAGACCAAAGTTTAATGAAACGAGGGGATAAGGTGATTTTAATAAACTCGTTAAGGCTTTAACTGAGTGTGGCAAATGAGTAATAGGTCATGAAAATAACAGACAGAAAAAATGAAAACATCGCGGAGACTATAAGTTCAGAAGGGAAGATGTAATCACTTACGGTTGAATGCTGTGCATTGGTTGGTATCAACATAAGTTTAAATAAATTTTGATTTGAATCAGAACTGAAATTCAGCGTAAATAGAAACAGACATTTAGAAATTAGCCAAAGGATCAAACAACTCCATATTGGCGGTTTTTTAGATATGACAGATGAGGAGCCATGAAATAAAAAGGTGATAAATCAAGGACTTTGATTTTCTTTTTCTAATTCGCTTACAGTTTTAGACAAAAATGTCGTAAGAGTATAGTAGATCCTTAGGAAGCCATGATGTTGTGAAGGAGAAATAGATGCACAGGAAAAACAAAAATAGTCATAGACAATGAGTTGCATTTGAAGAAAGTTTGGCTATAAGCCTGTAGTTGATAACATCGTTTTTTGCTACTTTTTTAAAAGGTGACAGGGGGCACCTTTTAAATAATCAATAAAAACATGACCATGATAACTATACGATACACATACATAGAAATTAATCTAATTTGAATTTCGTCTGAATTTTGGAAAAAAAAATAGAAAGTTTAAAGGTCACCTTTTGTTTTCTTTACAAAAAACAAATAGTACAAAAATAATGCTGCTGAAAATTAGTAAAAATTTATTTTTGACAACAAATCTTGATAACAAAGATAGATATTGACTTTAAATTGCTACTGGGTAAGGTCATAGCGAGTTAAAGTAAGCATACTGAAACCATGAAAACTATTAAAAGTCCAAAAGGAATTGAAAGTGTATAATCCGAGAACTAAAAACGTCTTAATTATTTTATAATTTTAAGTGTTTTTGTCAGGAGACACCAAAAGGCATTATTAGTATATAAAGTGTAGTAATACAGAGTTACCGTCCACCCCAAATACTTTAGATAATCGAGAACATTTATTAGTTTTACTACATTATTTTTTTTTTGTTATTTATTCATGATTGAAAAGATCAAAATAAACTTCGAAGTAACTTATACAAGCACATATTCATATATATATAATATATATAAATTTGAAATAAATATGTCATAATATAAGCATTTACAAAAGTAGTCTACATTTATGTACATAGAAAAAAAATTAGAACTAACAAAATATATAATAAACGCTGTAAATAACTAAATAATTTAAACCACTAATGTATTTATTTATAAAATAAAAATATGAATTTCAATCCTATTAAACAAAAATAATGGAATTATTTGTGTCTTTAAAGTAAATATATACATACATAAAATAAAAAACAATACAAACATTAAATAAATTTTAATTTTACCACTAAAATGTTAAAATAAAAATGCATTTAAGAAAAAGAAACTATAGGTACAACTTAAAAAAAAAATATTTATAGAAATTTGTAAATAAATTATAACATTGCATAAACGTAATAGATATGCTATTGTTGATTATTGTTTAGCTTTTATTCAGCATACAGTGCTTCAGACTAAATATTGTAAAGAACAGATTTAAAAAAGGAAACATCACTTTTTATATTTTTTTCCCAATGTCCTCATTTTAATTGAAGCAAGCAATTTATTTAATGATTAGGATTAATAATAAAAGATAGATGCGTAAAAACTACTGAAAAATAAATAATTATTAAAATATGTTTTTATTATTTTGATTTAGGACAATTTAATCATATAAAACTCAATTTTAAGTATGGAATATATATTTGTTTTTTTTTTTTTTTTTTAAGTAGATATATATGTATCTCAATGAACCTATTTACAAAATTGTTTTTTTAATAATAAAACAAAATTAAAGTTAACTAAAAAATAGTATTAGAAAATTAGTAAAACAATTACATGAATACAGGTAGTTTCCATAAAAATTGAACAATATAATGCAACGTTTATGTTTTTAATTTTAAAAATTTTTTTGTTAACCGGCGGGCGCGGCGGCGCGCTTAGTACTTTTACTTTAGAGGAAACTTTGGTGAAGGATTTTACCTTTCAGAAAGGAAATGCTCATTTCTGGCCAAGTGTGTACACTCTACAAAATTGGTATCAAATAAAAGGTGACGCTTAGCTTGCTACGTAAGTGATATCTAAAATGTTCGAGTATTGTCGTTTACTTAAAAGGATAAGCCCAATTATTAATGTTCGGGACATAAATTTTAAAACATTCGACTTAAGTTCTTGAAAGTTTCTTCGTGCGGCCCTTTATAGAAAAATATCTTTAAAAAACCAAAACGACATAAATCAGTGATGACATATAAACCTTATTTAAAGAACTTTTTAAATAAACACTCTGCAATAAATAGATTAAAATGCAACAATAGCCAAAGATTTAATCATAGGGTAAAAACATAATTCTATAAGATCTTCTATATCTCCTCTACAATATTGTATGAGTTTTCACGGTCCATTTTGTACTGATAATGGATTCGATCTCCTTAATAAAAGTAATTATTGTTTTATCGTTGAAATGGTTATATTTTCGGTACGAACTGTACCTGTAATAACGTAGACAAAATCACATTTGAATAAAAACAGGAGCAACAGAAAAAACTAACATAGGAGGAAAAATGCTACTTTTAAATTATAGATCCGCTCTCAAAATCTCTGACGAAATAGATTTGTGCGTATGTACGAAAGCATGCAGCCTTTATTATTCACAATATGCCATTTGACACTTTATCAAAAGTTCCAATTTCTCTGGTGATTCTGACAATATAACAAGGTCCACGGCAAAGAGCAAAGTAATTTATGATTACACCTGCAACTAAAATATCTTCGGGTAAATTTTAAGGCTTTGACAACGCAATGAGCCACGATCGGTGACGAATTAGAGCGATTGGTAGCCATTTACTGAACGAAGACGGCACTGAGCGACTTGTTGGGAAAATGCACTGCAAGGCTTTGGACAGCTTCTATTAAACTTTTTGTGTTTATTTTGTCCATCTTATTATACTTCTTCGTTCAGCAATCGATTGAAAAATTAGAACAGGGGTGGAATCGGCTAAGGTGATTGTTGATTGTTGACAGTCAAAATAATCGAATTTGATCTGTGTAAGGTGATAGTCAAATTGATACCTAAAAAGCTGTAGCTAGAAAAATTTGATAGTCGTTTTCCTACAAAAATGTCGTTTCTGAGTAGAGCTACCAGAGGCTTACAAAAAACGAATGGAAAATTTTGTTAGTTACCTTTTTAAGGTACAAAAACACATTCTTGTGACGGACAAAGCTTACGACATTCGAAAAAGCATAAGAAAAATAAGAATGTTATTAAAACACAGACAATTTAATACTTTTATTTAGATATTTTATAGAAATCATTTTAAAATTTCACCATAGCAACAATGAATTGTGACAACTTTATTCTGAAATTGTTCAATCGAATTGAATTGAATCGAATCAGCTTACACAGACGGGAAACTCGGTGGTAGTCGATTTGACTATCAAAAATTTGATAGTCAATGATCACCTTAGCCGATTCCACCCCTGATTTGATTGCAGAGCGACGACCGACGGACGCTCTGTCGCTTACAAAATTGCTCAGTCCCTCAGGGTTAATGTAAGTGGTCACCTCCATACGATTTCATGTGTTTTACTTTTTTGAGTTGATCAGTCGCTCTTCGACTAACAATGACATTCATAAAAAAAGGTGAACAAGAGGGCTCTGAGAAGACAACCTTGCTTAACACCCGAATCTTTTCCAACCGTTTCCCAGCTCCAACCCAATCTGTTGCCTTCGTGTCCGTATAAGCATGTTGCAAAATACTCGAAGCAATCTTATTGGAACACCCTGTTTTAAAAGCCTATACAGCAATTAACCAAATCAAGCGCAGCTTTGCATATATTTTCTTGTGTCGTGCTTGAAAATTATATCAGTAGTAGAGTAGTTCTTCCTAAATCGTTTACCCAATTTCCAGTCTGTCAAAAATGACATATTGAAATCAAACTTGCTTCACCAATTGACGGTCTACAAAAAACAACTAAAAACTGATAAATAATTATTTTTGACTCAAGTTTTTTGAGAACAAAGAACAATAATGAAATTGATTTCAAAAATTTTGTATCATACGTGCAGACGGGCACGAATGGAAAGATATCAGTGTGGACCGCATCCCAGCATCTTTTTGTATTTTAATTGTGATATTTGAAACTGCTGAACTTTACCTCATTGATTTTAGATTTCGAGTTGCTTTTTAAAGCTCCACTTGCAGAGAACGTTGAGATGTTTTTTAAATGTTTAATGTTATGTTATTAGAATCTGTGATCTTCCGGATATGACAGGTGTTTATTACATTACGCAGATCAATAAAATATGCGTTAATTTTTAGTGACTGGACACTATTACAGTAGAGTTGTCAATTCCATAAGTTAATAACTAATAGATATGATAAAAAGTATTATAGAATCAAGTTTTCTGAAGTGGGCTAGGCATTGTAAATTATCCGTCGTTATATCCAATTTAATATCCAAGCAACTTCTAGATTAGATAAAATAAACTTTTATTGTGTAAAAGCTCTCATTTTAGGCTACTGATATCTGAAACCAAGTTTGTTAATATTCATAAAATACAAAGTCATGAATTTTTGACATTATCGCTATTTAAAATAAGTAGCCTAAAACTAATTTTGTTATAACTTCTGTTGTAACTATTTTTACTTGCGACATAAACATAATTGTATGACAAAATTTGCATTCGTAAAAAAATCGAACTCAAGATTTTAATCAAACATTACATTAAGATGTTGGAGAAGTCAAAAAAAGTGGGTTTCTCGATTCAGTCCGTCTGTCCTCTCCCCTACAGCCCAAACCATTAGGTCGATTGACTTCAAATTTGGAACTAAGTTTTTTCTTAATTTAAAAAAAAAAAACAATAGTAGTCCATACAAACTTTTTGGTGAAAAATCGATTAGATAGATAGATTTGTATTAAAGTTTCTCTACATTTTTTTTCTTAGTTTGGCTTCTTTCAATAAAAAAATATATTTGTATTGCTTTAGAAAGGAAACGTTATTTTGTTTTTAGTCTTCTCAACTACTAATAAACCGATTTTAATAAGTTTTTTTTCTGCACAAGCTTTTAAACTGTTTCAATAAAATTTCATGATCAAAAACGTCATTTTTGTATTTTTGATTTTAAAGAAAATATTGTACATTTTTTTCGAATTTCGATATCTTGAAAATGGGTCGTTATTTTCGTATATTAATAAGTTGTAAATAAAATATTTTTATTTACAACTTATTTATTAAAATATTTTTATTTTATCAAATTCAAAAAAAATAAATACAAAAAATTAATTTAAAAAAAAACTTTTTACGGACTTTCAAATAAAATTTTATTGAGAAAACAAATGGCATTTAAATTAAAGAAAACAAACTCTTTGGATACACGAGCAAGGTCGTGCGACCCAGTCTTGCATTTTTTTTAATCTAAAGAGACTTCCTTTGACATGCGCATAAATAACATTATCGCTAAAAAAATTGTAAATTCCTTATACTGATATTTGGTGGCACGCTTCAGAAAACTTGACTCACATTTTTTGAAAGAAGAAAGAATGATACTGATTTGGTATCATTTGATTGCTTAAAATAGTCTTCAAATATGTACATTTTTCATACATTTTTTAACTAATCCACAGTAAAGTACTTCAATTTATAGCTTAACATTAATAAGTTTTCTATCTAAGTGCATACACAAAAAATCTATGGTGAAAACATTTAAGATTTTTTTTTTGTTGTAGAAGATGAAATCATATGAACATACCGATCTCAAGTTGTCGTTAATTCATGTTCTTTAGCCTGAAAATAATGAATATCCGGTCTACTTAAATATATTTTCTGTCATCACTGATTTTTTAATGATATTTGCCCACAAAAAGAAATAAAATCTAAATATCTGAAAACATGACGTAAACACGTAAGATAGGTATAGTGACGATTGCATTTTCGAAACTAATCCCTCAGCAATGACCCTCAGCAAATGGCTACTTTAAAAAATGTTTGTTTTGAACTTAAATTCGTGTTTGAATTGATTTAAACTGAAATTCTTCATTTTTGTATTCATATATTTTTTTTGTTGAAACAATTATTTCATATATTTAAACAACGTATTTCATTTTGCGCTTCCTAATTTTTTAGCGTCATAGAATTCCGGAAGTGAATATTTAATTTTAAGTCAACTCAAGCTATTATAGGTACTCTTGGTTATAACTAGCTTCCTTTTAAAAGATTTATCCCTCGTAGATGTATGTAGGTACCTAAAAGAGAAAGATAGATTTCTGACAGAAAAATAAGAAATGAAAATATTAAAATATTTTTAAGGCCATTCGGATTCGGCTTAAGAAAACTGTAGGTCTCCTCCATCCTTGACAACAGTACTCGCATACAGGAATGGTTGAGAGATGTCACTAGGCCCTAGTTCTAAACGGACTGTTGCGCCACCCAATTTATTTGTATATAATTGCCCCAGCAGAATGGAGTCGCTGTAGCGGCCGCTTGTCACCCTGTCAAAGTTGAAACATACGAAAATAATACACAGCGCCACAATGGGAAGCTGTTGCTGCAGCGATCCCTGTCGCCATTGTTGAATAATTTTCTACTTTCCGCTATTAGTCGCGCTACATTTTAAAGCTTTAAAAGCTTCATTCCGCAGTAGCACATTTGCATTATCATTGCAATAAATGCAATTTTATCGCGTTGGTCCATTTTTTAATTTAAAAATTGAAAATTAAGTTGCCCAAAAATATGAATAGTCTTACAAAACTAAACACAAATGTATAAATGTCAAAAAAAAAATGACAGCTGACGTTCTTCCTGCGCTAAACCATTGTGGGCGACCTTTGCTACATAGTGAGCGATTTTAGTGACAGCTTGTGCTACAGCGATTTTTACCGCAACTAGCGAATTCCCATTGTGTTCAAGGGGTAAGTCAATTTAAGTGCTCTTGGGTTTTGAGTAAAGCTTTTAATTAGAATCACCGACTTATTCGCATTACACTCGTCGCGCCGCCGTTAACGGTGTCGTTCTCAAAGAAATATAAACCGATTACTTGCGGTGCCACTTCAAAATCAACAAACATTAAGTTTTTCGGTATCTCGCATATATGTATATGTATGCATGTTCGTCCTAGTCACTGACCGAAATTAAGAATCAATGAGCGTGGTAAAAAGATAAGTAGAAAGATATGGAGAACCATCTCGAAACATGCACCGAGCTGTTTTCATTTGTTCTTTCTCTGCCTTGTATGCTATCACCCCAGATAAGAAACTATACAGATGTGTCATCCCCATAGAAGAAAATGTCCCATATTTTTTTCAATACTCCTTGGCTTTGGCTATCAACCGACAAAAAGCTTTTTGTCGGTTGATCGTCAAGCACAAAAAGCTGTTTTTGATTTCACATATTGGCTTGCCAGTATGCCTGTTCAAAGCTATGTGTCAAACTATAAAAAATTATAAAGTTGTTTTTTCTCTCAATTCAATGTCCATAGAGACAAAGAAGAACAGAAACTGTTTTGGTTTCGATGATGTTTTGGTCCCGATGTTACCATATTTCAGTTATTATTGTTCAAGCGATGTAGGTATTTTATGCTATTTATTATTCAATATGAAAATAAAAACCAAAGTTATTAATTTTTCCATGTTATATTTTACAATGTCAAATAAAACAATATGCACATGTTGAAAATACATTTAAGAAAATAAGAAAAGATAAGTTAGTTGCAAGACATTTTAAAAATAATTTGTTTGGATTCCTATGGTAACACTGATGCACATGAACGTGCGCGTATGAGGCTTAGTTTCCGTTGCCTTCCTTTATTATTTTAATTTTTTTGTTGCGCATTTTGTGAACTTAAACAGGTGTATTAGGTACTCTACTCATGTAAATAATTTCGATACGATACAAAAAAGAGGCTCGGATGTGACCCACACATCATTTTTCATCTTCCCAGTTCCAAAAGTGAGAACGCGCAGGAGCAACTACAAAACACCTGCACAAGTATTACAAATGGTGCTTCAGCTATAACTTTCGAGAACTTCCAGGAGCTACGCACCAAGTCATCAAACCGGCGGACCTACCGCGCGAAGGTAGCAAATGGGCAGTTAGTTCGAGATATACTGAGCCAAGGCAGAAGGCTTGCAAATACTGGCATATCGATGCACAAGGATTATCCAGTGGGAATGCGCCGAAAACGCACCGTATTGTTGAAGCTAAGGAGGGAGGTAAAATCGCAAAATCCAGATCTCAAGGTTAGCTTGATTGATGATAAATTGCGCATTCATGACCAACACTTTTTCTGGAATGATGAAGCTGGGTTATAATGTGGAAAGTTAGATGGTTTTAGCGTTCTTTCGTCAAAATTTAATGTTAATTTACAGCGAGAAAAATTTATTTATCAAAACAACAGCTTGCCAATGTCATCAATAAATGTCACTCAAACGTCATCTGCGAGATATCTTCCGCCACCTACATCTCAACTTGAAAACGTACATGATGTCGGTAGTGCAGTTCAAGTTAATGGACGTTCGCACTAGGATTTAGCAGTCAGCCAGAATATTGAAAATGTTGTTAGTTTTAAGAAATTAAAAATTTTAAGTTATAATATTAATGGTTTATCTAATAAGAAAATACATCGACATTTCTTTTATTATGTCAATACTTTTGAAATATTTTTGCTATACGAAACTCACACTCTGCACCATGACCAAAAATACTTTGAAGAATATTTCAGCGATTACGAACTATGCTGGGTTGCAGCGGTAAAAAGGAATGGAGCGACGAGAGGAAGAGCATCAGATGGAACACTCTATGGCGTTAAAAAATCTTTGTCTGTAATCAAGTGCACTTTCAAAGAAATAGAAGAATTCAAATACTTAGAGATATTAATCGATAAAAAAACTATAAATCTAGTCCCAGTATATTTAAATTGTTCGCATTGGCAAACGGACTTTACCCATTTACATGACACAATGCAAGTATTGGGTGATAAGCACTGAGTCCTGTTGGGGGATTTTAACGCGCGAACCGGACAAGAACAATGTGTGTCTTTTGGAAGCCGTCCTGTCCCAAGAAAATCAAAAGACGCAGAAATCAACGCAAGGGGAAAATCAATCTTGGAAATGGGAAGTTCTTTTGATTTGGCTATAATGAATGGTACTAAAAAAGGAGACGAGGAAGGTAAACTTACTTTTATCAGAAACCCAGGTCAGTCTGTTATCGACTATCTTATGATGTCCACTGATTTGATCGGCAATTTATTTGATTTTGAAGTGGATAGTCAAATTTATTCTGACCATATGCCATTAATTACAACTCTAACCACGACATATTCAAATAGTCAACCCGAATCAAAAAATTTGCTTCTCCCTAAACTTAAATGGCAGACAAATCGTGTTGAAATATATCAGGCAAAACTAAATAGCAGTATTACAGCACACGGTCTACATGAGCACTCGCCAACTATGGAAGCTCTGCAGAGCGTGATAACATCGACAGCGGTCTCACATCTCCCAAACACTAAGTCCCTTAAAATAAAATCAGCCTGGTATGATAGGGAATGTGAGTCTGCCCGTAAAAAATCTTTTGCGCTTCTTCATCTATACCAACATTTAAATGAACAGTCTTTGAAAGAAAACTATCTTGCAGCAAATCGAACATACAAAGCTTTATGTAGATGCAAAAAACTTAGCTTCTCAAAAAAAACAAGCTGAAAGTCTAGCGTACTGCAAAAACTCCTCGAAATTTTGGAAAGGAATACAAAATATAAAAGGAAGACCTTTTGTAACAAAATCACTACCGCCTGCAGAAACACTACGACATCATTTTGAAGGACAATTGAACCCAAAACTTTTTGCTCCTCCAATACAATACGCTAGACCAAATGTCGAAAATCAAATTCTAGATAGAGAGATAGCGATCTCTGAAGTCGAAGCAGTTGTAGCCAAAATTAAAGACAACAAAGCTCCCGGGATTGACCGGATCCCAAATGAATTCTGGAAATACGCAACATTGGAGTTTCTAACACTTCTCACAAAAGTGTACAATGATATTTTCACTACAGGCAAAACACCGGATGCTTTTAGAAAATCAATACTTTTTCCCATATTCAAAAAAGGAGATAAGACGGACCCATCCAACTATCGAGGTATTGCTTTTCTCAACTCATCGCTCAAAATCTTCATGGACATTTTAAGAAGCCGACTCACAGCATGGATTGAAAGTAACCATATTCTGAGTGAATTCCAAGTTGGATTTAGAAAGGGATACTCCACAGTGGATCACATATTTAGCCTGACCAACATTGCAGAGGTATATTCGTAGACAAAAAAAACTATACGCATGTTTCATCGACTTCCGTGCCGCATTCGATTCCATCGACAGAAAGGCTCTGATGTTCAAATTGTTTAGAGATGGGATGTCTCTAAAATTTGGAAAAATTATTGAGGACATCTATAAAGAAACAACGTATGCAGTATGGGATGGGCAAAATCTATCTGATTGGTTTCTTGCCCTAGTAGGATTGAAACAAGGTTGCAATCTCAGCCCTTCAGCTTTCTGCCTTTATATCGAAGATCTAATAAAAGACATGCCGTGTGGCATAACAATTGATGGGTTAAGAATTAAAGTTCTGATGTACGCAGACGATCTTGTCATGTTAGCCGAATCTCCTGAATCTCTTCAGCTAATGATCAACAAATTACGGAATTACTGTTCGAAGTGGAATTTAACAGTAAACCTTGACAAATCAAAAACAATGGTGTTTCGGAGAGGATCAGGGCGATTGGCTGCAAACGAGAAATGGTATTATGGAGCGGACCAAGTTGAAACTGTGAGGGAATACCAATACTTGGGTTACACTATGACGAGCAACTTAAACCTAGAAAAACACCTAGTAAAAAAACTTTCTTCATCCAAAAATGCGATTGGGACGGTGTGGAAAAAAGTGTATGGTAACAAGGACCTAGCATTTAGTGCAAAATACAAAGTTTTTCTCGCAACGTCCGAATCAATAATGCTGTATGCTGCGGAATCATGGGGCTGGAATCAGTCTGAAACCACTGAAAAACTCCTGAGGTTTTTTCTAAAGAGGCAGTTCCGACTACCCGACACAACACCTAACTACATGCTTCTCATTGAAACCGGTCTATCACCCTTACATCTCTCATCGCTAAAACTGCACTTCAACTACATTACCAAGTTAATGTATAGCCATGTGGATAAAGTTGCACGAAAGATTGCTGTTTCGATTATAAAGTCGCAAAGCTCATGGTTTCAGGAATGGAAAAACTTAGCGGACTCTTGTGAACTCTCTTTCAACCTAACTTTAGACAATTTACAAGAATGGAAACCATATCTTAACAGTCTACTCGAAAAGCTCCACTCCAAATCTAGAGAGAAAAGTATAGAGCAAGCTACTAGTTCACTACATAGGGAATTCTACCCCCTACTTCAGCACAATTTAGGAGTATCCAACTACTTCAAGGACACCCATAACATTGAAACAATATCATTGATTTTCAGGGCTAGAGGTGAACTTTTGCCTCTTAATTTCATTCCACATCGCAATGACCTATTACTAAGCTGCTCCTTATGCAACACCAACGAAAGAGAAAACGTACTGCATTTCATCGCAAGGTGCCCGATTCTAGCAGAAATTCGGCGACAAATATGGCAGAAAAGTTATATGGAACAAGCGGAACTCATTGAAATTCTAAATGGAACAGATTGGAAAAAACTATCTCAATACTTAAAAATAGCACTTAACTATAGAAGACAGATAATAAGAGAAGACTTTTATTGTATATAAAGCACCATAAAACAACAAAAATTAGACATTTTTTTTGAATTAAGGCTATCATCTGGCTGACGGCCCTTCCGGCCATGCCAATAAAGATTGAAATTTAAATTTAAATTTGAACTCAAATGTTTTTGTAAATATTATTATGAATGAATAAATCTAAATCTAATCTAATCTAAAAAAAAAAAAAAAAAAAAAATGTGACCCACACTGATAAGTGATAACTTAATATTGATGCCCACTTAAATTTTTCAAATTTTTTTTTTTATTTGGAAAAATTGTATTAGTAAGTAAGTATGCAAAAATATAAACTTAAGCTGTTTTCTGTGGAAGTAGATGTATGGAAAAGTTAAATTAATATATTTTGAAAGAAGTTTGGTTTCTCTAAAATAAACATTGTCTTAAAATGTTACAAAACATTAACAACAATATTTCTATGGGATGAAAGAACTTTGAAGTCAATATCTTTCTTTATTCAATTTAATTTATAAATTCAATTAGGTTAATAATTTTTTTTGATTTTTTTTTGCTTAAGGTTTTTAGTTTTCTGTAAAATAAAAAATTGTTGTTAATAACAACAATTTGTACGAGTTTAAAACAATTCTTTCTTTCTTTTTTCTTTCTCCTTTACCCGATATTTCAGTTTAAGAATCAATTTCACGTATTTTTAGTACTTTTTTTTAGGTTTAAATTAAAGGAAAAAACTATCGGTTGAATAACTTTTTATTTTAAACTATATTTTCAACATTTTTTTTATTAAATTAAATAAGTTTGAAGTCAATATCTTTCTCTGTTTTCAAGATGCTTTAGTAGAAACTATTTTTTCCAGTTTTTAGTAGTTTTCTGTAGGTTTTTAGGGATGTTAAAATAGGTCTGTTAAGTTCTGTTTATAAGTTTTTTTTATGTTTAATATATCACTGCTCTTAGCCTATTTAAGCAAAGGTGGTTTTATAAAAAGTTTAAGAGACAATTTTTGGCCTTGACAAATAAAAATAAAATATCGTAAGTATTTATAATTATTTATTTTATTATTGATCTTTTATAAAATTACCTTTGCTTCAATAGTTTCCAGGAGTCACGAACGGGGACGTGGCAGAATAAAAGGTGGTTTTTTGACGAAAGTTGTAAATATTTTTGCGTGAAGACTACAGACTTGGAAAACATTTTCAGAAGGCCATATAAGAACCGTATTTTCTTTTGAGGTTTCGTTTTCTCTCAATTTAATTAATATTTCCGTTAAATCAAATTGAAGCTTATCTTTTGACATTTGTTGAATACAGTTTTCACAGATACTATTCATTTTTTTCATCGATTTAAAAAGGCAATAGCCTGCATAGTATCTGGTAGCAAGATCGTCGATTTCCGGCACCTTTATCAATATCGTGTCTTCAGTCGGTAAAGCATTTAATTTATTATCAATATTCATATCGTTTTCTATATTCTCAAATGATTCATTCTCCGGTAGCTCATACGAAATCGATATTTGTTCCTCAGCATTGGTTTGTAAAATAGCATTCCAATCAACTTTAAGATATTATTCTGTATCGTCTTCTTCACAGTTTGAACATTTAGATTTGAATACAAATTTCACAGCTATAACTTTTGCTAGAAGGGATCCAAATTCAGCAGCATTTGGATTACTGTTATTAACATTTCTTGCTCTTATCTTTCCAAATAAATTTTCTAAGGGATCTTGGTTAAATTTGTTAATATTTAAATAATATAAATCATTATGGTCTATATATAATGCTTTTTGTATTTGCAAAATGCTCTCAATACTTAAGGCAAAACCTTTGAAACAAAACGCTTTGCTTCTTGGATTAATAGGCTGAATGTTGAGAATAAATGTTTTCATTTCTCTAATGAATATTTGATTGTGATCATTTTTTTTAATAGCTGGTTTTCCATTTTAAAGGTCGAAAAGCCGATTTATGTTTATTCTCAACATTCAGCCTATTGATTTTTAAACTGAAATATCGGTAAAGGAGAAAGAAAAAAGAAAGAAAGAATTGTTTTGATCTCGTACAAATTGTTGATATTAACAACAATTTTTTATTTTACATAAAACTTAAAAACTTAAAAAAATTTAAAAAAATTATTAACCTAATTGAATTAAAAATTAAATTGAATAAAGAAAGATATTGACTTCAAAGTTCTTTCATCCCATAGAAATATTGTTGTTAAAATATATTAATTTAACTTTTCCATACATCTACTTCCACAGAAAACAGCTTAAATTTATATTTTTGCATACTAACTTACTAATACAATTTTTCCAAATAAAAAAAATAAATTTTGAAAAATTTAAGTGGGCATCAATAGTAAGTTATCACTTATCAGTGTGGGTCACATCCGAGCCCCTTTTTTGTATCGTATCGAAATTATTTACATGAGTAGAGTACCTACCTACACCTGTTTAAGTTCACAAAATGCGCAACTTACGTTTTGCATAGGACAACAAAGAAACAAAGAACAAAGAGACCGAAATTGAAACTCACCCTTTTGTCATATATATCTATGGATACATGTACATACACACATACGTTCAATATATGTGTCAAAAAAAAATTCAAATAATAAAGGAAGGCAACCGAAACTAAGCCTCATACGCGCACGTACATGTGCATCAGTGTTACCATAGGAATCCAAACAAATTATTTTTAAAATGTCTTGCAACTCACTTATCTTTTATTATTTTCTTAAATTTATTTTCAACATGTGTATATTGTTTTATTTGACATAGTAAAATATAACATGGAAAAATTAATAACTTTGGTTTTTATTTTCATATTCAATAATAAATAGCATAAAATACCTACATCGCTTGAACAATAATAACTGAAATATGGTAACATCGGGACCAAAACATCATCGAAACCAAAACAGTTTCTGTTCTTCTTTGTCTCTATGGACATTGAATTGAGAGAAAAAACAACTTTAGAATTTTTTATAGTTAGACACATAGCTTTGAACAGGCATACTGGCAAGCCAATATGTGAAATCAAAAACAGCAAAAAGCTTTTTGTCGGTTGATAGCCAAGGAGTAGTGAAAAAAATATGAAACATTTTCTTCTATGGGGATGAGACATCTGTATAGTTTCTTATCTGTGCTATCACCATATAAGCCTTAGTCGCTGAAGGTGCATAACTGTCTCTACTTCGTGCGTTTATGTGCTTAGTAGTATGTAGTGTAATGTAATGTTCGGTGAATATTGAACAAAAATATTTTCATATATTAGATTCAAATTTGTTTAACTCCTCGTCAATATGGTTTTCTTCATGAATCATCGGTTGACCCTCAAATGTTGTGTCCAAACTTTCGACAATTCACGTACGGCTTTCTGGTTAAATGTCTTTTTTGTCTGTTCCTCTATGGCTGTTTTCGATTTTGGTTGTTTCCAGATGTCGTTGTCCGCTTTATCTTTCTTATTTGACTGTATGACATTTCCTATGGAAAATTCCCCCAAGAATCTGAAGGTATGACGACGCGACGCATCTTAGCCATACATTTTTTTTTGCAATCCTTTTATGCACATATAAACAGCCAGGTCAATTCAAATTTTGTAAATAACTTAAAATATTGTGTTGCATTTTTAGTACAAAATATTTACAATACCAAAATTAAAGAAAACTATTCAGAAAACTAAAGAAACAAAATTGTTAATTATTATTATTAATTAAATTAATTATTAAATGTTCGCCCAGAATATTTACAAATAGATAACGATAGAAAGGTAACCTGGCATATGAAATGTTGAGACAAAAGTATATTTAAAAAAAAATGTTATTTAAATTTAAAAACCTAGTTAATAATAATGAATTAAAATCAGCAAAAAGTATCACTTTGTAAAACTACCTACCATGTAGAATATTATAAGAATTTATAGTCAAAATATACTCTGTGAAGAAAAGTATCAAAATAGAAAGGTTGTTAATTATTAAAATTTTGTATGAACTAAAATTGTATGTTTTGAAAATGTGCTGTGTTGAATTTATTCATGTTTAGTATTCTATTGCTCAATACCTAATTGATTAGACAATAGCAATAAAGACAACAGTAGAAAGATGTGTATCTTTAGAATAGATTAAAATTAAAAATTAAATTAAGGAAAAACAAATTAAAAAATATATATGCAAACTATATCTACTGTTATAATTGTAATCATACTAAGAAAAAGAGTCAAAATAGGTTGTAAAAACAAAATTACATTAATACAAAGAAAAGAACTAGAAATTTAAACAAGAGTTGTGACAAGAAAAAAAAATTATTAAAACTATAAAAGGCTAAGTTCTTAAAATCTATAAAAATAATGTAAGAAACTATTAATTTCTAATTTAAATATATATTTTAATAATATTAATTTGCATTTACCTAGATACACTTAATATTATCTTATATTTGTATACATACAAACCTATAATTATACTTTTTTTTTATAAATACATCACATACATAAAGTAGTTATTTTTTCGCAATTGAAGAACAATCACTTTAATTTTATTTAATTATTAAAATGTATCTTGAATTAACGAATTGCTTTAATAATACATTTTATGCAACTGTGTTTATGTAAGTAATTTATGTTATTTGAAATAAAGATCTGTATTTTTCTACTCTTTTTGATGTCGAAAGGTATGTATTCAAATTATAGAAAGTATTTTACAAATCATTTCCAGTTATAAATGTGTCATCAGTACTTTAAATTCACTTATATATTAAGAAAACGTATAAACTACTATATACAAAAATAAAAAAAAGACTTACGTGGAATATGTTTCAATGAAAGACAAATTTGAGAATATAATAAAATATTTTACCCACCTTAAGCGTTGTGCAAATATCCACAAAAAATTGTTTCTTTAGAAACGTATTCTATATTTTAACGAATAAGTAAGTATAAAAGTTGTCGACCATGTTTTTTCTTCCTGGCATCTGTTAACCTAGTGTTGTTTTCCGCCGAATCCTAGCAGCGGCAAGGCCTCGTAAAAACGGACCACGAACGGGCATCATATAAAAAGCTCATTAAATTCTTATCTTGATCAAAAATCGTGAAGAATTTAATGAATTTAATGCGTCGAAAATCCAATGCTTTCTACCGCACCAATGACTAAACAACTTTCAGTTCTAGGTATGTGCATAACGAACCATCTCTTGTGGAGTAATCTCATATTTGACATTGTCAAAAATAGTGCTTAGGTGTTTAGGTTTTCTCCGACGACGCGACGATGCAAGGAGTTTTTACCCTTTCGGATCTGGTGCACCAAAAAAGATTTTGAGTCTTTTGGATGGAATTGAAAAAAAGATCTTTGAAAATGGTGAGAAATTTGCTACTCTTGAACACAGAATAAGGTTAGGTCATTCTAGACAGCATTTAAAGGGTGAAAGGTAAAATTCTTTGAGGATAATCATATCGTCAACTTGAAAATCTCTCGTTGCTTCTCTCCATTTTGGAAGATGCTGATGATGTCAAATAATCATTGTGCCATCTTTGCCAGAAATCTTAGATCATATACTGCAACAATTCCCATATTCGCAAACGATTAATTGGTGTCTACAAAAAACTTAATTCAGGTATAACAGTGTATGGTTTATGTTTAAGGAAAAGAAAAAGACGATGTGAATTTGTCAAGAGCGCAAGAGAAGTCTAGAACTCAAAAAGGCTTATAAAGTCAACATTTCTTGGAATGCAAGAATTCCAACGAAGCGACGCCAACTCAACCCCAGCCTACCAATGTAAGGGCTATGCGGAGGAATAAATTGTCAAGGAATGCTCTTTGCAGCTAACATTTCAGCGACATCTCCGATTACACAAACTTAAAGGGTTACCTAAAGCTGTATTTTCCAAGTCTTGGGAAGAAACTTTTTTGGGCGCCCAAAAACGCAATTCAAAGAATTGTTGTTACTTGACACAAATGATAATTTCATAATCGATTTGATTTCTTGATTTCAATCAGAAGATTCCAATGAGGTTTTGAAGAGAGTACGATAACTTTGGCGACAAAGTTTAATGACGGATTTGTATAGAACAGTTAAAAACAAGAATTTTTTACTATGGGAGGGGGGGTCTATCTCCCCCCGTTTAGGCGGTAGGGGCAATTTAAAAAAATATGTAAATTAAATGGAAAAAAAAATAATTAAAAAATAACGGTAATACTTACAATTAAGTATTATACCTTTTTTTAAAGCCAACATTTTTGTCTATTAAATTAAATTAAATTGGGTGGCGCAACAGTCCGTTGAGAACTAGGGCCTAGTGACTTACAACTTTCAACCATTCCTGTGTGCGAATACTGTTGTCAGAGATGGAGGGGACCTACAGTTTTATGCCGAATCCGAACGGCTAATTTGAGAAAGCACTTTTCATGACAAGAATTACTCTTGGAGAATTTGTCAATTCCTCGCAAGAGGCAGTACCCGTGATAAAAACTTTAGATGGCATAGGCAGGGATCGAACCCACGACCTCTGGCATGATAGTCCAACGCACTAACCATCATGCCACGGGTACTACTATTTTTTGTCTATTAGCTTGTTTTTAAATCAAGTCAAAACTATCATAGTTTTTGAAAAAAATTGTTTTAAACTAAAAATTTATGCAAAAAAAAATTAAAAAAAAAGGTTTAAAGTGTAGTTTTTCAAAACTTTCAAATTATCTACTGTTTTTTTTTTGAATTCATTGCTCTTATTTGTTTTTGATCAAAAACTAAAAACTAGATGACTTTATGTCTTCTAGTTCTTGAGAAAATTGAAAATTACCAAAAAAAAATATTTTAATTAAATTACTTTTTCCTTGCTTAAGTATTAACGTAGTCTTATTTTGATAGTAATAATCGAATATTACCCCCCTTACAGATACCACTGTTGCATACACCCAAACTCGCACACACCTTACTGTTGCATACACCCAAACTCTCACCTACCATTGTTAGATACTATCAAAATAAGACCACTCAAGCAAAAAAAAATAATTAAATTAAAATAGTAGTTGTGGTTATTTTCAATTTTCTCAAAAACTAAAAGACATAAAATCATCTAGTTTTCAGTTTTTGATCAAAAACAAATAAGAGCAATAAATTCTGAAATAAAAACAATGGTAGATAATCTTGAAGTATTGAAAAATTACACTTTAAACCTTTTTTTTAACTTTTTTTACTCAAATTTTGAGTTTAAAATTAAATTTTTCAAAAACTACGCATAGTTTTGACTTGAATTAAAAACTGGCTAATAAAACAGAATGTTGGCTTTAAAAAAATGTATAAAACTGTAAGTATCATCGTTACTTTTTAATTATTTTTTTCCATTTTAAATAATAATTTTTTTAAATTGCCCCTACCGTCTGAACGGGGGGAGATAGACCTCCCCCTCCCATAGTAAAAAATGCTTGTATTAAGCCCCTTTACCAAAAACCGTTATTATATCTTGGCGCCAAAGTTATCGTACTCGTGCCGAGGTTTTTTTCGAGTAGGAGTTTAAGGACGTTTAAAAACACTTTAATACAAAAAATACTTTAGTTTTTATTTGCTTCACATACACGTACAAAGCAATCGTCAATCTGTTATTCCAGCGCATATGGGTTATTTTACCAAGATACAGAAAGCAGTACCCTCAAGAAATCTATCTGGGAACAGTACAAAGCTTTGTTCAACATGGACTACATTTTCTGCATTCGATCGAGATTTTTGTCAAAGAAGAACCTCCTTTTCTAAACTATTTTGATAGCTAAATAAGTCCTAGGAGAATGTTGACAAAAAATATGATTTTTTTTTAAACTTTACTAAGTGTTTTCATTTTGGATGCTGCCTGTTCGTACCATGAAAGATGTCGGCTTTAGATTCACAGCTTGGTAGAATAATTTAAATATAACACCGAAGCCAATTGATTTGTAATTTTAGAGCAGTCTGCGTTATTCTAAAATAATACTGTGTTTTTACTTGCGACATATAGGAACTATATGGCAAGTTTTGCATTCGTGCAAAATTTCGAACTCGAGATTTTAATCAAACATGATATTACGATGGTAGAGAAGTCGAAAAAAGTGGGTCCCGCGATTCCGTCCGGTCAATTTTGTCTGTCTGTCCACGCTCCTACAGCCTAAACCATTGGGTTGATTGAGTTCAAACTTGGAAGTTAAGGTTTTGAGCAGATTCGCGTTAGGCGTTTTTTTCATTTTTTTTTAAGATCAAAACTAACAGTGGCCCCCATACAATTTTTTTGGTCAAAAAACGAAAATTCGAATTTTCTCAAAAACAAACCGATAGATTTTTTTTTAAATTTTCTCTAAAATTTTATTTTTTAACTTGGCTTCTTTAAATAAGAAAAACATATTTTTGTATTGCTCAGGAAAGGTACCGCTCATAGAACCGTTTTTTTGTTTTTTAATTTTCTCAGCAACTTTTAAATCGATTTCAATAATTTTTTTTCTGAACGAGCTCTTATATTGTTTTAACAATATTTGATTTTCAAAAGTGCAATTTTTTATTGTTTGGATTTTTAAAAAAATATTGAAATTTTTTTTTTCAAAATTCTATATCTCAAAAACGGGTGAACATTTTTTTACGAAATTGAAATATAGAGCGTATATTTACAATCACTAAACAACTGCATACCAAAAATATTTTTAGTATAAAATTGAAAAATTTTATATATAAAAAATTAATTTAAAAAAAAACCGCTCTAACGATTTTCAAAAAAATTTTTTGAAAAATCAAGGGCTTTTTTATTTATAAAATAGCATTTAAATTTTTGAAGACAAACTTATTTTTCAGGTAAAATTTTGAATCTTAAATTAGTTTTTTTTAAATTATTTTAACTGTATTAAATGTAGCCCCCTCCCAAAAAATTGAAAAATGGAGGTTTTTTCGACAAATCGAATGGCATATATATCTTTGAAGACAAACTTATTTTACAGGTATATTTTTAAATATTATATACTTAGATACTTTTTTAAACAGACTCTTTGCATACAGGAGCAAGTTCGTGCGACCCAGTCGTGCACTTTATTTTCAGTGGATTACGAAAAACTGGGACAAGGGTACCACCCAAGGACTCGCAAAGGAAAACTTTCATAGTCAGACAAAAATGTCAATAGTACTAGTAGATTACAATATTCTTTAATTCAATTTAATTTAAAATATTAACTTGCTTATTGTTTTGTTATACCATTTGATATTGCTCCTGCTGGTAAGCATTAAACAATTGAACACCTTTTTCACTGTTGATCTCCTCTTGGAATCTATGTATGCAAATCTACTTTCACAGAAATTTCCTGAGGACAAATTAGAAGCAGAACGCAGTGTTTCAACATTTGAACGATGGCCCATAAGTACTGTACTCCTCTTTTATTCTGACGCCTGTGGCCTATTGCACCATCTTACAAAATTGTGATTACAAGCGTTTTTTTAACAAATTTGTAAAAATTCGAGATTTTGTCTTTTGTAAACTTTTGCCAAACACAAATTTGTACTTGTGAATTACAAGTCACAAATTTGTTGACAAATAGAATTTTTCGTTGCACAAAAAGAAATTTGTAATTGTTAATTACAAGCAAAAATTGTGAAAATCGTTCTTTTTTGTAGGTTTCTGTTGCACCATACTTATAGCAATTACAAATCTGTTTCAGTTTGTGAAAGAATTTTACAGGTGGAAGATCGTTTGTAAATTCTTCTACAAGTTTTATTTTCTCTGTCTTTACGTAGAAGGCATAGCAGCAGTGACAGCAGTGATTCTGAAGCGGTTTTCGACGTTTAAAAAAAGTTTATCGACCGCGAATTAATTATAATTTGAACAGTTATTTTTATTTTAATTAACGGTTTCGACTCAGTAAATCTAAGGCAGAAGAAATAATAAGCATGATTGAACCTCAAATACAACATAAAACCGAAAGGAATTGTGCATTAACTCGAAGGCAGCAGCTTCTAACAACCTTACACTGGCTTGGAAACGGAGGGCAATACCATGGAGTTGGGGACATGCATGGTATTGGCAAATCTACAGTATGTAGATGTGTAGATTTATTATATTCAAATATTGTTAAGTGGCCCAATCAGCCAGAAGAAATATCTCGAAAGTTTTACGCTATTGCAGCTTAGTTAATTAAATATTGATTTTTTTCCTAATCTCTGAAATAAAAATTTGAATACGTCATTGTTTAGGTATGCCATGTGTTTATGGATGTATTGATGATATTGATGCACCAAAAGATTATGAAGCGACATATGTCGATAGACATGAAAACAATCGATAAATTGTATGTTGGTTTGTGGACCCGACTATATTTTTTATAATGGCTATATTAACTGGCCTGGAAGTGCACACGACTCAAGAGTTTTGCGAATAAGTCCACTTTATGCCCAGTTTGATAGTGGTTTTCGGCCTTTTCCTCACGCTGTATTACTTGGTGATACCGGATATCCTTCCAAGGAATGGTTGATAACACCAATTTTGCGAAGTACGTCCCCTGTGATTGAACGTTATAATCGTGCACATAAATCCACTCGTCGAATTATTGAAAATTCGATTGGAATATTAAAAGAAAAGTTTCCATGTCTATAGCACTTGAGATTACAACCTCAAAAAGCTGTATATGTCATTAGGAGTTACATTGCCTTAAATAACATTTCAAGAAATTCAGAAGACATTGACTTTGAAGCTCCAGATATTGAAGAAAATGGAAATATCAATAATAATGAGATTGGAGATACCGACGAGAATACAGGACAAGCCAATCTGAACTATGCCTTAAAAAACTTCCAATAAAAGCAAAGAGGAGTTAAGAAATGAAAGAGTGCCGCGCATCAACCACTGCTTAAACGTAACAAAATAAAATCCAAGCCATACATTTTTTTTATTTTTATTTCTTTTAAATTATACTCTTTTTTCTTAAGAAATAAATTAACTTAATTTTAAATACAAAAACTAAGTATTGAATTCTCTTATGTAAAGTTTTTTTTTCTCAGAAGTCGGAAAAATCTAACACTCACTTCTTGTGAACCAGCCCCTTGATCCCCTCCTGTTAAGGAACACATCGGTAAACCCAATTCCTTTTCCTTCTTTTTTGCATCAAGCTCTAAATTATAAATTTCCAACTGCAACCTTCTCTTCTTTAAAACAATCATTTCCTCGTCTTCCAAATTGCACTTTTGTCTCTTTCTGCCCGATTTGGCTGTATATATTGTCTGTCTTTAATAATAAGAACATACATATAGGTTACCTTTACCTTATGATATAATCAAATTTTAAGTTGACCTACTTCTTTTCCTCTTCTTTTTTTCTATCTCTCAATTCATCTTCTGTGATGTTAGCACAGATAATAATTTTATACAGATGTCTCATCCCTGCAGGAAAAAATGAAACATTTTTTTCCCTTAACAGACAAGCCTTAACAGACAAGAGCTTTTAAAAATAAAGCTGAAAAAGCTCTTTTTGCCTTGCATATTTTCTTTTTTTTCTCTTCTCTTTTGTCATTTTGTTTGCCAATGAATACAAAAACAAAGTTCGGTCCATTGGAAACAAATGTAAACAACAACAACCCTATTTTTTACAAGGAAGTATATGGGAGTTGATGTAGGTTATGTCTGTATCTTGTTTTTTTTATGGGCGTTTGGTGCGTAGAAGAAGAAAGAGTTGATCATTTTTGTTTATTTTTTTGTGAATGTTAGATTGTTAGGTGTCCGGTAAAGAGAATAGAAGAAGTTGCTTGTGTATTGATATATGAAAATTGTGTGGGCAAGTAGGGACAAGTGAATGTGCACATGACTTGGTTTCTGTGTTTTCTATTTTTAATTTCCCATAGGAAGTTATTGTAATGGGTCCGATTTGTTGAATTGAAAATTTTGACATTTCTCGACGTTTCAAGGTCCCTAGAGTCGAAATAAAAGATTTTTAGAAAGATGTCTGTGCGTGCTGTGCGTGGCTGTGTACGTACGTCGTCCATAGCTCAAGAATTTTGAGAAAAATCAAGTTAACATTTTCCTTACAAAATATAAAAACATTATCTACTAAAACTTAGTAAAAATTTACTTTCGACTCAAATATGTTTACAAAAATTAAAAATATTGGCTTCAAACTAATTTTATCTTACAGAAAATATTGTTTTCGATATTCAATAATTTTTTTATAAAAATCCAACAGTCCATTTTTTCATAAAAAAAATCTAGTACCTACGCAACATGGGTAAAAAATGATGGTCGGTTCTCGATATCTCGTGAACGGTAGAAGATATTGACTTCAAATTAATTTAATTCATCCAATTTGTATTTGTTTATATAAGAAATAAAAACTTTTAAGAAATGCTACTTAAATTGGTAAAAATTTATTTTCGACTCAAATATCTTTTCAAAACTTTGAGATATTGGCCTTAAACTACATTTATCTTTTAAAACATATTGTTGTCAACATTCAGTAAAATTTTGAAAAAAATCGAATTGACAGTTTTTGTACAAAAAATTAGAAACCTAAAAAAAATTAAACAAAAGTTGGTAAAAATTGTTTTTCGAAGTAAATATCTTTTCAAAAATTTGAGATTATGGCTTCAAAGTAATTTTATCTTATAAAATATATTGTTTTCAATATTGAGAAAAATTTTGAGAAAAATGGAATTGACAATTTTTTTACAAAATATAAAAAAAACCTAAAAAAAAATTAATAAAAGTTGATAAAAATTGATTTTCGACTCAAATATATTTTCAAAACGTTGAGATATTGGATTTAAAACCCTTTCGGTACGAGAGTGGTACAGAACAAAGAATATTTATATGTAAACGTCCCACTCCCGTCCCGAAAGGATTAAACTAATTTTATCTTTCAAAAAATATTGTTGTCAACATTCAGTAAAATTAAAAAAAAAATCGAATTGACAGTTTTTTTTATAAAAAATAAAAACCTTAAAACACATTACTAACATTACTAACAAATCACAACAACAAACACATAACAGGCCCCCGAAGAAATCAACGAGCGCATCAAAGGGTTTTATGTATTTTGGGTAACGCCAAATGACTTACTGCACTTTTCTTTTCTTTTTTTACTTGCTTACATAAATATGTGGCAAGCACCGAGTATAACGGTGGAATTTGAAAGGTGAGGTATATATGGGGGTTTATTACCTCCCAGCAACCCCTTGCTTGCAATTATGCAATTTGGGGTAGGTGCGAGGTTGGGTGTATGCCACACCGAGGTGTGTAACCCCCTTGCAAACTAGAAAAAAAAGAGGCTGGGATGCGACCCACACTGATAACTTCCCATCCCGTCTGTCGATTTGTCTTGTTTAAAAGTTTGTCTATGTATCAAATTTTACCAAATTTGCGTACTATTTTTTGTAGATTTTATTTTTTTATGAAAAAACGGACTGTTGGATTTTTATAAAAAAATTACTGAATATCGAAAACAATATTTTCTGTGAAATAAAATAAGTTTGAAGCCGATATTTTTAATTTTTGAAAAGCTATTTGAGTCGAAAGTAAATTTTTACCAAGTTTTAGTATTGTTTTTTTTAGGTTTTTATTTTTTGTAAAAAAAAACTGTCAATTCGATTTTTCTCAAAATTTTATCGAATGTTGAAAACAATATTTCTTATAAGTTAAAATTAGTTAGAAGCCATTATCTCAAATTTTTGAAAAGATATTTGAGCCGAAAATCAATTTTTACTAACTTTTGTTAAATTTTCTTTGAAGTTTTTATTTTTTGTAAAAAAAACTGTCAATTCGATTTTTTTCAAAATTGTACTGAATGTTGAAAACAATATTTCTTATACGATAAAATTAGTTCGAAGCCATAATCCCAAATTTTTGAAAAGATATTTCAGTCGAAAATCAATTTTTACTAAGTTTTGTTAAATTTTCTTTGAAGTTTTTATTTTTTGTAAAAAAACTGTCAATTCGATTTTTTTCAAAATTGTACTGAATGTTGAAAACAATATTTCTTATAAGATAAAATAAGTTTGAAGCCTAAATCTCAAGTTTTTGAAAAGATATTTGAGTCGAAATTCAATTTTTACCAACTTTGATTAATGTTTTTTTTTAGATTTTTATTTTTTATAAAAAAAACTGTCAATTAGATTTTCTCAAAATTTTATCACATGTCAAAAACATTATTCTATTCTTCGTTGCACAAAATTGTTTTGGAGATGAAATCATATTTTAGTCGTAAAATTTTCGAGGTGACAAATTTTTTTTTCAGTTTTTTTGATTTATAAAAAAAACCGTTAATTGGATTTTTTTCCAAAAATATAATTATTTTGTATCACGTTACAATATATAATAAAAATTTAATTCAAGTTTCTAGAGTCATTGGTGAATGATATATTTAGGTTTAACCAAAATTTTCACCTTTTTTTAAATTGCTATGGTAAAAAAAACCACCCACGCAATTTTCTTCAGAGCCCTTTCTGCATCTTTCTGCCTTATTATCTGTATAACAAAATTTATTTGAAGTCGATATCTCTTCTGGTTCTTGAGCTATGGACAACGAAAAAAACGACGCGAACGTACGGACGTACGGACATACGGACATACGGACGTACTAGCGTACGTACACACGCACGCACAGACATCTTTCTAAAAATCTTTTATTTCGACTCTAGGGACCTTGAAACGTCGAGAAATGTCAAAATTTTCAATTTGACAAATCGGACCCATTACAATAACTTCCTATGGGAAGTTAAAAATATTATTTTAATTGTTGACGCATTATGTACAATGAGGTACATACATTGTGCATTGTACATGGGTACCTCATCATCCAATTGACACCAATCAACAACACTTCATTACGTTTAAAAAGATATAAAACTGAAAAATGTATTCGTGGAGATTTTAGAAAATTGAAGAAAAAGATGAATTTATAAAAAAAAAATCCACATGAATGCACGCAGCTAGCATTTACATATCCGATTATACGAACTCGAGCCATAAAGACAACCTTGTCCTTGCTTTGTTTCTATTTCCAAAGACAACTGTAAATATTTTTTTTTCTCGTCGTCGACAAGCGATCAACTCTCCTGCACTTGTTTTCAACGCATCACCACCAACCACACCACAAAAAAACCAAAATAAAACGAGTTTTGGTTTGTGAAGAATGATCGTGGTGTATTATGTGTATCTGTGCATTAGGATTATGAGAGGAAAAGAACATACAAAAATGATTTCAGTTTTTTCTTTGCCTTAGTTTTTATTCATAGGAAAGAAGACGAGTTAAAGCTTTTTGAAAAAGCTCTTTTTGTTGGTTGATTTCAGTTTCATATATCATTTCTCGCCATAAGGGTGAGACATCTGTATAAAATTATTATCTGTGATGTTAGTATGCTGAATGGCCGATAAGTCTCTATCGGCGGTGTGTTAGAAGAAGGAGAGTGACAAGAAGTCTCATCTTCTATCCCCTGCAAAATTGGTGACTCTTTATTAACTATATCGATGATAATATTGTCAAGATCATTCAATTTGCTGTTTGGACCTCCTCCGGAACCGGTTTTTTTGGCATTGTCAACCTAAGACTAAAGAAAGTTTGAATTCATTTGGGGGATGTTTTTTTATATTATTAATCCTACCATTGTAGCACGCTTCAAGTTCTGCCACAGAACATCTCTTACGTATTTCCAATTTTTGTCCTTTAGTATATTTTGAGAAGACAATATATCTGTAATAATCTTCCATTCAGATACTTTCTTATCATGGGTCAACTTTTCAGAAAATTTCCCAAATAAAACTTCTTTTCTATCCCTTATGAGAGATGCAAAGAATTTTTTGTTCTGGGTATTCATAGAGATGTTTTCTCAACAACGATCAACAAAATTGTGAACAAAACTTGTAGCTTACAATATTTAAACATACATGGTGCGACAGTAATTTGTAATTGAACGGTACAATTTTGTAGTCTCCTTAGAAATTTGTAAACACATTCATTTGTATATGGTGCAACAAAAATTAATATACAAAATTTGTGATTGTGGACTACAATCACAAATTTGTGTTTGTAAATTGTAAACTGGTGCAAAAGGCCACTGGAAGAAAGTGATAGCGTTGGACTATGACAGCAGAATCCCAATGTAAAGCTAACGCAATTTGTCAACGTTTACTGCAATGAATTATCGGCCCAGGCTATATTTAAAACTGAAAGTTCATCGTGAGTATATTTTGGTGATGCATTAGTTGAGGTGAGTTTGAAAACAAGGTTTAAGTCAATAAAAAAACCGAAGAGAACATTTTTTTATTTTTTCTTCAATGAAGTTTAAAAAATAGCCGAAGAACGGTTGCTAAGTCCTTAAAACTTTAAATTATTATTTTTTAAAAAATATGTATTTTACTCCATGAACAGGTTCATTTCGTCACATTTCGAAAATTTAGCTCAATTTACACTACTAGGCTTATCTATTAACGATAGTATTCCCAAGCTGGTGGGAGGGCATGGTTAATTTTGTGATGTTGCCGATTCGAATCCTATCCGTTGCCGTAGTTTGAAATCAAGTTTGTTCCATAGCACTTAATGGAAGATGTAATATTAGAGTTGTAAGTCACTAGGCCCTGGTTCTCTACGGACTGTTGCGCCACCTAATTTATTTTAGATATCTTAAGACTGAGACAAAGGCATCAAATTTATGTAGAAGTACAATTACAAAGTCTAATACTTCTCTAAAAATAAAGATCCAAATAAAGTCTTTAACCTTATTAAAAGTAAACATTTGCTTATACCCTTGATCATTCAAAATTGTTGATAGGAAGGTCCTTCTTTTAATAAATACCTACATATATCATAAGAACTTACAGGCAAAAGTATGTTTCAAAATTTATCCTTGAAACACTTTTTTGACCGGAAGTTAAAACTACCTTCTTTATAAACTGAAAGATAGGTAGGTATGTGTTAATTTTTAAAACAAACAAATTTAAAAGTTCATCATCCCATTTAAAAAATTCACTACCATTAAAATACGTCCAAAAATTAAATATCCATCTTTTCATTATACCTATGTTGTCAACAATTTTGTAACCAGCTTTTAAATAATTGTATTAGGTACCTATCAATTAACAAATTTATTTATTAAAAAAAAATCATCTTTCTAAGACTTTGAAAATTTAAACTTCTTTATGCTCGATATAAAAACAAATTGTAAGAAAGGTTTAGGTGATCAAATTTTTAAAATTTATTAAGCTAGCTATCTATTATTGGATAAGAATACAATACCTACATATTTACTTGCCTATAATAATTCAAGTTATAATTCCCTAATACAATCCTCAAATCATCAAAAATACAAAATCTCAACCAAGAATATGAAATTCCTACACGAAATCGCAATTCACCTGCTTTTGTCTTATCATCTTTGTATAGAAAGACTACCGTTTTAACCTTTGTATATGAAAAAGTTTTCATATACAAAGATGTAACCAAAAAATATAATTACACCAAAATACAAACACAAAGAAACAAATGTGTTTTCCGCACTCACTCAGACTTTCGTTAATTCTCTATAGTCTTTCTCTATTTCAAATTATAACATTTTTAAGTCTCCCAAGTCTCCCGACTGCAAATCGATTTCTCCATGAATGTCTTGACTAGACTTTCCACAAAAAATATCTAGGTGTCGCCCTATTCGACTCCCACCATGAGAGTACAATAGTTTTCATATACAAAGGTTTTCCGCACTCACTCAGACTTTCGTTAATTCTCTATAGCTTTGTATATGAAAACTATAGTACTCTCATGGGAAGCATTTTTTTGGAGAGGCGGATGCCGTCGTTGGCGGTAGAATCGAAATTTGGAGAGACCTCGGGGGAAAGAGAGAAAAATATTATTTCCATTCCCATAAGCAGCCAGCAGAATAAGGAGATCAGTTAATTTAGCAGCCAAAAAGTCGACACAATTTCCTTCAATATATTTGAGTCTATCCTTGTATATGTTTCCATATACTAAGCTTCCTTATGAAGGTCGATGAATTTGTTTTTGTAATTTCTTTATATCAATGCATTTTTATATGAAAAGCGTCAATGGCTCAACATTGTGTCTAATAAGGGGATGAATGAAGTTTTTGTATACTTACATCAGCTGTTCAGTATTTTGTACGGATTTTTGTTTTTATTTACATTCACAAGTCTGTTTCCTTGCGTACGATCTTTGTATATGAAAAATGGTTTGTATTATGTATACAAAGCTACGATGGGATTTTTGTCGTGCAGATCTTTGTGAAGAAGAAGAATGTGAAGGTAGTTATACGTTTGGTTATAGTTATGTATATTTTGGCTGGTGGGTAGGTATTTTGCTTTTATTTGGCATTAAGTTTTTCTTCAATAGTTGAAGATTAGATTTGTTTGAGCTTTAAAGATTTGTTTTGGTAGATAGATATCAATTGGTAGGTGATCTTTTTTTTCAGGATGTATGTTGGTTTGATTTTAAATTCAAATTTTAAATATAAAAGGTATTGGTAGGTAGGCAGGTATTTCATGAAATACCATAGGGAATTCATGCTAGTATCAGGACACTGATAATATCCGTACACTTTGCAATTTGTTTGAGATTAGTTGATAGGTATGTAAGTACAGTACCTATTTATAAATATGTACCTACATAGTTTTAAATAAAAAGAAAAATGCATTCTTTATGTTGGTCCAGATAATTTAAATAGTTTGATAATTGAAATTTGTGTCTTTTATTTATGTTCCAATCCTACTTTTATTGTATCACTTATAATAAATAGGTAAGTGTTAACTATACACCTTAGTGGGCACATTACAGGACATACAAATGTAGTTTATATTTAGGTAGGTAGGTACCTATGTATGTACCTATAGGTAGGTACATATATGTTGTTGTAGGTACCTTTAATACAATTTTGTCAGCTCGTCTATTTTAAGATGTGCGACTTTTAGGAAAATCCAATTGAAAGTTTTTTTAACTTATTAACTATTAGTAAGTATAGTTTCGTAAATTTAGTGTCGAAGTAGGTATTTTTTGTATTGATTTGAAGTTTTCTTTTATACGATTTCGAAGTTTTTTTGTGCCACTTACCAACCAATATTTTTTTAATATTAAACGCAAAATTATACCTTCCAATGATAATTATTAATTACTCATGTTATTTCACAACCTTGGTGTTATAACCTTGTTAAGATGAAAGATTCTTCAAAAATTTAAAGTCAATTTAAGACTTAATTTCACAATTTAGAAAATCATGGGTCTGAACTTAATTTTTTTACTTGCGTCATGTCATAGGTATACCTATGTAGGTAGGCAAGTTTTGCATTCGTAAAAAATTTCGAACTCAAGATTTTAATCAAAAATGACATTTCGATGGTAGAGAAGTGGAAGTGGGTCCCCTGATTTCGTCCTGGCCCGTACCTTCACCCCAACGCATTAGGTTGATTGACCTAAGATTTGGAAATTTAGGGTAAGAGCCGATTCGCGTTAAGCGTTCTTAAATTCATATACCTAGGAAGTTATTGTAATGGGTCCGATTTGTCGAATTGAAAATTTTGTAATTTCTCGACGTTTCAAGGTCCCTATATTCGAAATAAAAGATTTTTAGAGAGATGTCTGTGCGTGCGTGTGTACGTACGTTCGGGAAGTTTTTTTCGTCGTCCATAGCTCAAGAACAAATAGAGATATCGACTTCAAATAAATTTTGTTATACAGATAATAATACAGAAAGATGCAGTGTTGAATAAAACATTGTCGAACACATCCCATGAAAAACATCAACATGAACGCACCTAGTGTGCATTTTTATTTTTATAAAAGCATATCTATATCTATCTCATTCACGCGATTCAAATCTTCGTCTTCAACGAACAAGCCGCTTACATTTATCATTCGCTCAATAAAATTCTTCCTACTTGGTTGTAAACTTTTTATCTTTTATTTCAACATGCAGAAAGGACTCTAACAAAATTGAGTGGGTGGTTTTTTACCAAAGCAATTTAAAAAAAGGTGAACATTTTGGCTAACCCTTAATATATCACGAACCAATAACGCTAGAGACTTGAATTAAATTTTATATTATAGGTATATTGTAACGCGATACAAAACTAGTACATATATTTTTTGGAAAAAAAAAATCAAATTAACGGTTTTTTTATAAATCAAAAAAACTGAACAAAAATATTTGTCACCTCGAATATTTTACGAACAAAACTATTGTTTTCAAGATTCAGTTAAATTTTGAGAAAAATCGAACTGACAGTTTTCTTGCAAAAAATAAAAACATTACTAAAAGTTGCTCGACTCAAATATCTTTACAAAAATTAAAAATATTGGCTTCAAACTAATTTTATCTCACAGAAAATATTGTTTTAGATGTTCAATAATTTTTTTTATAAGAATCCAACAGTCCGTTTTGTCATAAAAAAAATCTACAAAAAATAGTACTCAGAATTGGTAAAAAATTATGGTCGGTTCTTGATATCTCGTGAACGATAGATGATGTTGACTTCAAATTGATTTAATTCATCCGATTTGTATTTGTTTATAAAAGAAATAAAAACTTTTAAGAAATGCTACTTAAATTGGTTAAAAATGATTTTCGACTAAAAATCTCGGTAAAATAGATTTTGAAATCAAACTATTTCATCATATGCAAAATGTTGTTGGTAATTTAAAATTTTTTAAGAATAGTTCAACTGATAACTTTTTTTAACAAAACACGAAAACCCACAAATTTTTAAGTAAGACAAATCGACAGACGAGATGGGAAGTTATCATTGTGGGTCGCACCCCAGGATCTTTTTTATTATGAAATGTATGACTTTTAATAATATTACAACAATTCTACTTTTTGTTTCATTTTTAACAGATTAATGTGGACAATAAAGCATAAACAACATATATGTAAATATAGTTTATATTTAGGTAGGTACCTACATACATATGTATGTGTTGCTTAAGCCGATAGATTTTTGTATTGCTCCAGAAGGGTACCCCACGTTATTTTGCTTTTAAGTTTTCTCAAGAACAATTCAACTGATTTCAATTGTTTTTTTCTGCACAAGCTCTTATATTGGCTTTATTTTTGGATTTTTTTTAAAAATAGTAAATTTTTTTCAAAATTCGATATATCCAAAACGAGTCATCAGTTTTTTACGAAACTGTATATTAATTAGTTCAAAATAACTGCATACCAAAAATATATATATTTTAACTAAAATTGAAAAATTGTGTGTGTATAAAATTAATTTAAAAAGTAAACATTAAGGTTTTTTTGAGAAATCAAATTTTGGAAACAAGCTTTTTTAACAGGTACATTTTTAAATTTAAAAATACAGGAAATATTTTAAGTAGTCTTGGTTTGTCAATTGAACTGATTCGTTCTAAAATTGCCTCTACCTCCTACACGAAAGAGACATAGACCTCCGTTTCGACAGTCAAAAATGCGTACGTATATTTTAAAACAGTAGTAAAACATTATGTTTATTTCAAATTTATAGAAAAATTACTCATAAGTTCAAACTGGCATACAAAAATTGGATTTGCTAGAATTTAGATATCTTAAGAATGAGACAAAGGCATCAAATTTATGTAAGTACAATTACAAAGTCTAATATACTTCTCTAAAAATAAAGATCCAAATAAAGTCTTTTAACTTATTAAAAGTAAACATTTGCTATATCCCTTGATCATTCAAAATTGTTGATAGGAAGGTCCTTCTTTTAATAAATACCTACATATATCATAAGAACTTACAGGCAAAAGTATGTTTCAAAATTTGTCGTTGAAACACTTTTTTGACCGGAAGTTATAACTACCTACTTTATAAACTGAAAGATAGATAGGTATGTGTTAATTTTTAAAACAAAAAAAATTAAAAGTCCCTCATCCCATTTAAAAAATTCACTACCATTAAAAAACATCCAAAAATTAAATATCCATCTTTTCATTATACCTGTCAACAATTTTGTTGACAGGTTTTAAATAATTGTTTTAGGTCTCAATTAACAGATTTATTTATTAAAAAAAAATCATCTTTCTAAGACTTTGAAAATAAATTCAAACTTCTTTATGGTCGATAGGTATAAAAACAAATTGTAAGAAAAGTTTAGGTGATCAAATTTTTTAAATTTATTTAGCTAGCTATCTATTATTGGATAAGAATACAATACCTACATATTTACTTGCCTATAAAAGTTCAAATTATAATTCCCTTATACAATCCTCAAATCATCAAAAATATAAAATCTCAACCAAGAATATAAAATTCCTACACAAAATCGCAATTCACCTGCTTTTGTCTTATCATCTTTGTATAGAAAGACTACCGTTTTAACCTTTGTATATGAAAAAGTTTTCATATACAAAGATGTAACCATTGAATAATTACAAATAGAAGTGGACACCGAACATTGCTCAAACGACCATGCGACTTATGAGCACCCAGTGAGTACTATTAGTAGCTTGAATATCATTTTCATGATATTGGTTTTTGTATATGCTAATTTAAATGCTCAAAAGGTTTGTGTATACAAAGTCAAAAGGGATTAAAAAAGTCCTTTTGGGATCTTTTTTGAAAACGAACTATATATATATTTATAGATGAAGACAATAATATTATGTACGCGTTAAAAGGGATAATGTTTTTGTGTCGCCATAAAAAAAGGAATAGGTACCTATACCTACATCTTAATATGTTAGGTAGGTATTTGAAAAGATACTATTAATTTTTCGTGTGTTAAAAATTGTTCTTACTATTTGTATTTTGTTTTGGAGATTTGGTTAAATTGATTTACCAAATCGTTTACTTGGAGGTTTGTTGTTCAAAATAAAAAAAATTGCAACTACTTTTTCATGAATTTTTTTATCGGTACTGGCAGATATACCATTTTACGAATATACATAGTTTTGTGAATGTTAGTACGATATGGCCAAGTGCATGTTGTATATTAACTCAAAAAATAAATTTCTTCAGTAGGTAAAGCCATTTGAAGGTTTTTAAATAAACTGAAACACATATAATTTATTTAGTACATAGTACTTATATATGCACATAAATAATGCATTAGTATTTCTTCAAAATTTTTTTACAATTTGCAATGTCTAACTTAAATCAAATAAATTATTTTTAACTTCCCATAGGAAGTTATTGTAATGGGTCCGATTTGTCAAATTGAAAATTTTGACATTTCTCGACGTTTCAAGGTCCCTAAAGTCGAAATAAAAGATTTTTAGAAAGATGTCTGTGCGTGCGTGTGTACGTACGTTCGTACGTCCGTATGTCCGTACGTCCGTATGTCCGTACGTCCGTACGTCCGTACGTTCGCGACGTTTTTTTTCGTCGTCCATAGCTCAACAACCAGAAGAGATATCGACTTCAAATAAATTTTGTTATACTGATAATAAGGCAGAAAGATGCAGAAAGGGCTCTCAAGAAAATTGCGTGGGTGGTTTTTTTTACCATAGCAGTTAAAAAAAGGTGAACATTTTGGTTAAACCTAAATATCTCATGAACCAATGACGCTAGAGACTTGAATTAAATTTTATATTATATATTTTAACGTGATACAAAACAAGTATATTTCTAGAAAAAAATCCAATTAACAGTTTTTTTATAAATCAAAAAAACTGAAAAAAAAATTTGTCACCTCGAAAATTTTACGACTTAAATATTATTTTATCTCCAAAACAATTTTCTGCAACGAAGAATAATGTTTTTTACATCTGATAAAATTTTGAAAAAAATCGAATGGACAGTTTTTTTACAAAAAATAAAAACCTAAACAAAAATTTATAAAAGGTGGTAAAAATTGATTTTCGACTCAAATATCTTTTCAAAAACTTGAGATAGTGGCTTTTTATTAATTTTAACTTACAAGAAATATTGTTTTCAATATTCGATAACATTTTGAGAAAAATCGAATTGACAGTTTTTTTTACAAAAAATAAAAACCTAAAAAAAACAATACTAAAACTTGGTAAAAATTTACTTTCGACTCAAATAGCTTTTCAAAAATTACAAATATTGGCTTCAAACTTACTTCAGTAATTTTTTATAAAAATCCAGCATCAGTCCGTTTTTCCATAAAAAAATAAAATCTACAAAAATAGTACGCAAATTTGGTAAAAATTGATACACATAGACAAACTTTTAAGCAAGACAAATCGACAGACAGGATGGGAAGTTATCAGTGTGGTTCGCATCCCAGCCTCTTTTTTCTTAATTTTGTTAAGGAGGCGTTGAAAATAATATGAAATAAATGAAAATGACAATAAAATGTCCTTAACATAGGTATTTTGTAGGATATATTGCAAAATCTGTGGTAAAGAAAAATGACTGATTTATGCAAATTGTTTATGGACAAAAGCAAATGTCAAAACAAAGACACTCCATATATAGAGTGTCCTTGTGTCAAAATAAGTATGAAACAAGGGAACATTTAATAAAATTTCATCAATTCGAAAATAAGGTTAATGGAGGCTTGTCAATTCCCACAAGAGAATTCATAAGTCATGTAAAAACTACTATGCAATGTTTTGTAGAAGAGTGCTTCAAAAGTACACTTTTCTCAGAATTCAACCACAACAGCACTTAATTATGAAACTTACATATTATGTTAAAATTAAATGATGAACAACAAAAATCTTATATCGATCAAAATTCTCTAGCAGCAGTTTTTCATAACGTAGCTTGGTCTTGATCATTTAGTTTCAATCTTAGTTTCATACTCAATTTAACTCGATCGAGGTTAAATTTTAAAGGAAGTGTTTTTTCATTGTAATGTACATATGTACCAGTATACCTATCTGATCTTATTAATAATATATTCATGTACATTATCTTTTTAACGCTGTTTTTATTTTATTTAAGAGTTTTGGTAAAGTGTTGCAACTATAATTTGATGTGGTTTGTTCAATTTACAGTTTTTTTTCAAGCAAAACAAAAATTACTTAAAATCGTCTGCTTTACCTACAAAGTATTTGAAGTTAATCAAAACATTGATAAACAACGTAAATCGGCGAAGGTTCAACAAGATACCTTAGGTATAGGTATGTTAGTACATTACTTACCTAACTCAAGAAAAAACTCAAAACTGTATGTTTTAAATATAACATAATATAACACCATAATATATATGTACCTTATGTTGTTGTTGTTGGCGCAACACATTATTATAAAAAGAGGCTGGGATGCGACCCACACTGATAACATCCCATCCCGTCTGCCGATTTGTCTTGCTTAAAATATTTGTAGGTTTTCGTGCCTACAAGTTGTCAGTTGAATTATTTCTAAAAATTAAAAAAATTACAATAATATTTTGCATATAATAAAAAATTTGATTTCACAGTCGAAAATCAATTTTTCCGAACTTATGGTCCTTTTTTTCAAAATTTTACCAGATGTCAAAAACGTTATTCTTCTTTGTAAAAAATTATTTTGGAGATAAAATCATTTTTTTTCGTAAAATATTCGAGGTGACAAATATTTGTTTACAGTTTTTTTGATTTATAAAAAACCGTTAACTAGATTTTTTTTTCAAAAATATACTTGTTTGGTATCACGTTACAATATACAATTAAATTTAAGTATCTAGCGTTATTGTTTCGTGAAATATTTTGGGTTAACAACATTTTAATTTTTTTTTAAATTGCTATGGTAAAAAAAACACCCACCCGATTTTGTTTAGAGTCCTTTCTACATCTTTCTGTATTTTTGTCTGTATAACAAAATTTATTTGAAGTCGATATCTCTACTGCTTCTTGAGGTATGGACAAAAAAAAAACTTAGTGATGGTACGGACATACGAACATAGTACGTACACACGCACGCACAGACATCTCTCTAAAAATCTTTTATTTCGACTCTAGGGATCTTGAAACGTCGAGAAATGTCAAATTTTTCAATTCGACAAATCGGACCAATAACTTCCTATGTGAAGTTAAAATTAAAGCGACTACAAAAACTGCTAAACGTCGAAACTACTTTCATGCCACCGGCAACCTAAAGCAAAACAATATCTCAAAAAAAAAATACGTAAAAGCAAAAACAAAGTAAGAAAATAATTCTTAAAGCTATGTACATATGTATGTATACCTACCACAAAATGTACCTATATAAAAAAATTCAACAACTCGAGTAGAAATTGTATGTTATTTGTGTACGCGCAGTGCACTGGTAAATCTTAACAGTAGGCTTTAAGAATCCTTTTTTACTCCACTTTGATTATAGGTATCTTTTTTTCTTCAGCCGACAGTTTTGTTTAAAGCAAAGAAATCTGCCAAAAATATACTCGGTACTAAAATAGTTCAAAAATCTAACAGGTGGTACGCCCCCGAATTATGTTATACTATACATATGTGTATATATATACATATATGTACCTATATTCATATTAACCTACTAACCTCCATTTGTGCATATGAATACCAACCTACATACATACCTATAAGTAATTACTAATTAGGTACCTACCTAACATTAGCCTAAACAATATATCTACCTATGCTTATGTATGTACATTGGCAATGTACCTACCTATACTTTGTAGTAAAGTATGATTCGTCCACTGTCCCTATTTTCAGAAAAAAAAAAGAAATTTAAAAATAAACCTATCCCAACCCATATCAAACTAACAACGAAATTGAAGAAAAACTCACAAAACATCATCATGTCGAATGCACCGAAAAGCACCAAAATCATTTTCGTTTTATGAATGAGAACGAAATTTAAAAAAGAAAAACAAACCTTCAAAATACACTTTCTGCAGCGAACGTGATTTGGCCTTGAAAGCCACACTTTTACAGACATTATGTACCTACACAGTTGTTATTGTTGTTTTTTATTCTAAATAACAATATTCCGTTATCTTTCTCGACAACAAATTGTGAGTAAATTTCCCATAAGGACCAAATCTGAAAAATTGGGTGTTGTATTTGATAGACTGAGATACAATAACTCGCCGTGCGATACTAGCGACTTATGAGCAATTGAGAAATAAGTGTCGCCATCTAGAGCAGGATTTGCCCGGTGTCCCTTCTATTTGTAATTATTCAATGATGTAACCAAAAAATATAATTACACCAAAATACAAACCCAAAGAAACAAATGTGTTTTCCGCACTCACTCAGACGTTCGGTAATTCTCTATAGTCTTTCTCTATTTCAAATTATAACATTTTTAAGTCTCCCAAGTCTCCCGACTGCAAATCGATTTCTCCATGAATGTCTTGACTAGACGTTCCACAAAAAATATCTAGATGCCGCCCTATTCGATTTCCACCATGAGGATGAGAGTACTATAGTTTTCATATACAAAGCCACAGCCAAAAGAAATATATTTGTATATGTGGATGTCGAATAGGGCGGCATCTAGATATTTTTTTTTGTGGAGAAATCCATTTTGAGCCGGGAGACTTATAAATAAAATAAATTAGATGGCGCAACAGTGCTTTGACTTACAACTCTCAACCATAACTAATAATATAATAATAAAAAAATCATAAAACTGGACTAATTAACCATAACTTACAACTAACTTTCTGGTCCCATACGGGCACTCTAAGTTAAACCATATGCAACAAACAACTTAGAATAAACTAAAAAATATAAACATTATTTATATATATATATATACATTTTAAATGCACTTTAAATATTAATATTTTTAAAAAAGAAAAATATTTCTAAAGCGGAGCTCTTTAGGTCTTTATTATTTGAGAGTATCTTAAGAACTAAACTGGAACGTCGCAGACGACCAATGTTTGAAATATGATATTTTTTACACAACTGACTTCGTCATCATTTCATTTCTTTATTCTTAAAGTGTTTATTTGTTTGTTATCTTAAAATATTAAATTGATGACAGTAAGATGAAATGGTATCACATGAATATTCGATAGGAATATGAATGTGATTTCATTTCCTTTGTTTAAAAAATACTTTTAATTTGTTTTGGTGTTATAACTTATATATATAAATATTGAGTTATAACAAGTAATGATTTTTGATATTATTTTGGTTCTCCGTTCTTTTGATAAAACCTATACTCTGTTTTTTTTTTCGATTTCATGGGACATGTTGATCAAAATGTTTGTTTCTTTTTCCTTTGATTCTTAAAACATATTTACCTTTTTTCTTCAGAACTCGATATTTCAAAAATGGGCCAACATTTTTTTAAAGAAATTCAAACGCATACCAAAAATATTTCTAAACCAAAACTGAAAATTTGTATAAACACAAAATTAATTACAAAAAAGAATCGATTTAATGAATACAGTTTTTTTTTGAGAATTTAAATGGTATTTAATTTTTTTTTGCTTTATTTAGTTCCTATAAAGTTTTCTTACACTTAATTTTAAATTATACATGTGAGCTTATTAAATAGGGTTACTTAAAAAAACATCCGACAAACAACATCGAATTTTAATAACCATTCGAACAAAATAGGTTTGTACTGGCTAATTGAGGGAAGGGGTAGGGGGGAAGGGTGGCTGTCTATAAACAAAATATAATCATAGTCATGAGCTTGTCGTTTCATATTCATGTTATCATGTTCATTCAACCAACCTTAAGGTACAAATGTTTATACATTTTCATTCCATTAACTCGTAACTGACGCGACGTTCAGACTTGTTTATATATGGGTTGGGACATACATACATTTCTTCATGTATTATGTTTTGCACTTTAATCTCCGATGTTACGTTTCATAAAAAGCGATGTACCGCACCTACACTTCTAAGCACTCACTTCTGCAATTTGACATTTTTTATCAAGGATGTTCTGACTGAACGTTCTATAAATTCATCTTCAACCCTTGTGCTTTCCTACATAAGTAAACGCCTGATGATGTGTCGTATATTATAAAGTGTATACATAAACGAAACCTCTTATCATACCGTATGCCATAAGCTCGTAGTCAAAACAACACACAACTTCCATTACCCATTTCCTCCAACATGTACATGTACACCACCCACATCCGGTTAGCGCGGCCACAGCCACATCTCCATCCTTAACGATGTTCGCGTTATAATACTCATAACGTCTCTTTTTCCATGACAATGTGGTTAGGCGAAACAAACCCATCTACACAAATCAAACTTGAACTTATACCCTTCAATGTCCTTAAACCGTTTTACACGCAGGAATACAAAAAAAAAATTAGGCGAAATCTCTCTTCGACAACAACAACGCAACGAGAGGGAATATAACATTTTGTTAATCTCATCAATGTTGTAACATCCTTAAAATAAAGACTGATACGTTGAGTTACTCGTAAAAACAAACCATTCGCTTTATTTGTTGTGCTGTATCCTCCTCAAATTTAATCCTCCATTGAATTCACACAGATTCACAATTTCAGAATGTTTTCTTTTTTATTTCAATAAGGTATAAGGTATTGGATTTAAAAAAAAAAGTTGTAAATACATACTAACATTTTCAGATGATAAATTTATTATTTCGATTACCTATTAAAAGTTTAACAAAATATTATGTGAGCTGGAAAATAAAAAAAAACTTTTAAGTATTTTCAATTTAATATATTTTTAAAACAATATAAAGGTTAAGGTTCACCAAGAGGATAGAGCAAGTAGGTTGGTTTCAAACAGGAGAAAATAGTGTGGGATGGAGGTCTATTTCACCCGTTTAAGAGTGAGAGGGAATTTTAAAAAAAAATGACTTAAAACAGAAAAGTTGATATTAAAAAATAACGGTTACGCATACAGAGACGCCAATGCTTTAAGTTAGTTTTTAAATAAAGATTTTTTAGTAAATATTTTTTTTTAAAATTCATTTTGTAAACTTGAAATTTCGAAAACAATTTTTTTTTTAATTTCAGATTAATTTTTATCAAAAGGATATGTAATTAGGATTAAGTTTTTGTTTTCGAAATTCAATGCTCTTATTAATTTTCAAAAAAAAAAACAGAAAACCTAATTTTGAGGTATTAAATAGTATTAAATTAAATAGTATACAAAATTTTCCATCACGAAACTTATATTTTGGTTTTCCCAAGTTTGATATGCTCAGGCCAATTATTTAAATAAAACAAATAAGCTGTATTAATAAAATATTTTTTTTTATTGAGGCATATGTTCAATTTAACAAAATTTACTAAATGACCTTTCTCTCCAACACTCCATGCTCTTGAAGACAATTATGAAGTCTTGCAAAAAGAGAATAGTGGGCTGGGGACTTCTCTTAATGTGGAACCTTTTAGCGTTCAACCTCTGTGCTGCCCTAACTGGAGCCATCCCCGTAGAAATTGTGCGTTACACTTGAGTTTAAATGAATAGTTACCACAGCTTACTTGTTTTAATTATCTACTTAAAACCGTATGCTAAGCAATACAAAATTGCATAATCCGCTAGTTTCAAAATTGACCTGAGCTAGATTAAACTTGGGAGAACCAACAAAAAAGCATCTCTTATAATGGGTGATTTTTTTGAGGTTAGGATTTTCATGCATTAGTATTTGACAGATCACGCTGGATTTCAGACATGGTGTCAAAGAGAAAGATGCTCAGTATGCTTTGACATTTCATCATGAATAGACTTACTAACGAGCAACGCTTGCAAATCATTGAATTTTATTACCAAAATCAGTGTTCGGTTCGAAATGTTTTATCGACAAATTTTGTTCAGCGATGAGGCTCATTTCTGGTTGAATGGCTACGTAAATAAGCAAAATTGCCGCATTTGGAGTGAAGAGCAACCAGAAGCCGTTCAAGAACTGCCCATGCATCCCGAAAAATGCACTGTTTGGTGTGGTTTGTATGCTGGTGGAATCATTGGACCGTATTTTTTCAAAGATGCTGTTGGACGCAACGTTACGGTGAATGGCGATCGCTATCGTTCAATGCTAACAAACTTTTTGTTGCCAAAAATGGAAGAACTGAACTTGGTTGACATGTGGTTTCAACAAGATGGCGCTACATGCCACACAGCTCGCGATTCTATGGCCATTTTGAGGGAAAACTTCGGAGAACAATTCATCTCAAGGAATGGACCGGTAAGTTGGCCACCAAGATCATGCGATTTGACGCCTTTAGACTATTGTTTGTGGGGCTACGTCAAGTCTAAAGTCTACACAAATAAGCCAGCAACTATTCCAGCTTTGGAAGACAACATTTCCGAAGAAATTCGGGCTATTCCGGCCGAAATGCTCGAAAAAGTTACCCAAAATTGGACTTTCCGAATGGACCACCTAAGACGCAGCCGCGGTCAACATTTAAATGAAATTATCTTCAAAAAGTAAATGTCATGGACCAATATAACGTTTCAAATAAAGAATCGATGAGATTTTGCAAATTTTATACGTTTTTTTTTTAAAAAAAGTTCTCAAGCTCTTAAAAAATCACCCGTTATAAGAAAATACCTACTTTTAATATTTTTAAGATTTCTAAAAAACTAAGATACTTATTAGCTTATAGTTTTCTGTTTATGACAAAAAAACAAAAATTACACTTAATTAAATAGAATTTTGAAAAAAAAATTTAATTACTTTTGTTTTAATTTCCAGTTAAAAAATTAATTTTTAACTTCTCATTGGAAGTTATTGTAATCTGTCCGATTTGTCAAAATGAAATGAGATTTTTCGACTTTTCAAGGTCCCTGGAATCTAAATCCAAGATCTTTAGAGTGGCCATGTGTACATACGTTCGTACGTCTGTACCTCCAAAAATACTGAACAAAAATATTTCTTACTTCAAATATTTTTTAAATAAGAATTTATAATGTTTTCCAAAATAATTTTATATAACGAAGAATAGTTGTTAAAACAATTGGTAAAATTTTTAGAAAATTCGAATTCAAAGTTTTTTTCAAAAAATAAAAACTTAAAAAAATTACTACTAAAATTTGGTAAACAGTAATTTTCTACTTAAATATCTCAGGAATAAATTATTTTGCTGCCTTCAAAATTACTTAAGTTTATAGAAGATAATGTTGCCAATATTATGTCATGAATTTAATAGAACCCAAGTGACAGTCTTTTTCATAAAAAATAAAAACTGAAAAAAAAATACTACTAAAATTTGGTAAGAAATGTCTCAAATATCTCGGGAAAAATTAGTGTACATATTTGCTTTAAAATTAAAAATTAAATGTTGTTGTTGACATGTATTTAATTTTTGGTAAAATTTCAATTGAAATTTTTCTATTAAAAAACCTCCAAAAAAACAACAAACAACTGTTGAAAAAAGATTTTCGAATGAAAATTATTGAAATCAAACTCTTTTTATTTTATAAAAAAAAATGTTTATTATTATTTTGTAAAGCCATAACCAATGGTGAAAAAAATAAAAACCTGAAACAAATAAATATTAAAAGGCACTACAAATTATATTTATTAAAATAAATTGATTCAACTCCTCGAATACATCTTTACATAAAACAGCTTAAAATTAAGTTTTGAATTCATATCTATTTATTCTTTCAATAATTTTTCTTAATAATAAAATTGACCGCACCAGTGGTGGCGTGATGGTAAATATATTGGACTGTCATGCCAGAGGTCTTGGCATCAAACCATGCTCGTGACATCTAAAGTTTTTTTTTTCACAGGTACTGCCTCTTGCGAGAAATTGACAAATCCTCAAAGAGTAATTCTTGTCATGAAAATTGGTTTCTCAAATTAGCCGTTCGGATTCGGCTTAAAACGGTAGGTCCTCTCCATTCCTGACAACTTTACTCGCAAACAGGAATGGTTGAGTTGTAAGTCACTAGGCCCTATAGTTCTCAACGGACTGTTGCGCCACCTAACTTATTTTTTTTAATAAAATTGAATTCTTAGAGAAAATATCATTTGAAAATTTTAAGCTGCTATCAATGGGAAGTCATCAGTGTGGGTCGTATCCCAGCCTATTTTCCAAAAACTATTTACTCAAACAAATTTATTTCAAAACTACGTTAAGGAATAAAGCTTCAATCTTTTCAAAATGCTATAGCAAAATAGCATAACTCAGTATGTGTTACAGTTACTTTTGATTGGGGGAAAATAGACCCCCTCTCAGGGTTCCCCTACAACTAATAGAACAAAAGGTTGATATAATTAAGTTACTTTTGATCAAAATTTTAACGTTATCTTCTAAAAGGGCCCCATCAAGAAACACCCGCCTGAAAAGAATTGTGGTAAAACAATGCTAAGGCTAATAAGGTTATGACTTCATTTGATTGATAAAAGTCATATTTGTTACATTTACGTCAAATTCTTAGCACTCTGCTGCGGGTAGGCAGACTAGATGTTCCACATCCGAAACCTATCTATTAATTTGCTTACAAAATTCTGCAAATGAATTGATTTTTTGTCATTGACATTTAGACTATAATCTTTTCTCTGCGCCTATTATTTTTTCTAGAAATGCATTTTCTCTTTTTTCTTGATTGAGTGTTAAATTTTGTACCCCAATAGTTTGAAAAATAAATTGTCATTGGACGGACAATAAACAAAATACATTAAACACACAAAAAAAAGTGTCGTCGACCGCCACGCAACGGCAACAAAGCAATCCCAACAAGGGCCTCTTATTCATTCATTTGTGATGCTTTTAAGTGTTTGTGTGTCACACATAAGGCATCAAAGGACTTCGTACAAAGAAAAAAGAGGGATCACAAAATTGCTTTAAGAATCTACTTAGCACCCCATGTAACACGCTAATAACAAAAATTGCACAACAATAGGCTGACACAGAGGCAGCAGCAGCATGTCCTCGTTGTCGATGTCGAACTGAATCCTGATTCTTTCGTCACTTTGTGTGAATAACTATTGGTTACGGTGCTCTGGTATTTTGTAGTTTGATTATTCCATCAATGAATCCTTGAAAGAAAGAATTGTGTTTTTTTTGTGGTCCGTAGGATTTTTATCAGAAAAAGTAAACTATTATTATTGGAGTATTTTTGTTTTGAAAAGTGTGTAAAGGTCTACCTACAACCTTCTTGGGAACAAATAACAATCTTATTTTATTGTTGAAATATATAATACTCGTGTACATAATTGCTCGGAAAAAAGTAAAGCGGAAAACTGGCATTCAATCAAAGCCTCTTATATTTGTTTTCATCAACCAAAATCTCATAAGAACCCATATTGTCTTGGTTTATTTATGTACGAGTATTATCAAGTATTCGTAAAAATCTGTTTGCTGATGAAGAATGATGAATGAAATGTTAGAAAACGAAAAAAGCTCCTACGAGAACTGAAACATTAAGGAACCGCAATCACCAGACAGTATAGTTCTAATCGTTTGAAAATAGATCACGACCTAAATAAGCAGAGAGACGAAATCTAAATTCCTTCCTGGCTTGCTGTTGAAACTCTTAAAGCTCGGATCGAAAAGCCTTTTGGTGTATTGACATGCCTGCCCTATATAGTTTGTGGAGTTTCTTAAAATTTACAATTAATTATAGGCATAGGTATGTTTTCAAAAACCAATGAAGTCAATATAAGATTTTTCAAAAATTGAACAAAATTGAAACGAAACTGCAGACGTAATCGGTTTTATTTAAGTAAGAGCCCTTATTTGCTTACAATCTTGGAACAATATTCTCACAATCAAACCCCTTTCTTTGTGTGTAAGAGATATCTTATCGCAGGACGTTTTGTTCTCATTTATTTTTTTTTTTAATTTGGCTCTAAAGGGTTGTTATACACATGTATACATTATGTACAAGCAATTGCAAGTAAAACTAAGTCACACAAAAACTTGAAAATAAGAATAAGAACAAAATATTACAACAGGAGGTCGGGTGACGGCACAATGACTCGGGAGTCCCGTGGTTTTGCATTCAAAAAAATCAAATTTATCTGATTGAACTTTACTGATTAGAATTGTTTCTTGGTTTGTTGTTGTTGTCTTTTTGTTTTGCTTTGTTTTTTTTTTTTTTGAAAAGTTCAACAGATTTCTTGCATTGTTTTGAAATTATGTTTATGCTTCTTGTTAGGTAAGTACCAACATATTTACATAGTATTACTGCACTGAGTGGTTTTCTTAAAAGCAGTTTACACGCATAGGTAAAAAATTCTAGAAGCTGAGAACAACAACTCAACGGGGTATGGGATTATTTTAAATATGTTTTGAAAAAGAATTATTGTCTTAGTATGTTTTTTTTAACATTTGGCTAAGGGATATACTATATAGTATAGGTAGTAGCTAACTTGATTGAGTCTAGAGAAATGGAAAGTCAGGTTAAAAGTATTAAAGCAAACAAAGTCCGTGATAATTCAAAAACGAAAAAGAGGCTGGGATTCGACCCACACTGATAACTTCCCAACCCGTCTGTCGATTAGTCTTGCTTAAAAGTTTGTGGGGTTTCGTGTTGTGTAAAAAAGTTTTCAGTTGAATTATTCTTAAAAATTTCAAAATTATCAACAATATTTTGCATATAATGGTTTTATTTCAAAATCTAGTTTTGTTAACGAGATTTTAAGTCGAAAACCAATTTTTACCAATTTTACATTACATTACATTACATTACATTACATTACATACTACTCAGCACATAAATGTACAGAGTAGAGACACAGCACCTTGAGCGACTAGACTATTTAAGGTGATAACAACACAAGACATTAATACAAGACAGAAGGACAGAGGAGAAAGAACAACACTGAAAGAACACATGACAACAGCACGCGGTAGGTTTCGAGACGGTCCCCCATCTTTCTACTAACCACGCTCACTGATGCTTGATTTCGGTGATCGATGGGAACCGAAGCTTTTATCAGTGACTAGGTCGTTGCCTTTACCAATTTTAGTAGCATTTCTTAGAAGTTTTTATAATTCTTTATATAAGTAAACACAAATTGGATGAATGAAATTAATTTGAGAGATATCGAGAACCAAACGAACATCAATTTTTACCAAACTTGCGTACTATTTTTTGTAGATTTTATTTTTTTTATGAAAAAAAGGACTGTTGGATTCTTATAAAAAAATTACTGAATATCGAAAACAATATTTTCTGTGAGATAAAATAAGTTTGAAGTCAATATTTTTAATTTTTGAAAAAAAGAGTCGAAAGTAAATTTTTACCAAGTTTTATTATTGTTTTTTTTTCAGGTTTTTATTTTTTGTAAGAAAACTGTCAATTCGATATTTCTTAAAAGTTTTACTGACTATTGACAATAATATTTTTTAAAAGATAAATTAGTTTAAAGCCAATATCTCAAGTTTTTGATAAGATATTTGAGTCAAAAATCAATTTTTACCAACTTTTGTTATTTTTTTTTTGGTTTTTAATTTTTTGTAAAAAAACTGTCAATTCAATTTTTCTCAAAATCTTACCAGATGTTAAAAACGTAGATACCTTAAAACGTAGAGAAATGTCAAAATTTTCAATTCGTCAAATCGGACCGATTACAATAACTTCGTATGGGAAGTTAAAAAGGATTTATATGAAGCTATAATCTATTTTACAAGCCTCGATTTACAAATGTATTTATAGTGATATATGTACATACTTATGTACATATGTATATGAGCTAGAATATTGTGCATTCATTGTTATTTAATGCTTATAGCTTTTTAATATATGCTAAAAAAGAGGCTGCGATGCGACCCACGCTGATAACTTCCCATTATTGGGAACAGCTTAATAAAACGTCGATTAAATTTTTTCTCGAAAATATAATTAATTAGTATCGCGTAACATTACATATTATAAAATTTAATTGATCGCTAGCTTTATTGGTACGTGATATATTTTGGGTCAATCCAAATGTTCACCTATTTTTCAAATTGCTACTAAAAAAAACCACCCACTCAATTTTCCATTCTGTATCTTTCTGCTTTATCTACACTAATATTATAAAGAGGAAAGATTTGTATTTTTGTATGTAACAAATAAATTCAAAAAGTACTGGACCGATTTTAATAATTCTTTTTTCATTAGAAAGCTACATTATCACTGAGTAACATAGGCTATATTTAGTACTAGATTACTAATAAATCTTTAGAAATTCCTGTTAAAACCAACCGAAAGTGTAAAAAAATTAGCCATAAAATGTCTTTCATCGCATATGCTGCGAAGAGTATTAATGATAGGACAAACAAATGTTTTATAATTTAGTGATTCCTGGTCGTTTTAATTAGCATGCTTATAACTTACATATCTGTACCTATTTATGTCTACCCGTGCGAAGACGGGACGGGCCGCTAGTTATCTATATAACAAAATGTATATGAAGTCGATATCTTTTCTGTTTCTTCAGATATGGGAGACGAACAAAGCTTCCTGAACGTGGGGACGTTGACGTACGGACGTACGTACGTATACACACGCACACAGAGTCATCTCTCTAATAATCTTGGATTTAGATTACAGGGTCAATAATATAACTTAAGTTAAATTTAAAGTAATCATTCATACATTTTATTTTACATTTTTAATTGACAAATTTTTATTTTCAGCAGAAAGATTTCTTAGATCATATCAATATATATGTTTTTTTTTTCACGATAAAAAGGATATCTTCCATGTCTTCATGGTATCATATCAACATTTAAGGCCTTAGAAACTCAAAGCTTCAGAAAACCTCATCGACAACAAATGTTTTTAGTTTTGGAAAAATAAATGTCGGTGTGATAATGTGCATTAGGTCTAGTATTTAAGGCAATTGTAAAAATTATTTATCCATTGATTAGTTAGTCTAGTTTACATACTGGCGTTTCTCATGAGCTCAACGTGAATGGATCTAACACATGATGCTATTGATTAGTTTCTTTGAATCAGTTTTTTAAACAATACGTTTTTTGGTCAGACGAAATTTAACCACCATAAATAACATATTTAATAAGGCAAAAGAATGCTGGATTAAACATTACTAGAATAACATTATTTTGTTTATTGCCACAGACTCCAAGTTAATCGTAAATGTTGAAGCAAACTCTCGTCAACTTAAGATTTTACAACAAATATAGGTACACCCGTGTTATATTTTTGAAACTCATAATATGTGAACTTTAAAATGAAATTACAATTTAAAGTATTGTTAACTTAAAACATTTAATGTATCGAACAAAATATTATTTCATGATTTTTTTTTTAAATAAAATGTTATTACGAACGAAAGCGTAATTGCACATGAACTACTTTTGTATTTGTTTTGTTCAATATTTTGTGTTTATGGCATTTTTAATATTTAAGTTTTTTGGAACAATTTTTTTAATTCTGAAATTAATTCCACAAATATCCCTATAAGAATCCTATAAGAATGTCTTCTCTGAGTTGCAATTTAAAATTAAGTTTGGTTCAAATCCTCAGAACAAAAGATTTATTTGTAATGTTTTGTGTAAAGGTAAGAAAGGTTTGAATGTGTGTCACCTAAATGATAGTGGTATGTCTTATAAGTACATTGTCATTTTTTAAATGTTAAGTATAACTATAAGTAGTTCTTATAGGTATGGATGGTATAATGGTTTAACCCTCAAGCGGTCGCGCGGTTATTTGTAACGGGAGCGTGCGCGCGTAACCGAAAAGACCTATCGGATGAATAAGAGAAATAAAGTACTAATTATTCCATAAATATTTATTTATTTGTACTCAGATAATGTATCTGTGACTAGGTCGTTGCCTTTACCAATTTTAGTAGCATTTCTTAGAAGTTTTTATAATTCTTTATATAAGTAAACACAAATTGGATGAATGAAATTAATTTGAGAGATATCGAGAACCAAACGAACATCAATTTTTACCAAACTTGCGTACTATTTTTTGTAGATTTTATTTTTTTTATGAAAAAAAGGACTGTTGGATTCTTATAAAAAAATTACTGAATATCGAAAACAATATTTTCTGTGAGATAAAATAAGTTTGAAGTCAATATTTTTAATTTTTGAAAAAAAGAGTCGAAAGTAAATTTTTACCAAGTTTTATTATTGTTTTTTTTTCAGGTTTTTATTTTTTGTAAGAAAACTGTCAATTCGATATTTCTTAAAAGTTTTACTGACTATTGACAATAATATTTTTTAAAAGATAAATTAGTTTAAAGCCAATATCTCAAGTTTTTGATAAGATATTTGAGTCAAAAATCAATTTTTACCAACTTTTGTTATTTTTTTTTTGGTTTTTAATTTTTTGTAAAAAAACTGTCAATTCAATTTTTCTCAAAATCTTACCAGATGTTAAAAACGTAGATACCTTAAAACGTAGAGAAATGTCAAAATTTTCAATTCGTCAAATCGGACCGATTACAATAACTTCGTATGGGAAGTTAAAAAGGATTTATATGAAGCTATAATCTATTTTACAAGCCTCGATTTACAAATGTATTTATAGTGATATATGTACATACTTATGTACATATGTATATGAGCTAGAATATTGTGCATTCATTGTTATTTAATGCTTATAGCTTTTTAATATATGCTAAAAAAGAGGCTGCGATGCGACCCACGCTGATAACTTCCCATTATTGGGAACAGCTTAATAAAACGTCGATTAAATTTTTTCTCGAAAATATAATTAATTAGTATCGCGTAACATTACATATTATAAAATTTAATTGATCGCTAGCTTTATTGGTACGTGATATATTTTGGGTCAATCCAAATGTTCACCTATTTTTCAAATTGCTACTAAAAAAAACCACCCACTCAATTTTCCATTCTGTATCTTTCTGCTTTATCTACACTAATATTATAAAGAGGAAAGATTTGTATTTTTGTATGTAACAAATAAATTCAAAAAGTACTGGACCGATTTTAATAATTCTTTTTTCATTAGAAAGCTACATTATCACTGAGTAACATAGGCTATATTTAGTACTAGATTACTAATAAATCTTTAGAAATTCCTGTTAAAACCAACCGAAAGTGTAAAAAAATTAGCCATAAAATGTCTTTCATCGCATATGCTGCGAAGAGTATTAATGATAGGACAAACAAATGTTTTATAATTTAGTGATTCCTGGTCGTTTTAATTAGCATGCTTATAACTTACATATCTGTACCTATTTATGTCTACCCGTGCGAAGACGGGACGGGCCGCTAGTTATCTATATAACAAAATGTATATGAAGTCGATATCTTTTCTGTTTCTTCAGATATGGGAGACGAACAAAGCTTCCTGAACGTGGGGACGTTGACGTACGGACGTACGTACGTATACACACGCACACAGAGTCATCTCTCTAATAATCTTGGATTTAGATTACAGGGTCAATAATATAACTTAAGTTAAATTTAAAGTAATCATTCATACATTTTATTTTACATTTTTAATTGACAAATTTTTATTTTCAGCAGAAAGATTTCTTAGATCATATCAATATATATGTTTTTTTTTTCACGATAAAAAGGATATCTTCCATGTCTTCATGGTATCATATCAACATTTAAGGCCTTAGAAACTCAAAGCTTCAGAAAACCTCATCGACAACAAATGTTTTTAGTTTTGGAAAAATAAATGTCGGTGTGATAATGTGCATTAGGTCTAGTATTTAAGGCAATTGTAAAAATTATTTATCCATTGATTAGTTAGTCTAGTTTACATACTGGCGTTTCTCATGAGCTCAACGTGAATGGATCTAACACATGATGCTATTGATTAGTTTCTTTGAATCAGTTTTTTAAACAATACGTTTTTTGGTCAGACGAAATTTAACCACCATAAATAACATATTTAATAAGGCAAAAGAATGCTGGATTAAACATTACTAGAATAACATTATTTTGTTTATTGCCACAGACTCCAAGTTAATCGTAAATGTTGAAGCAAACTCTCGTCAACTTAAGATTTTACAACAAATATAGGTACACCCGTGTTATATTTTTGAAACTCATAATATGTGAACTTTAAAATGAAATTACAATTTAAAGTATTGTTAACTTAAAACATTTAATGTATCGAACAAAATATTATTTCATGATTTTTTTTTTAAATAAAATGTTATTACGAACGAAAGCGTAATTGCACATGAACTACTTTTGTATTTGTTTTGTTCAATATTTTGTGTTTATGGCATTTTTAATATTTAAGTTTTTTGGAACAATTTTTTTAATTCTGAAATTAATTCCACAAATATCCCTATAAGAATCCTATAAGAATGTCTTCTCTGAGTTGCAATTTAAAATTAAGTTTGGTTCAAATCCTCAGAACAAAAGATTTATTTGTAATGTTTTGTGTAAAGGTAAGAAAGGTTTGAATGTGTGTCACCTAAATGATAGTGGTATGTCTTATAAGTACATTGTCATTTTTTAAATGTTAAGTATAACTATAAGTAGTTCTTATAGGTATGGATGGTATAATGGTTTAACCCTCAAGCGGTCGCGCGGTTATTTGTAACGGGAGCGTGCGCGCGTAACCGAAAAGACCTATCGGATGAATAAGAGAAATAAAGTACTAATTATTCCATAAATATTTATTTATTTGTACTCAGATACATTATCATTGTCTTTAAAGTCTAATTTGTCAAAAAAGTACTTAAAATTATGAAAAAGGCTACTAGAAATGAGAATTGCAATTAGGTATGGGTAAAAATAATAATATAAACGAAAATGTACTAAGCGCGGTCGATTCGACTACGCGCGACCGCTTGAAGGTTAAACAGTTTCGGAATGATCGTGATTCTCGAGGTGGTGAAGTAAGTTAAAGATGAAAAAAAAATCAACAATTATTTGTTCGTCATTCAAAAAACTTTCGCACTTGAAATACTTTGCGCAGTATAGTAATTCAAAATATGCTCATATTTTAGTGGTGATGATTTTAATGTAAACCTACTAGTTAATTATAACTAGGGCAACCAAAAATATGTCCTAAAAACTAGTTTTAAGCGCTTATAATATACCCTTAAAAATCAAATATATGCCCTCAAAATATGCTCAATAAATGTAAAAGATGTTCATAAGAAGCGTTATTTTCTTTAGGAAATTAATTAATAAGAACAATACCAATCAAAAAGAGAAAAATCAAAACTCTTCTTCTTCATTCCAACTTTTTGAAGATAAATAAAACATCAAAAAAATTTGTTTAGTCGCAAATAGTTCAACTTCGCACACGTGTATTATTTATGAAAGAAAAAAAAAAAAAAGTTAGCAAAGCAAATTCATTTTTGAATAGAAGAAACTTTATAATGCCAGCGATCAATAAGAAAATTTATTGCAAATTTTTTTTGCAGTAAATAACTAACATTTCACTCAAATTTTTGAAAAGGAAACTTTGTCTGTTTGATCGAAAAACACTTTTATACATGGAAAAGCTCCGTTCAACGTCAACAGAAGTGATCGGAGCGTATTTGAATGCTAAAACTTTAGCAGTTGTATAGTCTTCAACTGCTATAGATTTCTTTCCTGGCAAAGCCATTGCAATTATTTTTAGTTTTTCAAAGCCAGCATTTTTGTCCATTACATTTTCTATTTTTTACTTCACTGATTTCGCAGCCTTGCTGTTAAAGCCTAGTACATACTTGTGAACCATCTCGTGAACCCATACAAATTTCGGTTTTTGGTTCACCCGTGAACGTGCTCGTGAAGCTGAGTGGAGAACAAAGTGGAGAGTTTTCGTTCACGGGCAATTCACGTGCAAAATGTACGGGAACTGTTGGTGAAGCTTTGACATTTGGTTACAAAAAAAAGGACAGTTTTCAATTTGTACTGAATACTGATACTGATTCCTCATTTAAAGTTTGTGGCTGCTTTGCGTGTGGTTTAAAAAAATAAGTTAAAATGCATTTATATGAAATAGAATACAAATGTTCACAACGTGTATTCACAAGTGTGTACCAGTGAGCAATTTCAAAAGTTCACTTTCTCCACTGGCGAACGTTCACTTCACGAGGAAGTATGTACTAGGCTTAATGCTGTAGATTGTCTTCACCGCATCACTTATAATTTGTGTGCTGGAATTGAGCGATAAACCACGTGATTCAAGTTTTGAAATTGATGTCACTAGAAACTTATAGCTTGATGCCAAACAAAATTAATCCGCTTTCAATTCTGTTTTTTTTAAGAAGATCTGTACAAATTTTTACTGATGCAACTTCCTCGTTGTCAAAAGCACCAAAAATCCGAACAATCTTTTCAAAATGCTTGGCGTAGTTATTCACCGCTTCGAGCCGTGTCCCCCATCGCATTATGATTGGTTGTGGAGGAAGTTCCAGTCCAGTTCTATGTATGTCTGTAAAAGTTTTCACTCTGGATGGAGCTTTAATTTTTTTCTGATTTTTTGTTTCGTCGTTTTGTTCTTATTAATGCTTTGTTTTTATTGCTTGACTTTACAAAAAAAAGGAAAAATATGCAATAATATGTCTTTTGAAAGCAAAAATGCAAAAATATACATTTTCAGTGAAATATGCAAAAATATGCCCTAACAGATGACGTTTAAAAGACGAAGATTTCAATGAAATGCATTTCTATCACAGTCTCGCTTTAATAGTGATGTTAACAAAAAATATGTTCGAACATATTTTTGGTTGCCCTAGTTATAACACATCACGTCTTTTCAACTGTTATTGTGACAAACTATGTTTATCCATTGTGAATAAATGGTGGAGTACCTAATGACCAAATTCGGCTTTTAATCATGATCTTATGCATTCAATTTGATATGAAAAATGTGCGTACCTCAGAAAATCTTAGTTATGATCATTGATCACATCGCACTTTTAAATATGAAGATGTTATATTACTGGAACGAAATTGTATACGCAAGTGAAGTAAACGATAAAGGTATGTTGTTCAATAATTTGTTACATATTCTATTTGATGGTTATGTTCCGATTTTGAGCAAAAAAGTTTAAAAACCCAAAATATGTCCTTGTTACAGTTAATATTGCAACATACTTATTAAAGAAAGAGAACATTTTAACAAAATAAAAATAAAAAATTTCCTTCGGAATTCAACCGCATATATTTTTGCTAAAAAAAAGTCGATTCTCTTATACATATCGAGAGGGAGATTTTTTTTATCTTGACGTCACCTTAAGCTCCAAAGAGCTCTAGAAGAACTTAAAAGATATTGGTGTTGCTAAAGATAAAAATTCGTCAGAGTGTTTAATTAATCCAGAAGTAATGTTTAATTCCTTGCACCTATGTACAGTACAATATGAGTCCTTATATTAGGTTGCCTGAAAACGAAGCTAGTTTATTTTAATTTAAATGTGTGGATGAAGTGATATTCATGTGCGCTCAGACCTCTGAAATCAAATGCTGTTGGTTCTGACAAAATTGCTGCTAAATTTATTCTTATAATGGGTGATTTTTTTGAGGTTAGGATTTTCATGCATTAGTATTTGACAGATCACGCGGGATTTCAGACATGGTGTCAAAGAGAAAGATGTTCAGTATGCTTTGACATTTCATCATGAATAGACTTACTAAGGAGCAACGCTTGCAAATCATTGAATTTTATTACCAAAATCAGTGTTCGGTTCGAAATGTGTTTATCGACAAATTTTGTTCAGCGATGAAGCTCATTTCTGGTTGAATGGCTACGTAAATAAGCAAAATTGCCGCATTTGGAGTGAAGAGCAACCAGAAGCCGTTCAAGAACTGCCCATGCATCCCGAAAAATGCACTGTTTGGTGTGGTTTGTACGCTGGTGGAATCATTGGACCTTATTTTTTCAAAGATGCTGTTGGACGCAACGTTACGGTGAATGGCGATCGCTATCAATGCTAACAAACTTTTTGTTGCCAAAAATGGAAGAACTGAACTTGGTTGACATGTGGTTTCAATAGGATGGCGCTACATGCCACACAGCTCGCGATTCTATGGCCATTTTGAGGGAAAACTTCGGAGAACAATTCATCTCAAGGAATGGACCGGTAAGTTGGCCACCAAGATCATGCGATTTGACGCCTTTAGACTATTTTTTGTGGGGCTACGTCAAGTCTTAAGTCTACACAAATAAGCCAGCAACTATTCCAGCTTTAAAAGACAACATTTCCGAAGAAATTCGGGCTATTCCGGCCGAAATGCTCGAAAAAGTTACCCAAAATTGGACTTTCCGAATGGACCACCTAAGACGCAGCCGCGGTCAACATTTAAATGAAATTATCTTCAAAAAGTAAATGTCATGGACCAATATAACGTTTCAAATAAAGAATCGATGAGATTTTGCAAATTTTATGCGTTTTTTTTTTTAAAAAAGTTCTCAAGCTCTTAAAAAATCACCCGATATAAATTGTATTATATTCTTATATATTTATTTTACCAATTGTTCATCCTCCGCTTAAAGATATTGTAAATGCTTGTTTTTTTAGAAGTGAGTTTTCTGAATCATGAAAGAATGCTACTGTTATCTCTATTCCAAAAAGGAGTATTTCATGTGAACCATCTCATTTCCTTCAGAAAAGGTACTTGTACTTGTATGACCAATGGCCAAAGTTGAGCTAACTCTAATAAACTTCAACTTAATCCATTAAAAACTCTTAGCATGGTATGTTAAAAATGAGAAATTTATCTTACGAACCTACCAAATATAGTTTTAAATATTCAGTATTTAGAGTATGTTTGCAAAGTTTATATTCATTATATCAACAGATATTAAAGTGTTTTATTTTGTCATAATTCCTTATTAGGAATTAATTTAAAAAAATATACTTTGTGTCGAAACGTTCTGTTACGTCATAACGTATTTCATGGAAGAAGTTCCGGGTACTATTTTGCTCGGTCTAAAGGCCTTAGATTAATTTCGCCGCGCTTTAGACACACTACTATGCAGAACCATTTTTTTTCTCTTGTTAAGACATGGAATCTTTTTCGCTTTTATTATTAAAAGACCTTCCTCACAAGCTCCCTTCAGAAAGACGATTTGTACATGTATTTGTTCTTCCAATTAATTGTTTACTTTTTCTAGCCGAAATGTTTTTAAATCACTTATTACATTTTGTTTAAAATTTATTTTATCTTTGTCAAAATGAGAATTTTTTTAAGTAAGGATTCTCATTTCTTAACGATTAATTTTTATTTTAACTAAAAAGGGGGTTAAGATTGGCAAGAATAACAATTACAATTTCATGGAAGCACTATAAGTTTTTGCTAGTTTTTGTTTACCCTCTGAAGCTAGGCCAATTGTTTGAATTAAATGAAAAATATGTTCTGTGGACTAAATCCGGACTCTAAGCAATGAGGCTTTTTTCCGAAGAGGACATGCCAATTAATGAGGATTCACGCAAGATAATGAACCTAAGCACTCATAAAAGTTGCAGAAAAAATATAATCTACATTTGAAATTTGAAATTACTTCCTTTTGTTTGAGATTAACAATTTAATATAATATTCTCTCCTTAAAGAATGAAGAGTTGATAAATATGTATGTTTTTAAATTTGTCTCTACTCTTCCTTATACACTTTTAATTGCAATAAAATTTGTAAGCGAAGATAATTCTATTATTTTTTTCATACTGCCCATATTTTGTAAGCTACTAGATAAATTATAACAAACACTAAATTATTTTAATGATTTCGGCTTTGAAACCTTTAAAAACTAGACGTTGAAATGATTCAAAAAAGCTCCACTCCTAAATTAAAAAAGCGTGCAACAGCGGCCCGTTGCGTGCATGTTATCTTTACATATTACCGTTATGTTATTCTTACTTTATTATCTTTTAATTAATGATGTATTTCAAAACTTAAGATTACTTCCACCTAATTTGAATCTTGATGGCAATATACGAGTATCCTCTTAAAAAAAAAAAAACACACCATGAGGCAAAAAGGACAAAAATAAAAAAAGCCTTAATCGGTTCGTTGAATAATGAGGACCTTAGCTTGTAGCACAATTTAATTCACAATCAGAAGAAATTTATACTCAAAACCCCTTAAGTGATTTTCTGATATTTCTCCGATTTGCTGTAGCTTTAAAGACAGACCCAATCCACAGGATATCCATCAGGGTCTATACAGAGGAGATGATGTAATGTCAATAATTTGAGCATAGTACGTATATGTATGTACATGTACAAGTACCTACTATATTTTTGATGGCATATATATTTTTCGAAAAATCAGAAAAAAACAATCACATAAATGTCACAACATAAAACTAGCAAACAAAAGAATTCATGTCGAGCTCTTTTTTTCTGTGTATAAACGATGTGTTGGAATGGGATTTTGAAATCTCGGGGAAAAAAAGGACACCGCATAATACAGCAGCGTAGCGCAGCGCAAAGGTACGCAACACAACGAAATGAATTTCTCAAGAATCGAATTCAGATATATATATGTATGTAAGATTGAAGAATGAATGAAAAGAAATAAACCATAATTGCATGTTTTCACACGAGAATAATGCTTTAGCGATATTTATACAATAATTTCATTCATTTGTTCTTGTTGTTGTTAGCAATTGCCATTGAAAGCGCGGTTTGTTTCCCAATATTGTGCCCCTAAAATCTCTCTCGCGGCGCGGTGCGTCTTGGAAGCCAAAATTCCAATACCTACCTACCTATAGGTTTGATCGATGTTGATAGTTTTATTTTATAGCTAAACGAGGTACAGGAGATAGCAACCGATTTGATTAAATCATTTCTATAGTTTTACAAAATAGCGCTACAAAACATTCTGGATCGCCAAAAGGTATAGTAACAAAAATAACATGTTACAAAAATGAGAGCTTTCGTTTAAGGTTTAATTTAAAATATTCATAAAAAAAGTGATTTCTATATACCGATCGGTTTTGCCTCAGGCCTCGGTAGAAATAAATTAATTGGCATCATGTAAATTGCATTATTCTAATAGAGGTTCTTTTGTGAATATTTCTAAATATACAATTAGGGTAAAGTCGGGTGATATGGCACCACGGGAGATATGGCACCCTTTCAATATCTCCCACTTAATAACTTCTTTTCAAAACAAAGAGAACAACATATCATTCAGTATTACGAAAGCTCTTGAAATATTCAATTTAAATCGCAGCAGCTCGTGAGGTACTACATATACAGGCGAAGAAAAAAAAAAGTGAGTGTGTATTAAGCAAAAAGTTTTTGTGTGGATTAGTGAAGTTCGTGGTAATACTAAAGTATTTGACGCCAGGTGTTCATTTAAAAAGAAAACAAAAATAATAAACGTGTTTGTTTCTGTTTACTTACTGCTATAACTGTGCCTGCTTGATTGTTCATGTTTTTTGGAATAACAGAAGCAAGGTCAAAAAGGTGATATGGCACCTCAGAAGTTCGGGAGATATGGCCCCGGTGCCATTTCCCCCGCTCTAACTTTACTGTACTTTATTATCATTTTTAACTAGGCATTTACTTAAATTTCAGAAATCCTCAAATTATTATTATTTTGTTGCTTTGACAAATTTTTTTTAGAAATGCCGACAATTTATAAAAAAAAATCAGGTAACGTTTTACTAATCGAAATTTATGTACCTATCTGCTCTTCGTTAGCTTTGCTAATCTAACTTTTTAACAACATGTTCCTGAAACTCCTAAGGCTGATGCAAGTGAAATAACTCCAGGGAAAATGCTTATAGTTTAATTTCTCCAATACCTTCCACCTCAAAAGGTATTAGTAAACCAAATCCAAGGTCTCAAAAATCGCGGGTGTTAACATCACTGGAAAACCTGGCAGCACAAAAAATTAAATCCATCAAGAGATCGAAGGGGAAAATTCTAATTAAAAAGCCAAAAATGTTAAAAAGAATAACAACGCCAACGACAGTACATCAGAGTTCAGAGGACGAACTAATATCGTTGCACGGTGATTCAGATGGGCCCGAGGATTTTGGGGAAAATATTTGCATAGGATGTAGTGAGGATTATGATCTCACAACGAAATATAATATATGACTTTTGGTCACATGACTCATGCACATCCTATAAGAATACGTGCAACAAATGTGGACAAAAAAACAAGAAGAAAATGTGAAGTGCCATTTCACCCGCAAGCAGGTGCCATATCACCCTCAATTTTTTTAGTCGTCTTTTTTTTAAGGTTTTTTATTTTTGAAAAAAAATACATTTCATTGACTGTGAATTTCAAATATGTTCCTATTTTTTGTTTATCAACTAGTTTTATAATAAAGTTATTTTGGTTTGAAATAAAAATCTTTTTTAATGTGGAAGTTAAACGGAAAAAGAAAAATGGGTGCCATATCCCCCGGCTTTACTGTACATGTCTTTTGCTTTGTATTTTACCTTTTATCTAAGCCAAACTTTTAAGTTGATAGGTTTGAAAATATACATAAACTGGTAAGTAGGTCCAACTGTTGATATCAATTTGTGAATTCAAGAAAAACTGAATATGCAGTTATTATTTTGTAGTAATGTTTACTCCAATTAAAGATTATTGTATATATTTTTAAAGGAGACATGTCACTTGACAGGCATAAAGGAAGAATGTTTAAAAATTGACGATGCAATCAACTGTAGATTTAAATTATGTCCAATAGAATTTTTAGACTGAATGAAATATATTATAATATATCTTGTATGCTATCCAACACATGCCTTGGTTTCTTAACACGGTTCTTATAAGTACATGTAAATATAATTGAAGCGTTTGGGTGAAGAAGGGGGTAAATGACATTTGCAACACTTCGAGATATATAAAGGACTTTTTTTCGTTTAGAACTTTTAAAACAAATAAAATTGAATAAACTAATAAAACAAGAAAAATAGTAGCTTTTTAACAAAGTTGTTGTTGTTGTTAACCACAGCTTGATGGTTAGTGCGTTGGACTGTCAAGCAAGCAGTGGCGTCTTTAGGCATGGGTCCGGTGGGGTGGGCCAAGGCCCAGGGCCCCGCAATTATTTGGCCCCCAAATCCACCAACCCAAAATGAATGAATCTATACAAGAATTATATAGAAAACGAAATAAGGTTAGTAGACAGTATAACAGAAAAACAAGTTTCATTTTACTCTCCGTTCTGTTGAAATTCTCCTCCTCAACATCTTAAACTTCTGGCAACATGAATCTTTAATCATGCACCTGCACACGCTGTCAACATTATTTGTACAACGCTGCTTTCGTTCTCACTCCATAAACAAACACAAAGTTGTCCCATGATGAGTTGTTAAATGATGAGTTGTACCATGATGAGTCGGATAGAACAATTTTGAATATTTGGCTGACACAATCTTGACATTTATGGAAAATCATGATATTTCAATAGAGGATTGTAGAGGTCAAAGCTATGATAATGTATGTCTAATGTCGGGAAAATATTCTGGTTTGCAAGCAATGTTAAAGGAGAAGTGCGAATTTGCTACCTTTGTACCTTGTGCAGCACATTCTCTTAACTTATTAGGCCTTCATGCGGCTGGTTGTGTGCAGGAGGCAAAAGTTTCTTTCAAGTGGTTCAAAAAATAGACAACTTTTTTTCTGCTTCTACCCATCGCTGGAAAAAAATCGAATGAATGTTTAGGTCCACATAGAGTTCTTAAAAGCCTTTCTGAAACAAGATGGTCTGCACGAGCTGATGCAGTTAACGCGCTCCATCATGGTTATAAGCAAATTACTGAAGCCTTGACATCTATCTTTAGAGATCCAGAGCAAGCTCCAAACACAGAAAGCGAAGCGCTAAGCCTGTTTAAGAAAATGTCAAAACTCGAGTTCCTCATTTTAACAGACATTTGGAGCACAATATTAGAAGGAATTCATAAAACCGGCAAGAGCCTTCAAAAAGAAACAATAAAGATTGACGTGACTGCCAATTTGCTTTGTTCACTATATTCTTTCATAAATGAAATTTTGATACATTTGAAGCGTGTGCCAAAACTCAGAATCCGGATACTAATTATAAAGATTTAATGCAACGAAAAATAGTACGAAGTTCGCGTGCCACATATTTTGATGGTCCTACACCATCCGTCCAGCTAATTGGGAAAGAAAAGTTTAAAATATCAACTTTTATCCAATTATTGACACTATATTTCTTTGCAATTAAAAATACGATCCAATTGCTATCAAGAAATTAATGCATTGTTTGGCTTTTTTTTGTCGATCGCAATATTTGACTTCAGTGGAGTTTTCAAAAAAATACCATAGAGATGTTAATGCAGAAGAACTTGAGGTAGAATGCCTGCACCTCGTACAGTATTTAAAAGAATTCAATAAAGATGTAAATGAAGATCTTATTCAGGCACGTAGCCAGGGGGGGGCTAGAGGGGCTCAAGCCCCCCCCCCCCCCGAAATGATTTTTAAAAAAAATATTTGAACAAAAGTTTGTATATTCTCTTATTAGTTCCTCACTACTTATGTATATTGTTCTGAAATCATGTTGCTTTAATAAATGTTTATCCCACAAATATTATACACTAGCTGGAAACCCATCGAAAACGACGGTGCATTATCTATCATACGCCACATCAGAAAAGCAGATATTGGGGCTCTATCCTTAACTCGGCCTACAAAAAAGGATGGAAAATTAAGAGCCCTTCTGCGTTTTAGAATTGAGTCTGGGGATACGAATTTAAAACACCACATCGTAACCAGTTCAAAAAATGCAACCTATACAAGCCCAGGATATCCAAAACGAAATCTTGGATATATGCTCTGATAGTGTCACCAGAAAAATATCTAACCGGGTTATAAGATCGAGTTGTTTTAGCATTCTGGCTGATGAAACAATAAATGTTTCTGGCACTGAGCAACTTTCAATATGTGTCCGATATGTTGACTGCTGTACAGAGCCCACGATAAGTATGCTTCGGGAAGATTTTGTAGGTTTTATTCCTGTTGATGACCAAACTTCTGAAAACCTGACTAAAACCATATTGCAGCGATGTCAGGAACTACATCTAGATATGAACAAGTGTGTTGGTCAAGGTTATGACGGAGCGGCAAATATTTCAGGCAACTTAAGTGGAGTACAGAGTAGGATAAGGCAACAGTATCCAAATGCCAGATATGTTCACTGTGCAAGTCATCGCTTGAACCTGGCTCTGTCTAATGCCATGTCAACACCCTCGATTCGCAATTGTCTTGGTGTAGTAAGCGAAATAGCTAATTTCTTCTGAAACCATTCAAATGCAAATAAGACTTTCCAAATCGCCATCCAAAAATACGCACCAGAAAGCAGAAAAAAACGACTTTTGCGCCTTTGTGAAACAAGGTTTATTGAAAGGCATGACAGCATTCTTTCATTTGTAGAGCTCTTCAAATGTATTGCTATTAGTCTTGAAGAAATATCCACCAAGACGTGGGCAATGTCTTCAAAAGCATCAACTCTGTTAGCAGCAATTCAAAGAAGTTATTTTCTGGTAAGCCTCATGGTATGCGAAAAACTTTTTAGTTTAACGCTAACCTTATCAATTTTCCTTCAAAATGAATCTTTAAATTTCGTGTCTGCAATAAATCACACGAAACAAGTCTTAAGTTCTCTTAAGAACATAAGAGAAACTGCAAGAGACTTTTTCAGAGACGCTTTTCAATCCGCATCACAACTTGCCAGGGATTTATTTGAAGTCAGCATAACAATTCCAAGGCATTCTTTGAAACAAACAACGCGCTCTAATCCAGAAACATCATGTCCAGAAGACTATTTTAGAGTTTCTATACTTATTCCCTGTCTAGATTCTCTTATACAAAATCTTACTGACAGATTTATGGTCAACGAGGACGTTTTACTATCATTTCAAGCTCTGCTTCCAGGTTTTGCTGCCGCCAATCGAGTAAATGAAATGGAAAATCTAACACTCTACTTCGATAACGCAATATCCTTGTCAGCTGTTAAAGCGGAGTACATACTCTGGTGCGAAAAAATTTCATCGATGGATCCCTCTTCCGATGTTCTGAAACTGATAGATATATGTATGTGACAAGACCTACTTCAGGAGCATAAGCTACTTGCTTACAATTTTGGCCACACTACCAGTTACAACAGCGTTGAAAGAACCTTTTCAACGATGAAAAGGATCAAAACAGTATCCCGAAGCGTTATGGGCCATCCAAGACTAAGCGCACTTGCAATGCTGTCTGTTCACTCAGGTATTGATGTGGATCCAGATGAAGTGATCAACATTATGTCTAAAAAAAGACAAGGCGTTTATTGCTGTAAAAATCCAAACTATTTATTTAATTAAATAAAAAAAAAATACAAACAAAAATAAAACATTTACATTATGTAGTTTTTTTTTTAAATTTTTGTATATAGAATTACTTCTTCGAAATTGAACAAGCCCCCCCCGAACCGATATCCTGGCTACGGGCCTGATCTTATTACAATATCAAAATTGTACAGTCTAATTAAAGTGGATAAAATTGGGAACACATTTCCAAATGTAGAAACTGCCTGTAGAATTTTTTTTATCTTTGATTTTCGAAATTGAACCGAATAAAAAATGAACTTCGAAGCACAATGCTACAAGATAGACTAAACAGCTTGTCACTTTTATCAATTGAAAATGAATTACTACAGGAAATTGAATTTGATGACTTAATTCATGATTTTGCAACTGACAAAATCAGGAAAATATGTTTTCAATAATATTTTATTGTATACTTAAACTTACATATATATCTAAAAAAAAAACAAATCAAAACAAATATAAAGAAATAAACTTACATAAAATAAAAAAAACATTAGAAATCAACCAAAAAAACAATAAAAATTATCAAAAATCAACTATAAAGAAAAATGTTTAACTATTGAAGGTAAATTAAAAAAATTATAAAAGTGTAAAAAATATCTGTTTTATGTTTTCTTTTGAAAAGTAAAAATATTTAAAAAAAAACACACAAATTCGTTTTAAAATGATTTTTTTAGAATTTAAAACAAAAATATATTATACCTACTTTTTTTGGCCCCCAAATCATATTGGGCCCAGGGCCCCCAAAAGTCTAAAGACACCCCTGCAAGCAAGGGGTCTTGGGTTCAATCCTTGCCTGTGCCACCCAACTTTTTTCAAGGGTACTGCCTCTTGCGAGGAATTGACAAATCCTCCAAAGAGAAATTCTTGTCATGAAAAGTGCTTTCTCAAACTAGCCGTTCGGATTCGGCATATAAACTGTAGGTCCGTTCCATCTCTGACAACATTACTCGCACACAGGAATGGTTGAGAGTTGTAAGTCACTAGGCCTTGGTTCTTCATGGACTGTTGCGCCACCTAATTTATTTATTTTTTATTTATTTACTTTTATTTCATTACAGTAGCCGGGTATATCACTACATAGTATAAAACAAAGTCGCTTTTTCTGTCATGTGTCATGTTGTATGTCCCTATGAACGCTTAAATCTTTAAAACTACGCAACGGATTTTGATGCGGTTTTTTTTAATAGATAGAGTAACTCATGAGGAAGGTTTTTATGTATAATATCATCCATTAAATAGTGGACAAATACTGTTATTTTTGAGGTTTCTAATGTGATGTCGCAAATTATTACATTTTTTCCGCTTACATTGCAAACGCAGGCTGAATCCTACGAGATTTATCAAAATAAAAAAGTGAAAATATTGTGTATAAAAGATATTCCAAAGATAAGGAAAGGGGAATTGTTTTAAGTACTCCAAAAACGCGTGCGGGCTACGGCCAGTAAATGAATAAATCAAATCTACTGGATTGATTTTATCATTTTTTCAGTGAGTTACATATTTTAAACCCGTGCAAAGCCGGAGCGGGCCGCTATGTTTTTTTATAAACAACGTTCACAGTTTTTCTGTAGCGTATTTAGTATATCAGCATTGCACCCGTGCGAAGCCGGGGCGGGTCGCTAGTATGTATATAAAAAAAAAGAGCAGTTAACTCCTTCTTGCACAAAAAGCTTATTAGTATTTTGAATTTTTAAGAATACAAACGGTCTAAGTAACAACATTTTTTTTTTCCTTTTTAGGTGTAAACTTTACTTCGAAAAGATAAAATTAATACTTTTTGTTTTTATGATTGGGACAAATTTCAGTGCACCTATAATAAAAAAATAAGTCTATTGCGCAATTTGGTTAGACATAAAAAACAACCTGCGAGCTGCGCTATAGGATTAATTGACAAAAAAGGGATTATTGTTTATTTCTATGTTTTATGATTTGTGGCTTAGCAACAGAAAGGTTCCGGGGGCGCTGTGTTTATATTTATTTTATGGCGTTAGTGTATGTTTGATTTATTTTTTTTTTTTGGTCTGTGGGGTTGGGATAAATTGTAGCTTAGTGTTTATTAGATAGATTAGTGTTTACGAGTATGAATAATTCTTGACTACGAGTTTTTAAGAATAAATTTTTGCATCAGAGGGTATTAAGGTATTTAAATGATGAAATTTTCAAGAAATTTAAATGGATCCATTCGGAAAAGGAAAACCTATTGGAACCAGGCGCGTAAGACAGTTGTTAAGATATATAATGGCAAACTGAAAGAAGCCAAGAATTCGTTTCTTGAAAATCCTGTGAGTTACGCAACCACGCAGACCCTGAAAACTACTGTAATTTTTGAACGTTCAATCAGAAGGATTATTAAGGAATACAAAGAGACAGAAGTTGTGCAGTCACCAAATAAAAAAGTAAAGCATACGAAGTTAAGAAGTTAAGCTATTCGGCGTATAATGCACAACTTCCACTAGGAGGAAAAAGTGATCATATCCTTCTTCTCTCAACAGGATTCTAAGAACAAACGGTTTTAGTTAAAAAAAAAAAACCAAAACAACCGGAAAATTCTCTGCGAAAGAAATGATATTAAACTCATGCGAGTGAAGTATCTGAGAAAAACCCGGAATTTAGAACAAAAGAATATGATATATAATTTATTTGGACGAAAGCTATATTCATAGCTCACATTCAAGACCACGGGCTTGGACTGATGACAGTAGCAGTGGGTTGAAAACGCCAATTTCAAATGGACAGAGGCTAATAATGGCGCTGCAGGTGGTGAAAAAGGTTTCGTAAAAAACTCCTTACTTTTATTCAAATCTAGAACAAAAACGGCAAATAGATCCAAGAACAAGTTTTGAATAACTTGGAGGAACCTTCAGTTATTGTAATGGAAAACGCCTCGTACCACAATAAATTGGAAGAAAAACAAATTACTTCTGCTAGCAGGAAATCCGAAATGATACAAATGGCTAACCGAAAAAGAAAATTCTGCATACCATTCAGATGTTGAAACTTGAACTGTATGAGGTAAAAAATACTTTTCTCACGACCTGATGTGGGACACAATTTCAGATTTAATTATAATTAATCCAGGTGACGATTCTTTAAACGAATATGAAAGCGACATTAGTTCTGAAAACTAAGTACCTACATGTAAATAAACATTTATTATTTAAATTATATTATTGTTATTTATATTATTTTTATTTTTATTTTTTTATATTTATTTATTTATTTTTGTTATACCTTAGTTCACTGAAACAAGTCAAATAAAAAAATTAAACTTACATTCCATCTCATTTTAATTTAAAAGAAAAACAAAGTAGGTATAGGTATTAGGTAACCACTATAAATATGGGTTTTAATTTGTCTGCAAAAAGAGGTATAAGTAAGCACTTAACCCCTTCATGCAAAATACAGTTTTTACTTGCGACATATATGTAGGAACTTGTACATGTACATATATGGCAAGTTTTGCATTCGTGCAAAATTTCGAACTCGAGATTTTAATCAAACATGATATTACGATGGTAAAGAAGTCGAAAAAAGTGGGTCCCGCGATTCCGTCCGGTCAATTTTGTCTGTCTGTCCACGCTCCTACAGCCTAAACCATTGGGTCGATTGAGTTCAAACTTGGAAGTTAAGGTTTTGAGCAGATTTGGGTTGGGCATTTTTTCATTCTTTTTTTAAGATCAAAACTAACAGTGGCCCCCATACAATTTTTTTGGTCAAAAAACGAAAATTCGAATTTTCTCAAAAACAAACCGATAGATTTTTTTTAAATTTTCTCTAAAATTTTATTTTTTAACTTGGCTTCTTTTAATAAGAAAAACATATTTTTGTATTGCTCAGGAAAGGTACCGCTCATAGAACCGTTTTTTTTGTTTTTTAATTTTCTCAGCAACTTTTGAACCGATTTCAATAATTTTTTTTTCTGAACGAGCTCTTATATTGCCTTAACAATATTTGATTATCAAAAGTGCAATTTTTTATTGTTTGGATTTTTAAACAAAAAATATTGAAATTTTTTTTTTCAAAATTCTATATCTCAAAAACGGGTGAACATTTTTTTACGAAATTGAAATATAGAGCGTATATTTACAATCACTAAACAACTGCATACCAAAAATTTAGAACAAAATTGAAAAATTTTATATATAAAAAATGAATTTAAAAAAAAAACCGCTCTAACGATTTTCAAAAAAAAAATTTTTTGATTTATAAAATAGCATTTAAATTTTTGAAGACAAACTTATTTTTCAGGTAAAATTTTGAATCTTAAATTAGTTTTTTTTTTAAAATTATTTTAACTGTATTAAATGTAACCCCCTCCCAAAAAATTGAAAAATGGAGGTTTTTTCGACAAATCAAATGGCATATATATCATTGAAGACAAACTTATTTTACAGGTATATTTTTAAATATTATATAGATACTTTTTTAAACAGACTCTTTGCATACAGGAGCAAGTTCGTGCGACCCAGTCGTGCACTTTATTTTAAAGTCATTTTTATTTCACCAGAAAAGGAGTTAAGTGCTGTTAGCCCATTCTTCCACTCATACTATACGATTTTTTGTTGTAACCCTTTTATACCAAACATATACATATCTACATATAAATATTAGACAGAAATTTAAGTTTTCGCAAAGCATCCTCATTTTTCGGAGAAAACTGAAAATCGAAAAAATTTCACTTACCCCCTTCTTCATCCAAACTCTGCAATTATTGTTTATTAAATTATCAATTTTTGTTTTTTTTTTCTATTTGTTTATTTACTTATTTATTAATTAAGTTTTCAATGTAGGTATATTTATTTAATATTCGGAATCGTTTCTTTATTATTTGTTAAAGATTTTCATATATTGTTTACTTATAAAGTTCCCATAGGAAGTTATTATAATCTATCCGATTTGTCAAATTGAAAATTGTGACATTTCTCGACATTTTAAATTTACTAGAATCTAAATAAAATATTTTCGTATGTCCGTACGTCCGTTAGCTCGGGAACCTTTTTTCGTCGTCCATATCTCAAGAACCAGTAGATATATCGACTTCAATAGATATACATATAGATGAATTTATATAATAAAGCAGAAAGATGCAGAAAGGACTTTCAAAAAAATTGAGTGGGTGTTTTCTTAACATAACAATTTGAAAGAAAGGTGACAATTTGGGTTGACCCCAAATATTTCACGATCCAATAAGGGTAGCGTTTTCATTTAATTTTTTTATTACGTATTGTGACTCTATACTGATTACCTAAGTGTAATTTTGAGAAAAAGATCAATTAACGGTTTATTTTAGAAATTAAAAAAAAAACTGAAAACAAAAATATTTCCACCTTGAATAATTTTCAAACAAGAAATGATAATAATTTCAAAATAATTTTAAATTATAACGAAGAATAACGATGTAAACATCTGGTGAAATTCTCACAAAAATCGAATTGACAGTGTTTTGCAAACAATAAAAAAATTGGTAAAAATTAATTTATAATTTAATTATTGGTGCTTGTATCGAACAAAATAAATTATTATCGTTTATAAATGTTTGTAAATTGTGCAGAATACAAAAAATAGTACCTACATTTACATATATAGATACATTATCAACACAAATTAGAAAAACAATAACTGTCGATTTTTAGGAAGATATTTCCTCAGCTGTTCAATTTCAAAAAAAAGTCAAAATGTTTCTTTTTCAAATGTATGTATATAAGCATTAGTTATCTACTAAAGGAATACCTACTTACAAAGTGTTCTTAGGGCTAAGAAGCAGTTTGATAAAAATCAGTTCTATGAACAATGATGTTTAAAACGACATCATGTATAAATATAAAGGATTTTCCAATAAGCGGTTTCATTTTGAATCCCGTTGTTTGGGTAGCTTTCGTTTTACTAAGAATAAAACAATACACGCTTCAACAAAGGATTTAAATTCTTAAATTCCATCACAAAAAAGAAACATTCAGCATCAGCAGTCGCAGTTCGCAAAATAAAAGTATAGTGACTCACCTTCTCATCAGCGGCTAATAGTGAAACCCGTAAAAAAATCTAAGTTGTTGAGAAAAGTTAGTGACTGAAGAATATAGTTTTGAAGAAAACGCAAGTTTTTCGACACCTTTTCGATCTTTAAAATAAAGCATTCCATAAACGACATTACACCGTTATTTTGCGCATAAAGACTCAAAGCCCATTAATACGATATTAAAAATGATGTGCTTTCTCATATGACCTGTCAAAATAAACGTATACTGTTAATTCATTTCAATCGACTTATATCACTTCTCAAACGAAAAAAGAAGCATGTCACTTTTTTGACATTGGGACTATAGCTATTTCCATTTGAGAAGTCATATGAGTTTTTTTTTTTGTTTGTGTGCGATATTTTGGAGTGTTGAAAGTTAAAAGCAAGAAAGTGGAAAATTCTGAAAAGGTAAATATGTATATAATTTGTTTTTCAAACATTTAAAATCTTAATAATTCACATTCCTTATTTTAGATTTTAGGGTAGGGAATAGACCAACGAAAGAACTGTTAGGATTATCGAGTTGTGGAAAAACTATGATTATGTATTATGATCCTTGACACGAAACGCACAATTTTTGCCAAAAACCTTAATGCCAGGATTCAGGAGCATTATAGATTAGGATTTTTGGTGTTTAATCTTTAATCAATAGTTGACTAGGACATTGCATGAGTGAAAAAAAGAGTAGGTTCTCAATAAAATGAAAAAATTAAAATGAATTAATCTACAGACACAACTTTAATTTGCCTTATGATCATAGAACATGATTACCTATAGTAAAAAAATCTCCTTCAGGGTGAAAAATACCACTATAATCGAAAAAAGCTTGAAACTGCAGTTCTTTGGTGAGGAGTGCTGCGTGATCACACTGAGAACCTCGTTTTATGGTTTTATGAGCTCTTATCTTTTTAAATAGTCGTTTTTTGAATCCATACAGTTGTCACTGTTGATAAAACTTATGCCTTTGCTTTCTTATTTTTCTCCATTAATAACAAAAGAAATTTATTTATGTTTATATTTTGGTAACGTGAAAATAAAATAAGAAGTCATGGACGTGTAAGGCATTATTAAATCCAAACGTTTGATAAATCATTCATGAAATAAGATTTCAGGACACATGTGATGTATAGGTATGTCTTCTATTATCGTGTGAAGTGGCTTTAACGGCTGAAGGCTATTAAAGTTTTAAGAACACACTGACTCAAACTCAAGCCAGTCGATCACCAGCAACGTTTCGTATCTGCGCTGATGGGTCTTTGAAATGCCATAAAATAATACTTTCAACTAAAAAATCATCTCCATGCTTTTAATTTAAAAGCTACATTATTAAGCAGAATTGTAGCAATTGCAGCTAGGAAAATTCAATAATGGTCAATAATGGTAATGGTATAGCTACTTATTTAAAAATGAGTGTAGCTGAAATAATTAATAATGTTATGATGGAATTAAAAAAAAAATATTAATATGGGCGATGTTTACTTTCAACAAGACGAAACGTTTTAAGGCCTGGAAATAGGTCCATTGTAAATCTGTTTTTCAAGAAAAATCTTTGTCATTGGTGTTTTAATATTGTAAATACGAATTATAAAATGGAAACAGACTCTTTTTCATGGAATGTTTCTTCTTATATTTTGCACACTTCTTTGCGGAACGGAACTTCAATATTACTTTTATTTCTTTTTTTGTGAACTATTCTCAGTCTTATTTTAGGAAAATATTTTAACTTGTTCCACAGACGTTTAACTCCTAAAAGTCAACAGTTAGGTATGTATATAGTATACCTATGTAGGAATAAACTGATTTAATATTCGCTTTATTTTACCTGATGGGACTATTAAGATATTGTATTTTTAGAAAGTTATTAAAAATCTTTATTACATATATATACGCATAAATATAGTATGTATATGTACTTATAAGGAAAAGGGGAACACAAAAATAATATTCAAGTGAAAATTAAAAATTATTAAATGTTAACATAATTATGACAAGTGTCTAAAATATCTTGATTTATTTTGGCTGAAATAAATCTCTTTTCAATTGACATGAATTGATTGGTTTCGATTTATTTAAAGCATGTTACTTCTGAGTTAATTTTGTACTCTTTTAACTTAAAAAAGGAACACAACGAGTTGTAAGTTCAATATCTGCCATCATTGGATCTTACAGGCTATTTTAACTTCTACACCTCTACTTTGCGATAGTAAGATTTTCATCATTCATATAAACAGTTAAAACATTGGTATTATATACCCAAATTTTATTTGCAGGTATCTTGTTTCTTTAAGTTTCGCTTGAAACAATGCCATTCCCAGAGAAATATTTTATAAAAAATATTAAGGAAATTATACCATATCATTAGTAAGGATTTGAAACGCTTTCATTGCAGCTGATATGCGTGCGTATAGGTAATCAAAATTTAAATTAAACAATTACTTAATTAATGTTTAATTATATTGCAACAATGATTATTTTCAACTAAAACTAATATACCTAAGCTAAGTCGCCGTTTATATCTATCAGTAAAATTTGTGTTTTACAGTTTTGAACATATTAAAGCCCTTTATTTTCTAAAAAAAAATATGAGCAATATGATGAATTCTAACGCTAAGTAGGTATTTTTTTTCTTTTTTTAATAAAAATTTTCAAGAAGAAAAAATTAATTTGAAGCAAAATTTATTTCATAAAAAATACGTTTTATGGATTTTAATAATGCAATTTAAATTTTACTGAGCCAGCTAAATGCAAAATGCCAAAAATCCCATTTCTTTTTACTGATTGCGTTCCAATTTTTGACTGTTCCGATGACATCAGTAAATAAGTTACGGAGGAAATCAAAAGCAAAACTGAGGTGAGAAGCTCTTGGTTATTTAATAGGTATCTCGTATCTCCAATATAATGACGTAAATTTACTGATTGCTATAGGTATACGTTCATCACTTAAACATTACAGATTCCTCCTGTTTCAATTTTTACTGATCAATTTTACTGATTGCTATGATCGACTTCTAAGACGAGTTAGAGCAGAATGTCTCATTTTTCAATATTGCATCATCAAAATGCAGATTGCAAACAATTTGGTATCAAAATACCAGTTCAAGATACTATAAATTTTTGAGTGAACTCTTTTCTCTTTTATTTTAGGAAGATCTATTTAATTCTCTAAAAATGAATTTGCGTTGAATGAAACCCTTATAAACTGTTAAATTGTATAAGAACGCGTAAAAATGTATTATGGTCAATAATTTGAAGGCCTACCTACCTACTGTTGTATATGAACGATTTTGTTGTAGAATTAAGTATGGAATTCAAATAGATATCACTGTATGTATTTATTCATTTATTTTATATTTCAAAGTTGGGTGCACTAACTACTGAATTATTGTGCTACCAACTAATTATGTTGAAAGTAGATCTTAGCTTTTCCGGTCTCTCTGAATCCAACCAGCATAAGGTTAGCACGTAAGATTTTATTACTTGTGAATTAAATAAATAGTTTAATTGAATTGTAAATTCATTGTCTTTTATTCAAACGCATAAATAAAACATTGGCGACGAGGATATAGGTAACTAAAAATTAAAACAATTACATTAAAAAAGTCAATCATCCGAAAAACGTGTCAAAATGCCGTCTAATAATTTCGTTGGCAAAGTGGAAGAATTCGAGCCAGGAGAGGCGGTCCGCCTCGGGTGTCAGACTAATAGGGGGTGCCATCAGTAACAGAAAAATAACTTTGCACACTACTTGTGCATCGATCTACTAAGGCCATGGAAGATATTGCGTCAGTTTTCTCAGCTCTTCAACCGAAAATATTGCTGTATGGAACGGAAGAAGAACTGCGGGCTGTGGTTCCAATGCTTACCTCGACATTTACAGAACTTACAGACAACAGTATCATATTGGAAATCCAGCGAATTCGGCGTCACATGGTAGCTTCAAAGATAAATTTAAAAGATGCAGAAATTTGGAGAGCCTTTGAATTTTTAAGCTTCATTGTTAAGTGGGATTTTTCAGACTCTTTACCGAGTCTGTCATTGGCGATGAGATGATTATTTAACAATTTGCGTCTCAGTGGCATCGTGTGAACGAAGCTTTTCCAAATTAAAATTAATAAAGACTTATCTAAGATCAACGATGAGCCAAAATAGGTTGACTTATTTGGCTATACTTTCAATCGAAACGGAGCACACAAAAAATATAGATTTTAATGATATAATCGAAACATTCAGTACATTAAAAGCTCGTAAGCACCTTTAAATAAAATCTTTGTTCGTGTTTTTTTCTTAAATTTTTCAAGGGGTGTAAGCTTGCTTTACCGCCCCGGGTGTCACTGCCTCTTAGTCCGCCACTGATCGCTGGTATTCGGTCAGAGGAGATTCAGAGAGCATTGTTGAACGATACAAGCCTTGATTTCGAGACGTGCTGTAATCTAGCTCTCACTATGGAAATGTCACACAAGGAATCGCAAGCAATTCGTCCAACAGTTAGTAAGTCGGAGACGTGTCTCCGAGTAGAGAATACTCAACAACTCAGTCGTGTCAAAGTCAAAGTCGAGTAGCAGACCAAATCAGTCATCAAAACAGAGGGGGAGCTGTTTCAGATGTGGGAGGCAGCATAATCCCGATACTTGTCCAGCAGTCAATTGGAAATGTTTCCAGTGTAATCGCTTGGGCCACACTTCACCAATGTGTAGGTTCGGCAAAAGCTCAGTACATCAAAAGAATGCAGTTAAGTCAGTACATCAAGTACAACCAGAAGAGTCCGACAGGTTCCTTAAATCGATGGTCATAGAGAAGCACCCCATAGAAGTAGAAGTCGACACAGGCGCATGTGTCTCGCTTATATGGAGAGTATTATAAATATTTGTCACATGTTAAATTAGAAAATTCCACAAATCAATTATGTTCTATTACAGGTGAAGGTCTGGTCATACATAGGGAAAAGTCAAAGTCTGTGTGGAGTTTGGTCAAATGATGCACGTACTAGAGCTCATAGTCATAGAATCTCATAAGGATTTTATACCCATTCTTGGTCGGTCCATGGTTAAATGTATTAATACCCAATTGGCGAGCAAAGTTCTTTGGAAATGATGAGGTAAAGTCAATTAATATTCAGTCTAATAATATGGCAGATTTTATTAAAACTAGATTTTAAAACTTGTTTGAACCAGAAATTAATCCGTACATGAAAGGTTTTAAAGTTGATATTTTGCTAAAAGAAAACGTGACTCCTATTTTCCATAAGCCCTACACACTATACAGTGTTCCTCTTAGAATCAAAGAAAAATTAAACGAAGAATTAAATAAATTAGTCAAATCGGGAAGTTTGATACCAGTTCAGTATAGTCAATGGGCCGTGCATCGGGAGAAATAAGAATCTGTGTAGTTTTTAGTGTCACATTAAATAAGGTCATAGAAACTCATCATTACCATTTGCCTTTAATAGAAGAAATTTTTGCTTCACTTGCAGATTGCAAGGTGTTTTGTGTATTAGATCTCTCCGGGGCATATACCAGCAATTACCGGTTGCGGAATTAAGCCAGCATTTGTTGACTATTAACACATGGCTAGGTTTATTCAGATGTTTAAGATTGCCACTGGGAATTAAAATTGGACCAGCAGCTTTTCAGTCTGCCATGGACCAGATTTTGAAAGGTCGGAAAAAAGTGTTTTGCTTCATTGATGACATCCTAGTTGGTGGAAAAGATTTTGAAGAGTGCAAAGAGATTTTTTTTTTGTTTTGCAAAGATTAAATGAGCACAATGTTCAAATCAATGAGAAGAAATGTAAATTTTTTGTAGATCGCGTGGAGTATTTAGGACATACCTTGTCAAATGGACAAATTAGGCCAAATCCCAAAAAAAATTCGTGCCATAGTTAACGCTCCAGCACCAGCACCTTCAAACGTGCAGCAGTTGCAATCATTTTTGGGATTGCTTAATTATTACAGCAGGTTTTTACCAGATTTGTCTTTTCATTTGAGGGATTTATATAAATTATTAAGAAAAGATTCTATTTCTAGTTGGTCGGAGGATTGTCAAAAAGCGTTTGAGGTATCAAAATCTCTTATGACTAACAATAGTTGTTTAGAGCTGTACGATCTAGCTAAACCCATAGTTTTGGCTACCGATGCTAGTCCTTATGGGGTGGACCGTGGGAGCAGTGTTGTCGCATGTTTGCGAAGGGGTAGAGAAACGCGTTATGTTCGTGTCCAGTACGCTGTCCCCGTCAGAAAAGAATTATTCCCAGCTTCATAAAGAAAAAGAAGCACTGGCGATAGTTTTTGGAGTACGTCGTCGGTTTCATAAATATTTATTTGGGAAACCTTTTACCATTTATACTGACCACCAAGCTTTGAGAGAGATATTTAGTCCTGGAAAAAATAACTCGGGAGTTTGCAGTCGCTCGACTGCAGCGCTGGGCTGTCATTCTCTCTGTTTATGAGTATATACAGTGGTATATCGTTCGTAAGGGGTCTTTAATGGCAAATGCTGACGCATTTTCCAGACTTCCCCTTAATGAAGGAACGGATATTAAGATTGTCAATATGGTTCAAAATGTAAATGTTTTAGAATCGGATTTAAAATTAACACTCGAGGAGGTAGCAAGGGTATCTAAAACAGACCCTGTGTTAAAAAATATTTTTGCTTTCGTCTTTCAAAATAACTGGCCAAAAGTTGTCAAGCCTGAGGTATTACCATATTTTCGTAAGAGGAATGAATTATCCACCAAAAATAATTGTATATTTTACGGGAGCCGAGTAATTATTCCTAACGCACTGCAAAAAGCTGTGTTAGAGAAGGTACATAGCATGAATCATATGGGCATGGTGAAAATGAAGTGTGTATTGAGAAGTTACGTCTGGTGGAACAATATTGATAAAGATATTGAACAAACGGTCAAACAGTGTCCACAATGTCAAATGACATCAAGTGTCTCCAAAGACGCAGCGTTGAGTTCTTGGAAAGAGACTTCGTTCCCATTTGACCGGATTCATTTGGATTTTTTCAATTTTTTAAAATTCACTTTTTTAATCTTAGTTGATTCATTTTCAAAGTATCGGGTGATTTTTTAAGAGCTTGAGAACTTAAAAAAAAAAAAAAACGCATAAAATTTGCAAAATCTCATCGATTCTTTATTTGAAACGTTAGATTGGTCCATGACATTTACTTTTTGAAGATAATTTCATTTAAATGTTGACCGCGGCTGCGTCTTAGGTGGTCCATTCGGAAAGTCCAATTTTGGGTAACTTTTTCGAGCATTTCGGCCGGAATAGCCCGAATTTCTTCGGAAATGTTGTCTTCCAAAGCTGGAATAGTTGCTGGCTTATTTGTGTAGACTTAAGACTTGACGTAGCCCCACAAAAAATAGTCTAAAGGCGTCAAATCGCATGATCTTGGTGGCCAACTTACCGGTCCATTCCTTGAGATGAATTGTTCTCCGAAGTTTTCCCTCAAAATGGCCATAGAATCGCGAGCTGTGTGGCATGTAGCGCCATCTTGTTGAAACCACATGTCAACCAAGTTCAGTTCTTCCATTTTTGGCAACAAAAAGTTTGTTAGAATTGAACGATAGCGATCGCCATTCACCGTAACGTTGCGTCCAACAGCATCTTTGAAAAAATACGGTCCAATGATTCCACCAGCGTACAAACCACACCAAACAGTGCATTTTTCGGGATGCATGGGCAGTTCTTGAACGGCTTCTGGTTGCTCTTCACTCCAAATGCGGCAATTTTGCTTATTTACGTAGCCATTCAACCAGAAATGAGCCTCATCGCTGAACAAAATTTGTCGATAAAAAAGCGCGAAACACATTTCGAACCGAACACTGATTTTGGTAATAAAATTCAATGATTTGGAAGCGTTGCTCGTTAGTAAGTCTATTCATGATGAAATGTCAAAGCATACTGAGCATCTTTCTCTTTGACACCATGTCTGAAATCCCGCGTGATCTGTCAAATACTAATGCATGAAAATCCTAACCTCAAAAAAATCACCCATTATATGGAAGTATAGTGCTTATGAAAAATACTAATGCTGTATCGGTTATCCATTGTCTGTTTAATGTATTTTCTGTTTTTAGATTACCTACAGAAGTGGTTTCAGACAATGGACCGCCGTTTGGTTCGTCACAGTTTCGTAGTTTTTGTCAAAAATATAATATAAAAGTCACAAAGGCCCCGTCTTACCATCCGCAAAGTAATGGTGCTGCAGAAGAAGTGTTGAAACGGTCAAACAAGCTTTTAAAAAATACTACTTGGAAAACAAAAACTTAGATATTTCGAATACCATTTCCAAATTTCTTTTTTATCAAACAAATATTCCGAATGTACTAACAAAGAAAAGTCCAGCAGATTTGATTTTTTCTTTTAAGACAAGGACTGATTTAGATTTATTAAATAATAAGGTAGTTAAAGCTTTTCCAGATAAGGATAAAGTTGCTAAAAATAGTAATAAAGATAAAAATATTGTAAGAAATAAGTCTCATGAAAAAAATGAAATGTATAAGGTTGGAGATCAAATTCTTTATTTTAATCAATTTAAAAACAATCATACAAAATGGATCTCAGGCAAAGTGATGGAAATGGTAAGTCCTGTAACAATGTTAATTAAAGTTAATGATACTATAAAGTTTGTACCTACATAAGGGCCAGATAAAGAAATCTAATTTATTGGATAAGTTTCATCCTAATGTTGATCCTTTGATTATAACTATAATGAAAGTTACCTATAATTTATCTAGTATTAATGATTCAGTAAGTGGAAATGTTGTGAAAAGCAAAGACCATTCTCAGCCAACTGTTAGTTACAAACAACGTAATCGTACAAGATGAAATTGGCCATCTAAATTAAAGCGTTCTGAAAGAATCAGACAGCTAAGTTTGTAACTGGTTTTTGGGAGAATTATCTTTTTTTTTTCTTTTTTTTTTTTTGAGGAGAAATATTGTTGTACCTATATGAACGATTTTGTTGTAGAATTAAGTATGTATATGGAATTCAAATAGAGTACTGTATGTATTCATTTATTTTATATTTCAAAGTTGGGTGCACTAACTACTGAATTATTGTGCTACCAACTAATTATGTTGAAAGTAGATCTTAGCTTTTCCGGTCTCTCTGATTCCAACCAGCATAAGGTTAGCACGTAAGAGTTTATTACTTGTGAATTAAATAAATAGTTTAATTGAATTGTAAATTCATTGTCTTTTATTCAAACGAGTAAATAAAACAGCTACTTATTCTATCCTAGAAAATACGCGTTTTTTAATATCTATCTGCTAAATTCATTACTTGAATGGCCAAGATGTGTCATTTTCTAGAGTAAGTGCCCAGAGTTTGAGCTTAAACTAGAAAATGTAAATATGCTGATCTTTGTCCTATAACATATTTTTCATGTTGTACCTATAAATGTAACTTAACAATGATATTGCTATGAACTCCAGATACGACTGTACTGTACAGTGCACAATATTTTGCTCCAGGTAGTGAAACTCAGCTATCATTGGCACAAAACACGATGTTGACTAGGTACCTACTAGAGGGATGACGAGTATGAGCATAATAACAACTCGCAAGTAAAATCATTCTCAAAACCTATGTATGGATGTAGATAGCTTCAGCTAATAGGTATAGGCACAAAATTAAATCAAAAAAAGAACAAAGAGGCTGTTTTACGTTTTTTTTCAATAAGCATGCGTTGCGTATACATTCGTCTCCTGTGAGGACATCGCTATTGAGCAGCTGTTACAAAACCATACAAGAAGGCGGAGTCCTTGAAGCCGGAAAAGTAGTGAGAGCCACTTCTATTCTATGTTCCACTTCCACTGCAATTGTGTTGTCAACTCAGCAGACTCAACAGGGAGAGAGAGAAGGAAGTACTTTGGATTAAACACGCCTACTTTTGGCCTCTGTTTAATTCTGTCCCGTTTTATCAGATATCTAGTTGTCTCCATCGAAACGTCGTCGTCGTCGTCGTCGTCGGTGTCGGTAGTTTAATTTAATGCGATATTATTACCTACCTTATTTTCTTTTGAGTTAAGGAAAATGTAGGTGTATTTTTTTGTGGACAAAATTATTGGCGAGAATGTTGTTTATCTTTCGGAGTTCGATAAGAAGTTATAAGCAGGTATGTATAGTAGTAGTTATATTTAGTAGATAGGACTTCTTCTGCATACCCACTACAACTTTATACCTATCATCGTTCCTTTCTTCATAGCAATATGCTATATGCACTGGAGCACATAAGATATATGTAGGTAATATAATATAATAACCTATCTAACACTGGGTATGGATTGGTGAGAAAGTTTCCAACTATTCCTATTAACCTATCTAGTTGAATAGTAGGTAGTTTGTTTGCCCATATTTGTATTAAGCGAAGGAAACTATCTTTACCTACCCTTATCGTGGTTGGTTATTTAAATTCAAGGTCATTGACCTTTCTGACCTTGAAAGAAGTTATTTGATTGGAATAAGAGACGTTAGTTTCACATTATCGCTTCAGAGCATCTATGATATTCGGTTAGAGTACGAACTGGGTATAGGTAGATATGTATTTCGGCCCAGATAGATACCTATAACAAATATTATTCATTCGATATAAGTAAATGTAGATAAGTAAAGGTTTATTTTTCATAGTTTTATTATTAGATACCTACATAGGTACCTAACCTATAACATTTTATGGTGATCTTAAAATCTCAAGCTTACAAGGTTGCCCGCATCCTTAAATTGTGGACTCAAGTACATAATGTATATAGATACTAATCCTTTGAACGGATGATTTTAAAAGCCACGTACGGAGTGAAATTAATCAATAAGATTTAAAATAGATAAATAGGTAGGTATAACGTTTTAGTGACTATGGATTTTGCTTGAAGCCAGATATGAGTGTGTGAATTAGTAAGTTAGGTTAGTTAGTTGTTTATAGTTGATAAGTTAGTTAGCTAAGTAGTAAGTTATTAAAAAAATGTGTTTGTTTCTATTACCTATAAATGATATCAGGGCTAAATTTTTACCACGGTTGTTTTACCAACATTCAAGACTTATGGGGTTTTCTTATCCGAAAGTAAAGTATAGAAGTGTAAAGTTTTGTCATGAAAAATGTTGTTTGTTCTTGTTTGCTCTTTATCCAAGCCTTAATTTTGTTTATTATCATTATCTACTTCGCACTGTTTTCTTTCAAGGTAATCTATATTATACCTTTTAGTAAATTATCAAGGTACAGAAACAGATACCCTTACATTAGGATACCGCTACAGATGAATTTCGCTGTATGAAATCATAGATTCATTTTCCCGCCGCGCTGCGCCGGCCGCCGCCGCCATTCCATCAATTTTAGATTGTTTTTCTTGTCGTGTTCCTTAAATTTATTTGAGCTGTATATACTTAACAAATCTTTTTATTTTATATAGCTCATAGAACAATCTCTTAATTATTGCAAAAATCTCTTAATTATTCAAAACGCAAAATATAGTTTTGAAAGTTTTGAAATGGTAAAAGATAACTCAAACACCATTGACTGGGAAAATATTTTAAACCCAAAAAGGGCTATAAAAATAAAGTGAAATTCGGTTTGCATCATTGGAGACATAAAAACAAAGTATATTCGATATTTAGAGCCATACCAAATTATAGCTACAAGCTTAAGCGTTTTAACCGGATTGTCGTTATACCGCATAGGTATTTTTTAATGTTACGGACAAGACTTTAGCTTTATATAAAGATAAGGTTGGTAGCTGCCGCGGCTGGGTCAAATAAATGCTATGAACGAGTGGCCCAATTTTCAACAACTTTTTGGAGCAATTGGAGCCGTTTGTCAGCAATAGCTTGCCGAATATTCTTTTCCAAGACGTCAATCGTTCCAGCTGTGCTAAATAATTGATTGTTTCGTTACGTCGCACGAATATTTTGGCACGATTTGCAGACTTAGTTCAGGGATAAGTATGCAATTATTATGCCACTAATTTGAGAATAAATTAAGTGACAGCTACCAAAAGATCAACTCCAAAAAAGTATGGCCACACTAAGAACCAGTCGTCTAAGAAAAAACAAAATCGGCCAAATTCTTCCGCGGAACGAACGGAAACCGAACTTTTTTGAAATTTTTTAAAATCAATTTTTGCTATTTTCATGAACCATTATGTAATTAAGAATTATCTGAACTCTTACAAGTAAAAAACCTATCAGTGGTAAAATTAAAAGTGCAAAAATATGTCGAATATGTTTAGAGCCTTTCAAGTTTTGTAAAAGTTCTGAAAATTAAACAGAATAGATACTAAACTAATTTAATGAGAATCTTTATATTTTCTTCCCATATCTAGTTTGTACCTACATACATATATCTATTCTTAACAGATTTCATAAAAATAATTCATTGAACTAATATCTACACAATCAAGGATATGATTTGATTTATCAAATATAGTCATTTGCAGAAAATTTGTTTATTAAATTTATTGACGTGAGGGCCACTGAAATTATATGAGAAACTATCATTTAAAGAAACTCAGAATCATCTTGAATTCCAGAGTGGTCCGGAAACTTAAAAAGTAGTCAGAGAATTATATAAATTAAATGTATTTCAAAGAAATCTAATTACTTTCCTACAAAATATGTAAGTTAGTAAAAATATGTTCAACTACCTAGGTATAGTTCTTAAAAATGCTCCGGAATTTCGGACCCAGGACACTTAGTTAATGGGTATCTACCTTCTAATATACATTTGATAAGCCCAAAATTTAGGTAAGGAGAATATTTTTTTTTTGTTCTTTAAAACTTCTTATGGGTAATGAAGGAAGCTATCAATCTCAAAAAAAGTGTCAAGTGTCTGGCTCTGGATTCTATAGTGCGCTTACTCTACATGATGAGAAATGTGTACTCTTTTCAAACTTTTGAATATCATCCGCGAACATTATAACCGTCTTTCCGAGTACCTACCTATATTCCAAAAAAAATCGCTAACTATACAGCAACTAATAGCTACATCAACTTGATATGCTATTATACATATACAGTTTAGTATGCTGTTTCTTTATGTTTTGGATTAATATTTTAGGTAATTTATTGGGGAGCTCGTTTTTGAAGTTAGAATGAAATGACCAGATTTGCGTTTCCTTTTTATATCTACCTATTTACATATTTTACAAGTAAAAATTACGCCATTACAACGTGAAGCTTCCATCCAAAATAACATATTTTTATGTCTCAAGTTTAAAAAATGAGCCATGAATATTAAAAATGGAAAATTTTCAATGTCAAGTCTCAATTGGTGCTTATTTTCAAGCGATCGACAAAAACAATACAACGCCATCACCCTTAAAGACTGCCGTAGCAATATACCTACCCTATACATATATGTAGATTACTGAACCTCAACCCCTTTGGACTTTGAGACCACAGATTGTTCTTATTTATTTTAAAAAAGCTCTCTTGTCAAGTAGCCAATAGATAATCAAATTTATATAGGTAGGTAAGCCTTCTTGTGCTAAATTATTTTTTCGATTCCGTTTGAATTTTTTTTTAAAGACGGAACGTAAATAAATGTAACGCTAGTAAAATTATTTCCCGTTACTTTGACACCCTTTCACATTCCTTATGCTGCGGAATAAGCCCGTAACCTCTCACCTAAGATGATGATAATATGCCGCCATCCTCAGGGAGCGGGTTTGTGTTCTAAAATACAATAACAACTTCTTCATTTTTTTTCAATTGGAAGGAATCATTAATATTGTTGTTTGCAGACAAAAATATTCACACGGCAACAACAAAATTACATAACTAGAAGAACTGGGTTTCCACCAATGGTAGAAAGTAAAGCGACCCATTCGTGCATGCAATATGACCTGGTGTCCGCCGACCACCACCATTTACATCTCAGCCGTCAGCACTAGGTTTAGCACAAAAGAGAACCATGTTACTTCTTAATTTTTCATACAAACATAATAATCGTTTTATCTCGCTCATTTACACATGGAGAACCATCAACAAAAACGAGTAAAGAGATACTTGAGCCAAGCCCCCTACTAGAACAGAAGAAAAATCAAACATCCCTTTTTCGTTTATGGTGAAAATAATTTTGCCTTTCTCTTTCTGCCTCTGTTTCTCTTTCACACGCACATTGTTTGCATTATGCCTAATGTCCAATAGGAATCTACAACCAAGTAACGAATCTGAGCACACGGGCTGGTTGGCTTGCCCCAAATCTTTTTTCACTTATTCATGTATGCATGAAGAGTTATGTGTGTACAACGGGAAAAAGAGTATCAGTGTCATATCAGTTATTCCTTGCGATATTCCCGTTGCAAAATCGCACGCGACACGCAATAACGAATTACTCTATAACTTTATATATACCTACCTATCAGTTAGTTGAAGTTTAGAACAAAGGCAAAAGTAAGTTAAGATTTTAAGCGTCGTGCGTCGTAATCGTTGCCGCTGTTGTCATCGCCGTCTTTGATTTTCGTCGTCGTCGTGGGTCATAGTTTAAGCTTAAGGCCTTCATCCCGATCACCGTTGCCGTCGAGCATATTAAAAAGCTGGCTTCCCATGTTTCGTTATTTTGTCCATACTTCCTACCTACATATATAGGTAGATAGTAGGTAGTTTGTTTTTATAACTTTTACCTTTTTGCATATCTACCTGACTAACTATCGCAATCGAGTCTTTTTTGGTTAAACGTCGCGTCGGAAGAAATCGCATTTTTTTGAAAAATAACCCGCCGTATTTATTGTGAATTTTGAAGAATCAAATGTTAAAACGAATGTTTTGTGTGCTTTATTAAAATTGTGAAGTGAAAGAAAAACTAAAAGTTATCTCTATCACACTTGATATCGAATTTATCTGTAGATACCTACCTAATGCTAAAAGCTCATAATAAAAGTCTTAATGGAGTAAAGAAATATAAAAGAAAAACACCTGTAGCAGCAATAACGACGAGTTGAGACGTCATTTAGCGTGTGCGATAGAAATCATTCGTTGGTAGTTTGTTTCTATTTACGTGCTTACTTGTTTTCGTAACATCATCATAAAAACAATTCACAAAATATATAATTCCCCATAAATGAATTTAGGTACCATTTTTTTTTTTGAGAACATTCATATGGTACCTACCTATTTAAATAAAAAGCTCACACCTTGCTCACTACTCACTTTTTGTCGTAGATGATTAGGTATCATTATAGAAAAAATGTAGATATCTAAACTCTTTCCTTCATTTTTTAACTGAACAAACACAAATGCCTATACAAAAATAAGGTACCTACAAAGTAAACAAAATAAACAAACGATAAAAACATCAAATCAATTGCTTTGAGAAATATTATTTTTTGTATGTAAAAGCAGACAGAGTTCTATTAAGGCGGATCAGACAGATTGTGTGATGAACCCAAAACAGATATTACCATACCTATAGTTACTCCATTATTCGAAACTCAATGTTGTTTACCCCATTTCAAACTTAATCGACCTGTCAAAAATTTAAGAATACCTAAGATTTAAGTTTAGGGAAATTAAAACCGACTTAGACATTGCCTGTTCAATTTAAATGATGAGAACAAGAGGCACATATACCTATGTACGTCATCAGTTCATCACTCTTTTGCACGGGAATTTCTTCTGAAAAGTTCACTCTATCTTAACGGTGCAGTGTGCCTAAATCAAGACGTGGTGTTATGATAATCTCACGCATTAACCTTATTCATCAAATTCAACTCATAAATTCCTAGGAACTCAAAAACTAAGCCTTAATTTGTGTAATAAAAAGAAAAAAAAAAATAGGTACCTACCTATAGCTTTAGTTGCCCTACGGGAAGGGGATTTAACAAAAGCTAACATTTGGATGAAATAGAAAACATTATCATTTATCAATCACTTTACAAATGTATGATCTTATGTTTAACATGCAACTATATTAAGTGACGTTGAAAAACAAAATAAATAAATAAATTATAAAAGTGCTCGGATAATATTATCAGCAATCAAAATTCATTAGTATCTAGATACCTTGGTATTTACAATTTCTCAAATATACTATCAGGCGTTTATCTCTTCAGAGATATTTGAACACATGATTTTTACAATAATTGTCAAATAATTGGGATATTCTTCGGTATGAACTATTTTCTATTTTTTGTTCAATATAGTATCAACAAAGATATTTTATATAGGCAAGTACCTATACCTACTTAGGAATGTTAGTTAGTTAGTGCGGTTTGATTTATAAGCTTGAAATGCGAAAACTAATACCTATCAAACAAGTTTTGCTAAATCCATCGCAACACTATTCAATTATTGGTTTATTATCTTTCACATACATATTGAACGCGTTCAAAAGCGAATGTGACTTAATATAGCTATTCTATGCACTTTATTAGAATATTGAGTTAACTTCTTCTATTTATTAACATCCATTACATTCTACAAATAAAGCTACTTTTAAAGTAGCGAATAATTTAAAATAAAAACTTTATGTCACAATTGTATTTTGTTGGTGTAGTACGGGCTTCAGTTCAAAATGAAACAAGTACATATGTACCTATTCAATTGTTCATGACATTTGGTCCATGTCTCCGAACATCAAAAAAAATACAATGGTTGTACCGACGCGACGTATTACAAAAAAAAAACAAAAACCACTTCTTCTCTGCGTACAAATTAAGTATTTCCAATCAAAACAACAAATTGAGTTTACAATTTGGGACAACACTATACCTAACAGTTATGGTGGACAAAATTCTGTGATATTGAAATTAAAATTTTGTTTGTAGGTAGAAACTTATTTAATTATACAGAAATCATAAACCGATAAGAATTCTGTTTACTTTTCCATATACAAAACATCAATTCACGTTTTCCAATATTTAATTTTTTGTTTTGATTTCTTGTAGGTATTTATTTTTGTACCACGAAATTACAAAAAACAAATATTCATATGACTTGTATGAAAAAATAAAAAAATAAAAGGAACAAGTCATTAATATTTAGTTTATTTCAGAAATCATTTTGCATGAGTTTTCTTTGATATTATTTTCCATTATTTACATACCTATCCTTTAATTACCTATCTCATAATAAATGCATCTTCCTTGTAGTGCAACAACAAAATAAAATTATAACAAAAAATACAAAAAAGTGAATAATGTAAATATACATAAAAAGTGAAAGAAAAAAAGAAATTGAAACAAAAAAAGTTAAAATTCCTGAAACAAAATAAAGTTTGATGTTTGCATTGCAACCAACACCGGCTATGGGAGCCGTTGTTGCCCCATGGTCAGGTTCAATGATTGATAGGATACCTTCCTTGGATGATATGCCGCACAAAGGTAAAGGTATGCACATGTTTTTCTACTCATATGCATATATAAATATTTATTTCTTTTTTTTTTTTAAATTCTAGAAAAGCTCTTTGGGCTTCATATAAATACTTTTACTTTGTCTCATCTTATACCTCTAATTATTATCTATAAAAATGATGAGTTATTTTTTTATTTTTATTTAATGTTCTTTGACAAATAATAACAAAAAAAATATTTTATCAACATAAGGTTTGTTTATTTCAATCATAATATCTTACAAGTTATGTAGGCTTCAAAAATAACAAAGATCTTATACGAATTATAAATAAACAAAATAAGCAAGGTGATTGAATTAAATAATTCCAGTTAGTCTTTTGAGACAATTTTTACATAAACGTGTGCTCAACTAGTCCTTAAGTTGTTGAGTTAGGAAGAAAGGTGATTTGAAATGCTGCGGTAACTCAAAATGTCTGTGAAATCCACAAGGTAGGGACAAATATATTCTTTCCGGTCCCACCGACCAGCCACCCACAGTTGGCGGGTTAATAATCTTCGTTCACAACTAGTTGAGCTTAACTCAGTCTACTGCACACTGCACAGCACACGCACACTCAATTTAAGTTTAAGATCAGATTTGAATAATGCCGTCGGGACAACAACTTTCGTATAAAAAATCGATGTAATTTAATATAACAACTAAAGAAAAATATAGCTATTTTCATAATTTTTTCCCGCTGCTTTGTACAACATTTGGAAAAAAAAACGTTTTTTTTTTTTTATAAATTCATTTTTTTTTTATTCATTTAAACTTAACTCTACTTACATGCTAGACAAAATGGGAAACTAGCCTAATTAATTCTACTTAAATATAACTTACTGGCCCTAATCGGGCGCTCTAAGAAATTCATGATTCCTAAAATTAATGCCTTTCGGCCTACGAACTAAGATTTTTCTGTTTAATTCAATTTATGTTATTTTTTTTTTTTAGAAAAGTTAAAAAACTAAAATCTTTATCATTTTTTGGGTTTTTTACTTACATACTAAAGTCCTTAAAATAAAACTTAAAATTACCTAATCTACCTACAAACTACTTAAAACTAGAACAACCACAGCGGCAAAACAACTATGTCCTTCTCCTTCTATTTGTAATTCCATCGAGGATTTTTATAATATTGTCTGTGTGTTTGCATTTTTTTTTTTTTTTTTTTATTTTTGATTTCTTTTTTTTGTTTTGTATATTATGAGATTTTGTTTTTTTATTCTTTTTTTTTTTTATTATTTTAGTGTGCCACCATTCCTGCTCTACTTAAACCTAAAACTTAAGACTAAAACAAGTATGTAAGCCGGCCAAGGCAAAAATACCCCACCCCGGATTACCCATTATCAGTTGCAGTTTGAAGCCACCAAAACTGGTTCTCCTGCTTCACCCTATATCAATGCGGTCCTTTTCGGACACAGCCCTACTGAACCGAAGCAGCTCCGCTCCATCACGAGCGAGGATGCCCCGTTCATACAGGAGCCGCCGGTCTACGGTTTTTCGCCTGACGTGGTAGATAAGCGGTACTGCCAATCTATCCTGTATCATGCCGCACTGGTCTAGATAGAGGAATGCCTCTGGTGGGATAAAGCCGCTCAAGCGTGCATTGTCGAAGTAGTTGTCGTTCGGATAGAACGGCCCGAAAATCAAATTGTTGGTCGAAGTCATAGCCCTCGCAATGTGACCCCGAACAAGTTTTATCGCGAAATTGTCAATTCTATTGATTCGAGCCTCGTTGTATAGAACCTCGTTTGAATAATAATGCAGATAAGAAGATTCCGGTGTCCTATACAAACCGAGACAGCGCCGAAGACACTGTCTCTCGAACACCCGAAACTTCTCCATTTGGGAAGGGGCAATGTTGAACCACACTGGACAACCATAAACAATCATTGGCCGTATAAGGGCCATGTAGCAAATTACCTTCACTCTGGGGTCAAGCCGACTGCTGTAAAACAGCCGTTCCGTCAGAGCGAAGGCTCCTCTGGCCTTAGTCAGAGCAGCATCCATATGTCTGTCGAAATATAGATACTGGTCCAACCAGATACCGAGGTACTTCACTACACTTTTGCTCGTCAATGCCTGTCCGTGCGGGTCAACAATGACCATCTTGCGCCAATTCTTACACGTATCTCGCGAGGCTTTAGCCAACGGAGTCCGGAACAAGATTGTCTCCGACTTTTGGACATTTATTTTCAGTTTCCAATCGTCGCAGTATCGCTGAATCTTCTCGAAGTCACGCTGCAAGAGAATTCTAATAACTTCAACCTTTCGAGCCGTTCTGTACGCAATCAGGTCGTCGGCATACGCAATTGCGTTAGTTAAGCTACCTAAACGTTAATTAGAAAAAGATGGTATTATTTCTAAGAGCAATCTTTAGAAAGCTTCTTGAGCTTTATTTTTTTTAAATGAATCGGAGTGTTTATGATGGATCAAGAACCGAAATAAGACTTGTGCGTCTGGATCTGGACCAAGGCATATCATTTTATAATACCCTTAACTCCATAGTCCTTACCGTTTTCATAACGATAATAAGAAAGAGCAACCAAAATTGCAACAACAACAACAAACCTGTGGTTGTGTTACGGTTTTTGCGACCACTGTTCGTCAAACAGTACCTAAGTTATGGTCAGGAAAATTGGTTCCTACATAATTATAATCATCAAGTGTAAACCTTGTTTCAGAATCTTAAGCATATACTCGTAATAAACAAAAAATGTAATGGGCATTGCGATTTCGATAAAAATGTATAAATACTTTGAGATTAAAATCAAAACCAATTTTGCATGTTATCTGTATCCCTAAAGTTGTAAGCCATTTGAACCCGTACATGGATGTTTTTAAACCAAATGAGATACTGGGATGCGACACACACACAAATATTTTTTTTCAGTTTTTTATTTAGGTACTAGACAAATTTGTCATCGCGTCACAATGTACATATAATTTAAAATTTTAGTCATATCTTTCAATGTTATTACCTGTAAAACAAAGTTTATTTGAAGTCGATATCTCTTCTGGCTCTTGAGATATACCCGACCGACGCGACGCACGGAACAAAGGTACCCCGAACGTTTGAAAGTACGAACGAACGAACGAACGTACGTTCGTACAAACGCAAACACAGACATCAATAAAATAAAATCGATTTAGATTCTAGGGACCTTAAACGTCGAGAAATGTTTAAATTTTCAATTCCACATAATCGCATCGGAGCGATTACAATATGGGAAGTTAATAAAAATAAAACATTTTTTCTTAAAAGGATTTGATTTTTTCAATTTGCATTTAATGGTTCTTCTAAGTATTTTCTTAAATTTAAAGATTTTCCTTTTTTAAATAAATTAACAAAAAATATTTTTTCTGCAGACTAGTCAGCAAAGGTTTTTAAAACCGATTCAAATTTGGTGAACAAAAATATAATTGAGGCATTAGTTTTATCCTTTTTGGGAACTCTTATCTTTTTAATCCTGTATAGGTACAAAATATTATTATGAGATTTGCTCAAAAACATTTCATAATCGTAAGATTGCGTTGTTTTGTCTAATCAAACTGATGACTTGAGTAAAAGTACGTTATTGTTATTGTCAAAAATAGTAAAACCACCATCAAAACAAAACAAAAATCAATTTATAAAAATGCTTTATTTTTATTCTATTTAAGACTATTTCTGAGCGGGTTCGAACGGGTCCAACTTTCAATTTGAGCTTATCTGTGTAAAATTCAAACCATTTGATATAAACAACCAATATTAAGTCATAACATTTTTATCTGGAGTGAAATTGTGTTAGATTTAAATCTCAAAGTATTCATTAATTTGTGTCGAACAAATTATATTTGCCAAATTCAGAAACTACATAACCTGGCCTATCACCATATTCAGTTTGCACCTTCCTTTACGCGACACCTATGTATGTTTTTTTTTTTTTTTATTATTTATTTATTTTAAACGATTAAATCTGGCATGGAAGCGGCTAAGGATCTTCTGTAAAATCATGATAAAGAACGGCATTTTCAAAACGACAATCATATTCCCGAACTATCGTTTTAGCGATACGATACGATATATCTAAGATGGATCACGGACTTCTTTCACTGATTCACAAGTTTAGATATCTTGAGGGTTACTCAAGTGATGGTAATGTAGGTATGATGTATGCACATTAATTAGAAAAAATAATCAACAAAAATTATTGATTCATGAGCTCATTTAAAGTTAAAAAACTTATGAGGTATATCATTTAACTGTAACTTTTCTCTTAAAAAAAAAAAAAAAAAAACAAAACAAGAACATGTGTGTAGTGATTCTTACTATCCGCACATTTTTTTGCCCAGGTTTCCTGCAACCACAAACCTATTTTTTGGATCTTCTTACTTATAAATCTATCATTTAGGCCAATATTTTGTATTCTTTTACAAAACTTATTAAATTTAAAATCAAGCAAGTAGACGAAAAAACTACCTCACAATTTTTCGACTAAAAATCGATTTGAAAAATTGGTTGCATTGCTGAATTATAGTGAACTTCTACTTCTGTTTACGATTCAAACACTATCGTTATTTCTTGCAATGACATTTAATGTTCTATTCCAGCAGTTCCCAATCTTTTTTAGTCGCGGAGCACTTTTTGAGTGAGAAATTGCACGCGGAGCACTTCGTTGCGCATAATATGCCATTTTTCGCAGTTACATGTAGCAAATAAAATAACTTTTTTTCAAATTTCATTTATTTTATTGAATTCAGGAAACAGTTTGTGCAACGAAAAACACAAGAATAATGTTAACTTAATAAGGAATTAAGGATAATTATATTATACGCATTATAATTATATAGGTATGGAGTTTCTTTTTAGTGGGAATAATGTGCCTGCTTATTTTTGGATAAAGCTGAAATATCTGGTTGAATTTGGGACAACTGCAACTGTATATTAGGTTCTTTATCGAGACGGTATCTATATTTTGTTTTGGTTCCAACATATGCAGAGAACCCTGAATCGCAATTGTATGGTGTTGCAAACGGCAGAAGAATTATTTAAGCTTTTTTTGACAGTAAACTGAACTCGTCTTTCAACATACACCAGAATCCTGATAAAGACTTCTTTGTTGCAAAAAGTTCTTGCTTCTATTTTGTCACTGACATCGAAAACAGTTATTGCCTTTCCCTGAAGTGATACATTCAAATCATTTATTTTTTTAAATACATATATCTGACAGATATGCCAATTTCAATAACCAACGTTCATTACACAACATGTCCCCCAAAACAAAGTTGTCAATGAGGAAGTTTAAACTTCAGCTCTTATTTCGAAAAGCCGCGTCAGTGTTTTTCCTCGAGAAAGCCACCTTACTTCTGCGTGAAGAAGTAAAGACGTATATAGACTACCCATTTCATCACACAATACTTTAAAAAGCCTTGTATTCCTTGGCCGTGATTTAATAAGGTTATTTATTTTCACGCTTTTGTTCAACACCTCTTTAAGGGAGACCGGCATTTTTTTCATTGCGAGGGCATGGCGGTGTAGAACGCAATGTCTACTTGTGCATTCTTTCACAATTTGCTTTATTCTTGCTACGGAACCGGTCGTTTTTCCATTCATGGCCTTGGCACCGTCCGTGCATACTTCCACGCAGGTAACCCATGGTATGTCATTTACAATACAAAAATTGTCAATCAAATTAAAAATTTCACCACCAGTTGTAGTAGTTGGCAACGGCTTGCAGAAGAGCAGATCTTCTTGAAAGGACTGTAGATATTGGTAGCGCACAAATACTATTAAAACAACCAACCCTGCAACATCCGTTGATTCATCCATTTGCAGCGCAAATTATGTGACTTTTATTCGTAAAAGTAAGGAAAGTAGCTTTCACATTCTCCGCTAAGTCTCCGATTCGTCTTGATGTTGTGTTATTTGACAAAGGAACGGTGTCAACTATATTTTTTGGCCTTTTCACCCAACAAAAATTCAACAATGTCTTTAAAACATGACTTTATTAAGTTTTCAGCAATGGTATGGGCTTCGGAAACTTACCAAGAAGGACGCCATCACACAATTTCGTTCACTGTCTTTGAGTGATAAGTAATAATGGTTTGAGATTTAGTAAGTTCAGCATACTTTCTTTTAAAGAAATCTGGATAAATCCCTGCAAAGTGACGTTTTATTTTTGCTGGAAACATTGCACTGTTCGCAACACTTTGGCGCAAATTACGCATTGGAGTTTGTCGTCACTTGTCTCAGCAAATCCAAAATTCAAATATGATTCGTGGTACTTCCTTTTAACTAATTTTTTTCTGCAGCATTGGTCACCGTGGAACTAGTACTAGGCAAACTATCAAACTCAAAACCTTCAGAAATCTCTAACACCGCTGTCTCTATTGCGTCATTTTCCTTCGCACTAAAATAAGTATAGGGGAAACCGAAATTGAACAAACAAAATAAAATCATTGAAATCATTTTGTGCGGTTACATGCTTAAAAAGCAGAAGTTATTAACCGGCGCGGCGATTACTATTTTACGTAAATTATGATTTTGTTTGGACATACCCGTCAGTTGGTGATTTTTAGGCAGCTTCAGGTGCTTTTGCGGAGAATTCACTTGCTTTTTTCAAGGATCCAGACTTAAGCCAGCGATCCATTCCAAAATTGTATGTATAAAAACAAAATAAAGTAAAACTCACGCACTAAAAGCAACTGCAAATTAACTTCACTGTACTACGTTTAAAAGTTTGCATAAATTGAACAAAAACTGTTTCTATTTCAATCGTCACTCTCACTAGTCTTCGTGGTATTGTATGAACATTTTTACGAGTAAGATAGAATAAAAAAATAGAATTTGTCCATCAATTCGACTGCCCAAAATTAACTAGTTACTAGTCCGTCTTGGAATTTTTATATTTTTTCAAATATTTCCGCGGAGCACTTGGATATTCTTCGCGGAGCACTAAGTACTCCGCGGAGCACACTTTGGTAAACCCGGTTCTATTCTATGTGGAATAACACTTACATATAGGTAAATAAAAGCCGCCTCCCTTCAAAGCATTCAAGTAACATCATACTTAAAGTTAAACTTTTTGGGCAGGTATAACTTTAAATCTTTCAGAAGGTAGTAAATACAAACCAGTTCAAGAAGTAACTCTCGTTGGTTTTTTCTCTATATTTTGAGTTATCTTACTATATCCATTTTCTAGTTTGGTGGAAACGGAAGGAAATTGTAAATCATGCCCATTTTACCATTTTGCAAATCTTGTCACCTAAGATTCGTATAAGAAGGAAAATTAGAAACTTTTAAAGTTTGACGAAATGTAAAAAGCACTATCTCTATTACAATTTGCAAAAAAAGTTTTCATTTAAATTCGTTAAATAAAATTTTGTATAAAATATGCGGTGCACGGTATAAGATCAAAATTGCAGGCGGCGAAAAAAAAATGTTTTACTGTATGTAATACCACGTGCGTCGCGGTCGTCGTGTTCGGTCCCTACGGTCATTTTAGGTGGCAAGCCTTTTGCTTGCGGCACAATTTGTTAATCGGCGTTGTCAGAGTGGCATTACATCTCCTGTACTTGAAAGTATATATACAGCACCCGTACAATCGCTAGAGAGAAGAAAAATTCTTAAGCCGCGGTGGCCCAAGTAGTATCCTGCTATTGGTCTGAAGCTGCATTAGTTTTTCCATCTGTTCTATTTAGTGGATGAAAAGCATAGAACTTTTCTGTAGCCGGTTCCCAAAATGCTATTGACGGATCTCTTCCTCGTTGGGTTCGAAACCGTCCGGAAGGTTCGATACTAATACAAAAGTATTACAGACAGGTTTAAATCCCATACCCACAAATTAAAAGTTGATGTGGCCCAGGGCGCCGCCGCCGCCGCGCGCCGTTTTATCTACGACCCTCTGTCTTATTCTTGTAAACATGCTTTTGTCTGAAATCTAATGTCTTGAAAATTGAATGCTGTCTATTGTCGTTATAGTATAACTCTCAGTCCATGCCACTTTCCATGAGTGGTACTCTTTCATTGAGGGAACACGCTTTCAGTGCTTTATTTTGAGGTGCGCACAGTAGGTATACAAGACCAAAGTGTTTTTTAGTTAAAAAAAATGATAAAGTTTATGGTAAACACTCAAAATTATATACGTATATGTAACTTCAAAGTGAAAAAATGGTTTAGGTGGCCGGTACTGCTGATACATTTACCTTCGCTTACTTATATGAAATGACTAACTATTTGTCTTATTTATGTGATGCATTTATTTGATGTATTTGACAGCCAACATTAAAGCACATTTTAATTGAATATTGTTTTTTCGTATTTATTTGAATACGTATATGTATATATGTCTATAGATATTTTTTTTTAGAAAAACAAATAAGTACGCTTAAAGAATACATAATTACTTATTAAATTGTAATGTTGCAAAAAAAAAATAATATCTTTCGGCAATGGCATTATGCTATAAGATAACAAAACAAATTATAAAAACATAATTACTGTCTAGGTATATGTTCTCATACATAATTGCTGAAAAAATAAAGATTTGAAGGGAATGCCCATTTGACTATGGAACCTAGGCCAAAAGCGTACACGATTCAGTTTTGTATCAAATGAAAGGTGACGTTGACGTTGATGTTAACGTTAACGTTAACGTTAAGCATGCAATATGAGTGATTTTCCAAATCGTTTATGAGAAATCTGAGATATTTGATCTAGAAGTTACCAATAGTAAGAAGAACGCTTTTGTTTTTTACAACGAATTACGAATTACACCACCAACAAACCAACACAATTCTGTTTTCCCAAAAAAAGACATAGTCTAGGCCTGCATTGCATTTTTCAAAGATGTTTTTCTCTATACCCACAGGCACACTTTTGACCAAAAATACAAACATTTTAGCGATATAGCAATTATAATTTTTGTAAGAACATCGGATCGTTTGATTTTGGTGTCATTTTATTGTACTTAAACATTTTATAACAAACAATCATGTATTCTCTGTTTAAGAATTTTGAAAATATTGTAGAAGTTTAAAACATATGTCAATACTAAATCTGAGGTATAAGATCATATTTTTACTTTATGATTTACATCTTCCCAAGTCTATTGGAATATGAAAGAAGTATTTTGAACTAAATCAAATTTTTCACAGGGTACATGTTTATTTTGAGAAAAGAATTAAAATATATATGTAACTGTTTAAAGGCCTTAAAATAAGTTGTATGTTGGCCCTTCATTACTGATTTTTGAATGATATTTGATTACAAAAGGTAGCACAAAAATTTGAATCCGAACATCTTAAGATTTGTATTATGAAGAAAAATAATAAGGCTTATATTTTAAAGCTACGAAAAATACCTTTCATTTTGTATCTGTCTCGTAAGATGTACACATTTAAATTCTTCGCTTACTTAACTGCTGAGTTAAATCTCAAATATCTCTGATTGGTCATGGACAGTTTGGAAAATATTTCATCGATAGGTACAACAAGGTAAACGTCACATTTCATTTGATATCAATTTTTCTTGTGTACACTCTTAGTCAGAAATGAGCAATACCCTTTTAAAAATAAATACAAATTCGATAAAACAACAAAAAACCTCATTGTCATTGTCATTGTCATTAAAAATAAAAATATTTTTATTTGTTTACTTATAGACAATGTCATTGCCATGCGAAATCTACATTATATGGGTACAGGAAAAGCTACTGCTGTGGATACAACAACGGCCGAATCATCCTCTACTCCCACACACTCCTCATCGTCATCATCGTCGTCGTCATATTTTGCTGCGACAACTTATTATCATATTACAGATGATGAATGTAAGGTCAATTTTTCAAAATTGTGTTCTTAAATATTTTTTTTTGTACATTTAATTTGTACCTACATATATTAATTAAAGAATCCCTCCTGGCTTGAAGTTGAAATATAAGTAAAATGACATAAGACAGTTATTATCTACACTTCTTTCAAGTGTGAATTCCTATTATACCTCACTCCTGCAAGTACTTACATAGATAGTCATACATATGTAGATGTAATCCTAAAAATGGGAAGCCATATATGCATTCGCAATCCAAAGAGGTGTGAAACCGCATATAATATGTAATAAATGTAATGAATATCAAGATTTAAAAAAATACATTGAGCTTTGCGTCCTATGGTTAAGTGAAGGCCCTCTTCACCTTAAGGGGCTCAAAGTCACACGAAAGACGATGCACAAAATGGGATGCACAATTTTGGAAGTCGTTATATTTTTGGGCTATACAAAAGTATGTAAATGTTAACTTGAACGAACAAAAATGTTTCAGGTATATCTGCCAAGTTAGTCTATGACGTTTTCATTCTAACGAAAGGATACTTTGCGCTAAATTAGGTAGTATAGTTATAGCTTTGATTTGTGCCGAGTCGTTTATAAGTTTTCGAAGTCGACCAAAGGTGAAGGACAATTTTTTGTTTAGTCTTAAGCGGCCCATAGACACCACACATGTGTGCACATGTGCCGTTGTGCCGAAATGTGTGCTGTGCTGTGTGTGGGCTAGTACACACACTGATTTTTATTGTTAGAAACGGAGCGACCAAAAATAGAAAAAAAAATATTTTTGGTGTCTGTTTCTCGATGTCTTTGACGAGTCATCTGAATCGTGATTGATTGAGGAGCGTAGGAATTTTTACGAATTCATGTGCAATTCCTAATTGGGAATGCTGGAGTCCTGGAGATCACTTATAGATCTTGGCCAAGCGGTTCCTGAGATCTTGCGTTCTTGCGTATACAATCAAATATATTTAAAAACCAAGCTATAAAAGAAGCATGGCAAACCATGCTAAATAAATATAGGGAACAGGAAAGTCACGCAGATTTAGGAAATTTGTTTAAATCTTAATCTTTTCTTATAGTGTATCTACTTAAACAAAATTAAAAATTTGGTTTACTCCAAAAATATTAAGAAATAAGAAATTTTATATTATACACTGTGGTATGAACTTAAAACAAATTCAACAAAAGAGTTCTTTTTTGTATACAAAAATGCTTAACAAAAAATGTTCAACTGAAACATTTTATGAATAAAAATTAAATAACATGTAAAATATTTGTATGCAAGAAGAAAAACGGTTTTGACATTTGGCATAAGCCTAAGAAAAATCGAATTGACAGTATTCATTAAAAATAAAATAAATTCTAAAAAATATAATAGAAATATTTTATTTTATTTTTATACTTCACACAAATAATCTTATTTTATCTTATAGGTATACAAAATATTGTTCTTGACTTTCGGTGAAATTTAAAATTATACTTGAATATCTCTACAAAAAACGGCTTAAACTTCAATTATGGATTATGTGTATACTTTTCATAGTTCCTTAAATGACAATTATTTTCAAGGGCATAAATAGGAAGAAATGTGGGTCGCATCAAGCCTCTGGTGTCGGTGACACATGTGCGCACAGATGTGTGGTGTGTGTGGGTCGCTTATAAGCTCTAAAGTCAACTTCTAAAATATATCGGATAAGCTTCTAATATCGATTGCTAGGTTACCTCTAATTTGACCATAAATGCCTCAAAATTTAAGTGCTTTATCTTTTTTGTAATCTTTCTAGTAAACATATGATCAAAACCAATCCAGTCCCCTGCATTAAATATATTGAATGTAACGAATGTTATACAATTTGTATGAACAAAAATTTACAAAAATCAATGCTTATTCATTTAAAACGCGAGTTCTTGTAATTTACAGAAAGTTTGATTTATTTTATGGTAGTTATTCCCCCCCCCCCTTTTTTAAAGTTTATTACCTTTTGACTTGGTTTTAATTTATGGCAATTAATAATAATTTCCATATTAAAATATCCATAAAACAATGAAACTGTAGTGTTTTGTAATACAAATTCTGTATTAAAATTAAACTTATCCAATTTTTAAAAATGAAAATCTGTGATATTGTTTAAAGAGGAAAGTAAAGATTTTATTTATTTCCTAAAATCTGAGGCTTATAGAGAATTTTTTTTCTATAGTATAATAACTTTTTACTACAACTTAAAACAAAGATTATGACTTTGAAGGAATATATCAATAAAAAAAATGTATTGTATATGAATAACTTTTACATGGAATATCTGTCTTTTTACCTAAATTCTTCAAAATTGGTACTGTGGATGGATTGGGGTAGAAATCTTGTAGGGATCATAATACAACACAATGCACCGCCAGATCATGATTTCCCAACAACACAGCATAAACTGCTGTGCTGCGATTCAATGACCCCGATGGTGAGTTCTAGTCAGTGAGTTAAATAAAAGCATCGTCATCATTTTGGTCATATTAAATTAGGATAACATCCTGTCTTGCAGAAAACATGGATAAGAAACCGGCACACAAACGACCAAATCATGTTGTTTTATTGTGAAGGATAAAGACATTCCTTTACCTAGTTTTAGGTACTACCATTTATTTGACGACCGCTCCTCACCAGTGGTAAGGGATCGCAAACAATTAATTGCCAGATACGTCCCTTTGATTTTCCGTATTCGCCCGTTGATTTGCCGGATACGTCCGTCGTCCGTTTGAATTAGCGGGTTCCCCGTTGATTTTCGAGCTATCTGTGTCGATCTTGCCGGGTTCGCTTATTGATTTACCGGATATGTTTAATTGATTTTGCCAGGTGATAGGTCCCGGTAATTAATAAAGTTGGGTACATTAGCTACGAAATCGTCAGGCCGACGTAATCTTCAGTGAATACCAGTAGGGTTCTATAAACCTTACAACCAGAATAAATTTACAAACTCATCTTCACTGAGTAGCTCCAGTTGAAGCAGACGACTTAATTTACATTAATTGTAATTCGTTTTTAAATTAAAATTTAAACAACACAAAAAAACTTAATAATTTAAAACGAACCCAGGTAAATCGGCGAGCGAAGCCTCAGACTTTTATAAAAAGGACATCACACATTTTTGATAAGGAACTTGAAATTGTTCTTTCTTTTTAAATTCGTTTGTTTTCACGTTGTTGAACAACTTTGTATACCATTCTTCGTTCCTTGCATTGAATTGTGCAAATGTGTTTAATACTATTTTTCTTCTTAACAATTATAAGAGTATATTTTTCAAAAACCTAAGAAAATATTTATATAATGTTCATATTATAAAGACTAAGAGTTCATACAGGATTTTTGTGTCCGGATACTAAAACATACAATACTTATATAATACTAAAAAATACGATAGGTATAATTTTAAAAAATTTGTCTTGATTAAATTTTTCGCACTTACAATCAATATACATAGGTATGATGTACATACATTTCTGCGTTAATATTTATGTAACGAAAATTAATTGAAATGAAAGTTAAGAGACTTTTTAAGTGTCTGAATACTAGTGATTTTACAAAATAGCCATATTTTTGAGATCAAAACGTCCAAAATCAACAGATATTGCATTCAGAATGTTCACTATGCCAAATAATTTTTTCATATTTCATTATGCTCCCAATGCGTTGTGTTGATGTTGCTCTTTTTCTTCTTTTGCAAACTAAGACAAATTCCTATTTTGAACCGTGATCAGCTAACGAAATCCTTTTATCAATAAACTTACAGAATTAATTAAATTACAATTTCCTACTTTGAGTCATTTCTTTGTCTGCGCATTGATCTGATCAATGCCACATTTTCCTTGCCTTACGATTTTTTCATAGAGGTAATAAAAATTAAAATATGGTTAACAGAGAGCTTTTTTGGCTTATTATATTTTTCGTTGCAACAATGAAACGTCATCATCATCCATCATGTGCCAGATGCATTTTTTTGTTTGTCAACAATATTTTCGTAAGCGAAAATTTTTGTTTGTAAGCTCAAGGGTATATTTGTTATTCTAAGTCAACTATTATTCGCTATACAGAACTGTTATAACATTTTTTTTGTTCATCCCTTCTGATGTGACTGTAATTTACAAAGCCTTTATTCGTCCAATACTTGAATATAACTCGTATATTCCGACAGGTGCGCAAAAACAAGCTGTAAAACGGAGCTTTGAAAATGATAGGCTATAGAACTATAACCGAAACAATTGCATGGCTCGAACACCGACGCAATATTTTATATACCTTTGGTTAATTTTTGTCGATATATTTACAAACAACGTTAACTGCCACTTGCATTCCCCCCTCAAAAAGCGATATCCCCTCTTAAATCCTTATTTTCATAAGTCTGACATATATGTATGTACAAAAAAAATCTCCCGCTTAAACGTCTCAAACATTTTGTTTTATTTGTTAATATCTGTTAAATTGTTTCGGTCTCTTACAAAGAATAAGTTATTTCCGCAAGGTCTCAATATAATGAGCAAATATTCATTGCAGTGGAATTAATTGGTTGTGAGTAACAATCATTTTAAATCGATCAAATTCGATCGAAATGCTTCAATTAAAAAGATTCTAGCTTCTGTTTTATTATCACAACGATCCAATCCAGATCAGATCACGAAAATAAAACAGCTCGAATCATCACATTTAAACTATATTATTTGAGGCTTACAGCGGAGTTGCCCTTCGATCATTATGCTGAAGCCTCTTGGTGAAGCCGTTAGTATTTCGGTACCTTAACTAGTGCAGTCAATAATCAAGATAATTAACCTAATACTTTCGTCTCTAACAATAGTAAAAACTTTGAACTGAATCTGTTGGTATAGATTCCCAATCTACTTTTGACTGCAAACGTTTAGTTTTTAAAGTTCGTTTTCCCTTTGGAATTATTCCTTCACTATTTGCCACAATTAATTTGTCATTATTGCTTGAGTCAAGTTTGTGGTTTGAATTGTTGCACCCGAACCAATAACCCCGATTTCATATATTCAATAGCTCAAATAAAAATAAAACTTTTCGCCAGATGTAACCCTATTGACTTTTCCCTTTTTGTTTGGACTTTCTTCCATTCTTAATACATGAGATATTTTTTAGCTTTATGGCGCTTTGTTGTCTAATATTTACTTGATACCTTTTAAGCTGTATTGGCATTTCCTTTATTTAAACTCTGGGCTCTTTTAGCAACTAAGATTCAATGAGTTTTAAAGTTGGTTCCTCTTGTTCTCTAATTTCGAGTGCAGAACATAAAGAGTGTCAGGTCATGGGGGTAAAAAGTGTCATCATAGCTTGGATATGGTCGCTCGTATTTCAATTTTCTTCAAGTCTTAGGCTAAAAATTGTCTAGTCTGGAATGCAACCCACACTTATAATTTCCCATTTGTGCCCTTCCAAAAATTATTTTCTAGCAGTGGGCCAAAATGTCATTTAAGGTATATCTAAAAGTAAGTAGCCAATAATTGAAGTTTGAGCTATTTTCTGTAGTGTAGTGGTATACGCGCCAATTTGTTTTGGTATTTTTGGTATAAGATTTAATTCTTTTTGTAAAATTGATTTTGTTTTTTAAATTTTACCGAAAGTGGAAAAACAATACCTTTAACGTTCTCAGGATAATCGAGCCGAAACTTAATTTCTTACCAAAGTTTAGCAACATTTTTTCTAGGTCACTGTCACTAAAAATATCCGAGTCGGAATTCAAAATGTTGTCAATTTTTAGTAGCATTTTGTGTAGGCTTTTATATTTTTTGGAAGAAAAACACATTTGATTTTTCTAAAAATTGCATCATATAAAAAAAACGTGACTCATTGTTGCCTTTAATTATTCAAAAGGTAATGTCATTGTTTGTTCCTAAAATGATTGTGACACATTTTTTTTCCAGTTTTATTCGATTTATTCGAAAGTCCTTCCTGCTTATCTTGATGTTATTACCTGTAAAGCAACATTTATTTTAAGTTAACATCTCTGATACAAGGATCTCTGAACGTACGGGCACACGCATGCAGTGTTCTCTTAAGAACATGGATTAAAATTTAAAGGAACTTGAAGCGTGGAGAAATGCCACCATTTTCTATTTCTCAAATCGAACAGATTATAATTGCTTAAAAAACCAATGTGTTGATATTAAAATTTAAGTATAAAAAAAATAAATCTGAGTTGTACAATTTAAACTGTTTTTGACATATGAAGTAATTTCGATGTTATACTTTTTTGTGTCGTACCTAAAAATGTCAATAGTCAAATTAAACTTTTTTCAAGCAACCCTCCAGATTCTAAACTCTAAAAAATGTTTTTTTTTTTAACTTCCGATCCAGCCCGATTTGTCGAATTGATAACTTTAACATTTCTTGACGTTTCAAGGATGGTCAATTTTAAATCAAAGTTTTTTTTTAGGAAGATGTCTGCATGCGCGTTTATACGTGTTTAGGTTTATTTATTGAATTCGTTAAACAAACCAACGCTGGAACTTAAGACTAATAGGCTTTATAAGGTTTGTACGAATATACATTCGAAAATATATTTTTTTTTACCAACAATTTAAACAAAAAAACTGACAAATTTGTCTGCCTCAAAATATCTCACGATCCGATAATAGTATCGACTTCAATTAAGTTTTATTTTACACATCATAAAGTCACACACAATTGGTGTGAGTGTGACTTAAACAAAATGAACCAGTGATTCTTTATGAATAATAAACACTGGACAAAATTTTCAAATAATATAATAATGCCATTATTCTTTATTCTGAAATAACATCAATTTTTCTAAAAATAATTTGTTATACATAAACATAATCAATAATGTTTGATTAATTGTATCTTAATGCGAATTGATGAACAATATTTTTAGTCAATTCCTGATGAGTATAAATGAATAAACTTGACTTGGTATTCTAACGCGAGAACACGCAACATACAAATCGTCATTGTTTGACCTTGTAGCTTATTAGTCATGGAAAGAGTGAGTCTAAAGGGATCATTGGGGATTGGAATCCGTGGCAGAAGAACAACTTCACTTTAAAACCTTTTGTTCAAAATTGTAGCTTCAAGAACATTGCTCATAATTTTTGTTTGTCTAATCATGTACCGTTGCATAGCTTCGGCGTAGTTCAATTCCGAAGCAAAGTCATAAGTGAGCTAATTTTAATCGGAATTTTTGTGATGGCATTCCTGGTAAATCCAGCGAATTCAATTTTTAACGTGTGATAAAAATGTTATAAATCCAATCCAATAAACTGTTTTTTTTTTTTACAAAAAAAGTTTGTTAGACTAACACGCTAAAAGTCTTGATCGATCCAATCCCAGCCTGGTGCCACCTAAAAGTTTTGTTCACTGGTGCTGCCTCTTTCGAGGAATTGACAAATCCTTAAAGATTAATTCTTGTCATGAGAAGTGCTTTCTCAATTAAGCCGTTCGGATTCAGAAAAAATATTGTAGGTCTCCTCCAGCACTGAAATTACACGCAAACAGGAATGGTTGAAATTAGTAATGTTGTTATTAATGACAATTTAGCTTTAAAAAATATAATGTTTAAATTAACCCACCTTGATAACTTCCAATACCGTCTGTCGATTTGTCTTGCTTAAAACTTTAATAAAAGACTCATTACAATATTTTGGGTGAGATAAATAATTTGGAGTCAATCAGCCCTATCATGAATTCCATCATAATCGGAAATTTTTACGAATCTCGAAAAACTGTATCATGAAATCCGTTCGTAATGCAAAATTGTATGAGATTTTCGACTACGAATGGATTTCATGAAACAGTTTTTCGGGATTCGTAAAAATTTCCGATTACGATGGAATTCATGATACGGCTGAATATCTTTCTTAATTCTCCTAATACTTGTGTCGAAAACCATTTCTTATCAGTTTTTTGTTGTTGTTTGTAGGCTTTCCTGTTTTGTTAAAGAAGTTGCCAGTTGAATTTTTCTATGAAACATTAACTAAAAATTATCGACAAAATTTTGCATTCGATGAAATAGTTTGATTTCCAAAAATTTATTTTTGCTAACGTGGTTTTTGAACGAAAACCAATTTTTATCAATTTAAGTAGTATGTCTTGAAAGTTTGTATCTCAACAATGCCTTTACCGATTTGGCTGATTTTGGTCTTGAATTATTCGTGAGAGTATAGAGAAGGTAGTACCCGGGGCATGATGGTTAGTGCGTTGGACTGTCATGCGAGAGGTTTTGGGTTCGATCCCTGCCTATGCCACCTAAAGTTTTTTTCACGGGTACTGCCTCTTGCGAGGAATTGACAAATTCTCCAAGAGTAATTCTTGTCATGAAAAGTGCTTTCTCAAATTTGCCGTTCGGATTCGGCTTAAAACTGTAGGTCCCTACCATCCCTGACAACAGTACTCGCACACAGGAATGGTTGAGAGTTGTCAGTCACTAGGCCCTAGTTCTCAAACGGAATGTTGCACAACCCAATTCATTTATTTTTTTTATAGAGAAGGTTTATACGTAGAGAAAATTAAAAAAAAAATCTTGAAAAAGTGTAAAATCAACATCTTTTTATACTCCCATCCCATATACAAACAATTTGTACTAATACTTAAAAGCCAATTTGAGCCTTTGGCAAAACAATCGAAGACAAAATGTCATCATATGTCATTTCATTTTATCAGCGATAACTATTGCTTTGTTGTGTTTATATTTTCCAAAATATTGTTGAATTATTGCTTTGTGTTTATATATTTTTAAAAATATTGTTGAGTTGGATTATATTTCTTGGATGCACCTGGTGGTACAGGCAAAACTTTGGTTGTATCATTGATTTTAGCTACTATTCGATCGGAACAGAAAATTGCATTGGCACTTGCATCTTCGGAAATTGCTGCTACATTATTAAAAGGTGGTCGGACCGCACACTCTGCATTTAAATTGCCATTGAATATGCAGGTGATTGAAACTCCAACTTTCAATATTTCAAGAAATTCTGCTATGGCAAAAGTTCTGCGATTAACGTCAATTATTTTATGGGATGAGTGCGAATAAAAATCAATAGAAGCATTTTATCGAACAATGCAAGATTTACTCGGTAATCAACAGCTTTTTGGTGGTGCTCTGATAATGCTGTCAGTGGACTTTCATCAAACATTACCTGTCATTCCTCGATCAACTCCTGCTGATGAAAAAAACGCCTGTTTGAAGTAATCAGTTCTTTGGAGGTATGTACGAAAATTGACACGGAACATTAATATGCGTATTCACCTACATAATGATGCAACTGCCCATGAGTTTTCAAAAAAAAAATGTTAGAAATTGGTGATGGCAAAATACCAATCGACAGTACCAACGGATTGATCACTTTACCGAACAATTTTTGTACAATTGCGCAATCTATAGATGAGTTGATTTAATATGTTTTTCCGAATATTCTTCAAAATTACAGAAATCATGATTGGTTGAGAGAACGCGCCATTTTAGCACCGATGAACATTAATATCAATGCCATTAATATTCAAATTCAAGCGAAACTGCCAGGTGTAGTCACGACATATAAATCAATTGACAGTGTTATGAATCAAGATGAGGCAATGAATTATCCCATTGAATTTTTAAATTCATTGGAACCGGCTGGCATACCACCGCATTGCTTGAATCTGAAAATTGGTTCTTTGATTATATTATTGCGAAATATTAATCCACCAAAACTGTGTAATGGCACCAGATTGGTAGTGAAAAAGTTATTGACAAATTTGATTGAAGCTACAATCTTAACTGGTAAATCAAATGGAGAAGTGTGTTTGATACCGCGTATCCCTATGATTCCAACTGATATGCCATTTGAATTCAAAAGATTACAATACCTGTGCGTTTATCATTTGCGATGTCCATAAATAAGGCCCAAGGGCAAACACTTCACATTTGTGGTGTCAATTTGGAGGAATCATGTTTTTTCACATGGCCAACTTTATGTTGCCTGTTCCAGAGTCAGTACCCACTGTTTATTTATTCATGCTCAAAATAGAAAAACAAAAAATATTGTTTATCCAACTGTTTTAGACTAACCCATATAGACCCACCATAGTAAGAGTACCCAATTCTTTTTTTTAGTTTTTACTCTTTGCTGATAAATATAATATAAACAATTATCATTTGGATCATTTGGACTTTTAAATAGCTAGCAATTAAAAATATTTTTTTTTTTTTTCAATAAATTAACTTAATAATCTTTTTTTTTCTATGCCTTATACGTAACGAAGCACGTACCGGGCCGCTAGTTTCTTATATAAACCTATATTCATTAGATTTTTCTAAGAAAATTTAGCGCATAGAATGAAATCATTTTGAATGCAATACATATATATGGGTGCCTATTGTTTCGTTTTTTTTGTTTCGATAATTATTGTTTAGTTTTTGTTATAATTATTTACGTTCATTTCGAAAACGTTTCTTTTTTTTGTAGGTACTTTGTTTCGAATTCATTTCGTTTCAATATTATTTCGTATTTCTTCTTTTGTTTTTTACTTGTTTCGCTTTTACGTTACATCTTTTATGTATTACTTAGCCCTAGGTTATTTCGTAAATGGTTGTTTCGCATTTTGTCTCTATGTAAATGTATTTTTTTGGAATTCGATTTTTTTGTTATCGGTTAGTTAGTTTATAATTGATTGATTGGCAGTCGTCGCGTGCGGTTCGCTTAAGAAGAATATTAGGTACCAATTAAATCTTAAATTATGGAATCTTATTCCATTTGCAGTACATTTAAATCAAAGAGAGGAGGTGAAAAGCTTAATTTTGAGGGATTTTCCTATGATCTATTTAAAGAAAAGAATGAAAAGTAGCAGATGTATTATCAAAAATTAAAGATTGTGCTAAAAGAAGCGCTAGTAAAAGTAGTAAAATAATTCAAGATAATGTCGCGAGTTGTAGTTTATTTCGACTTCAATCATTTCGCCACTGTTTCTTTATTTTTGTTTTCATTTTTGTGCATGAAAACAAAAATAAAGAAACAGTGGCGAAATGATTGAAATCGAAATAAACGAAAACGAAACAATTGAAGGCGAAACAAACGTAAGACGAACTAGTTCCAAAGCGAAATGATCGAAAAAGAAAACAATAAAAACCGAAATGAAATTAAAACAAAATACATAAAAAATAAAACAAAAATTGTCGAAACAAAACAAAACCAAATAATTGAAAAGAGAAACAGTGAAATGCGAAACAATAAAATGCGAAACGATTAAAACCAAACAATTAAAAAACGAGAGATAAAAGACGAAACGTACCATACCCCATATATATATTTATTTATTTACGAGATATCGAGAAACGAACAACAAATTTTTGCAATTTTGCGTTGTGTAGATTTTAATTTTTATGAAAAAATAACGGACTGTTGGATTTTTATTCAATTTTTTTTTAATGTCAAAAACAATACTTTATATAAGATGAAATTAGTTTGAAGCCAATATCTTTAAGTTTTGAAAAGATATTTGAGTTGGAAATCAATTTTTAGTTATGTCTATTTTGAACGTAAAATATTCGCGGTGACAATAAAAATTATGTTAATTGATTTTGTTTTCAAAATTGTATTAGTTTGGTGTCACGTCACAATAAATAATACAAAATTTAATTTAAGTCGCTAGCGTTATTGTTTCGGAGATATTTTAGGTTAACCAAAAAGTTCATTTTTTTTTTTAATTGGTATGGTAAAAAAAAGCACCCACTCAATTTTTTTGAGAGTACTTTCTGCATCTTTCTGCATTATTATCTGTATGACAAAATTTATTTGAAGTCGGTTCTTGAGATATGGACGACGAAAAAATTAACGTAGATACGGACGTACTAACGTAAGTACACACGCACGCAATGACATCTCTTAAAAAATCATTTATTTAGACTCTAGGGACCTTGAAACGTCGAAAAATATGTCGAAATTATCAATTTGACAAGTCGGATCGATTACAATAACTTTCAATGGAAAGTTAAAAAATTTGGTTGAACCGCTCAATTTTTTGTTTTCATTTTCGCACCTTCCCCAAATCCTGTAGGGTGCGAAAGACAGGCATTACGCTTCCCATATATATGTATGTACATTGTACATACATATGTATCTTACTTTTTGCACCTGGTATTATAATTTTTATTTAAAATTTTGGCCTAATAAATTGATTTTGTATATCTACTTATTTTTGTTCACCAATATACAAAACTGTACTGCTTTTGTGTTTTCAAAAATAAGCACCATTATTTTTGGAAACAATTATTTTCTAATTTCCGAAAAAATGGAAAAACGCTAGAAAATAAAAAAATATCAAAAAAAGAAATTTTTTCTTTGCAACAGTATATGGGTTTTAGAATATATGTTTATATTAGGCAGCGTTTTCATTTGCAAGAAAACTTCTGCAATAAATGTCCGATAGTCTATCCGACAGTGAATTGCAAGTGGAAACTACCAAGCAAGTTCTATCGCGACAGTACTTTCATTTTTCATAACTTCTTGCGAGTTTGCAAGTGCAATTAATTGCTAATTAAACACTTCTGCATCGACTCGCGACAGTTCTTGCAGCTTATCGAAACAGTTTCGTATATCGCGTGCAAGTGCCTGGTCTTTTCTTCGGTGATATTGACTTACGGAATCGAGCGTCTTGTTTTTTTATAATAGGACCTACTTTCAATATCAAAGCTTCCAAATCAATTGCGGTCATGCGAGTGAAATTAAAGTATTGCTGAGCATCTTCTTTATTTAATTCGTTTAATAAATTATAGAAGGCACCAGCTTCCCGTCTTTTCAAAATCCAATCTCGAACCCAAGTTGATCCTTTTTTCTTTTTAACTTCCCATATGAAGTTATTGTAATTGGTCCGATTTGTCAAATTGAAAATTTTGACATTTCTCGACGTTTCAAGGTCCCTAGAGTCGAAATAAAAGATTTTTAGAAAGATGTCTGTGTGTGCGTGTGTACGTACGTTTGTACGTCCGTACGTTCGCGCCGTTTTTTCGTCGTCCGTAGCTCAAGAATCAGTAGAGATATTTACTTCAAATACATTTAGTTATACAGATAATAGTGCAGAAAGATGCAGAAAGCAATTTAAAAAAAAGGTCAACATTTTGGTTAACCGAAATATCTCACGAACCAACAATATTAGAGACATGGATTTAATTTTGTATTTTATATTGTAACGTGATACCAAACAAATATATTTTTGGAAAATATTCCAATAAACGGTTTTTTTTTTATAAATCAAAAAAAAAAAACTGAAAAAAAATGTGTCACCTCGAAAATTTTACGAACAAAAAATGATTTTACTCCGAAAATAATTTTGTACAACGAAGAATAACGTTTTCAACATCTGGTAAAATTTTGAGAAAAATCGAATTGACGGTTTTGTTTACAAAAAATAAAAACCTAAAAAAAAATAATGAAAGTTGGTAAAAATTATTTTTCGGCTCAAATATCTTTTTAAAACTTTGAGATATTGGCTTAAAGCTAATTTTATCTTTTAAAAATATTGTTGTCAACATTCAGTCAAATTTTAAGAAAAATCAAATTGACAGTTTTTTTACAAAAAAAATTAAAAACCTAAAAAAAATGAACAAAAGTTGTTAAAAATTGATTTTCGATTCAAGTATCTTTTCCAAACTTTGAGATATTGGCTTTGAATTAATTTTATCTTTTAAAAAAATATTGTTGTCAACATTTAGTAAAATTTTGAAAAAAATTCTTTAAAAAAAAAAAAAAAAACAATATAAAAAATAATACTAAAACTTGGTAAAAATTTACTGACAAAACACGAAAACCTAGAAACCTTTTTAGCAAGACAAATCGACCTACGGGATGGGAAGTTTGGGAAGTTATCAGTGTGGGTCGCATCCCAGCCTCTTTTTATTTTTGTAATCTTTGTGGGTGTCCTGCCATAGCACTGGGAGGCTTTGGACAGCTGAAATTAAACTTTCAGTGTTTATTGTACACATCTTTTTTTACATCGCTCAGTAATCGACTGAAAAATTAAAACAGATTTGATTACACCGTCGCTCTGTCGCTTAAAAAATCGCTCAGTCACTAGGGTTTATGTGGCCACCTCCATACGATCTCATGTGTTCTAATTTTTTTGCGTCGCTCAGCGACTCGTCGCTCGGTCGCTCAGTCGCTCATTGCTTGGCCGGACCCTAAGGCTTCAAACTTACTTTATCTTATAAGAAATAATGTTTTCAATATTCAGAAAAATCAATATTTTGAGAAATTGACAATTTTTTTACAAAAAATAAAAACCTAAAAAAATAAAATAACAAAAGTTCGTAAAAATTGATTTTTGACTCAAATATATTTTCAAAAATTTGAGATATAGGCTTCAAATTAATTTTATTTTATAAAAAATATTGTTTTTAATATTCAGTAATTTTTGTATAAAAATCTAACAGTCCGTTTTTTTCATATAAAAATAAAATCTACAAAAAATAGTACGCAAAATTGGTAAAAATTGATGCTCGTTTCTCGATATCTCGTGAATAATAGAAAACATTGACTTCAAATTAATTTCATTCGCCCAATTTGTATTTGTTTATATCTGTATATATATGTATATATATATATGTATGGCATGTAGCGCCATCTTGTTGAAACCACATGTCAACCAAGTTCAGTTCTTCCATTTTTGGCAACAAAAAGTTTGTTAGCATTGAACGATAGCGATCGCCATTCACCGTAACGTTGCGTCCAACAGCATCTTTGAAAAAATACGGTCCAATGATTCCACCAGCGTACAAACCACACCAAACAGTGCATTTTTCGGGATGCATGGGCAGTTCTTGAACGGCTTCTGGTTGCTCTTCACTCCAAATGCGGCAATTTTGCTTATTTACGTAGCCATTCAACCAGAAATGAGCCTCATCGCTGAACAAAATTTGTCGATAAACACATTTCGAACCGAACACTGATTTTGGTAATAAAATTCAATGATTTGCAAGCGTTGCTCGTTAGTAAGTCTATTCATGATGAAATGTCAAAGCATACTGAGCATCTTTCTCTTTGACACCATGTCTGAAATCCCGCGTGATCTGTCAAATAAATAATATAAAGAAATTTGATTTGAGTAATAAAAATAATAAAAAATAAACAAATTTTTCTAAAGATACTAGCTGACCCGACAAATGTTGTGTTGTCATATAAATAATTTCTAGAAAATATTTTGCTAGAAATAAATAACTTATTGTTAGTGTGTAAGGATGTGGTATATAGGTGGGAGAGGTATAGAGCACTGTAAACGGTGACAAAATATTAAAATAATAAATCAACAAAAAACAATATCAATCCCTTAATGCAACAGAGTGTACAATATTTTTTGTAATCCCATCTTTCGCCAATACAAACAAACTGGATGGTTTTCCCACTCGACAGCACGCCGTGTGAAAAACATGAAGTGCTCAAATCTAAGCCGCAGACAGACATCGTTTGGCCTTGAGACTGACAGATAGTCATTGCAAATGCCAATCTAATTGAAAATTTAAGGCGTTTGAATTGAATTGGCACATCTGTGGGTATAATAGGGATTCGCGGTAATAATATATTTTCACCTCAGAATTTGCCATTTAGAATAATGGCTTCGATAACATTTTTCATTAATTTTTTAATTACTAATCGCAGGCCGTTGCACAACCGTGGTGGGTTCAAATTACGAAGCAAAATTACCGGAGATCCAACCTTCAGTTGTTAATTATGCGGTGGTATGCCAGTTAAATCCAATGAGTTCAAAAACTCAGTTGGATAATTTACAGCTTCGGTAGCATCACAAACTGTATCATTTGTATGACACCAAGTCGGTAACAAATGTTGTATCTTTAGATTTAATTGGTTGACATCCACATTTTTTGCTGCTAAAATTGCTCTTTCTGACAGCCACTCCTGATTTGTATATTGTCTGTGTACATCGGGAAATATCTGGTCAATGAGAGCATCTTGTGGATCAATAAACGTGCAGAAATCGACCGGTAATTTTATACATCCAGTTTCATCTGTAGTAACTTTTCCGTAGCCTATATCTAACAGTTGTTTTGAGAATGTTTCAGCGGATGGATCTTGAAGCATTTGAACACGCATATTTACTTTCAGTTGTACTTTTTCAACATTAAGCCACCAGTGGCGATGATTTAAGGCACGCGTTGATCTCATCAGCGTACGTGGAACGCGGAATAACGGGAAGTCTTTGTCTGTAATCACCTGAACTGAAAGGAGTAACAGAGTGCCGCCAAATAGTCTGTCGTTGTTTTTAATATATTTCAATGTCCTGTTCAACGCCTCAAGCGAATGTTTGTGTGCCATAGTGCATTCATCCCAGATGATAATTTTACACTGTTTCAGCACTGTAGCCATGGATGATTGTTTTTTTATATTGCACACCGCGTCTGGGTTATTTTGAATATTTAGTGACAGTTTAAATACTGAATGAGCTATTCTGACTCCATCCAATAAAGTTGTCGCATTGCCAGAAGATGCAACAGCTCATGCGAAACCATTATTTGATCGCATTTTAGCAAGAATTAGCGAAATAAGGAACGTTTTGCCAGCTCCACCTGGTGCCACCAAAGAATCCACCTTTCCCTGCCGAAACTGCGAGCATGATGTGGTCAAAAATGGTTCTTTGTTCTTCATTTATTAGTGGGACATTGCGAGCAACAATCGCTGCTATTTCTACAGTATTGTATTGTAGTTCACGATTCAATTCAGTATCTATTAAATCAGATGCATTTCAATTTGGTAAATGCATACCGAAATGACTGAATGGTAAGTTGGCTATGGTAATGCAAAGATCGTCAATACCAATCAATGCTTCATTGTTCATAGAGTCACTCAATAATATCGTAAGTTCGTTGCACCGTGTACGATATTGATGCAATTAAACTAAAGCACTTAAGAATATAAAAAATAGATAAAAACCTATTCTCAGACCTACCGAATTTATCTGCAAAATTTCATTGAAATTGGTTAAGCCCTTTCGGAGGAGCATGGCAACTAACACTGTGACAGGAGAATTTTATATTTTAGATTAAAAATAATATGTATCAATAGTTCAAGCTTTCAAATGTCCTCAAACATATGTATATGGTACTCAATAAAGTTCTAGTGTGATTTGTGGAAATGAGCACTAGTACATATTGTAACAATGGCGGATCCAGGGGGGGGGGGTCGTAGGGGTCATTACCCCCCCCCTGGGAGATAATTTGTTTGCTTTTTCGTAGGAATTCACTTCAATTCAAAACTAATCGTATTGCGTTTATGGATATGACCCCCATTATATTTTTAATTATTTATTTTTTGTATATGAAAACAACATTTGTATTTTACTTCATTAAATTTTGTTCCTAAAAGTACTACTTTTGCCTGAAGATTAGTCCAAGAAAATAATATGAAACGGATATTCAGCCCTATTCCAAAAAAACACAGCACAAATTCATCAATTTTTGACCAATGGATGATCCAGGGGGGGGGGGGGTCATACGAGCCATAAAGCTTAGACAGTTAAGTTGTATAAGTTAAGATTTCATCTTAAGATTTATTAGTAATTTAACGGCAATCACCAAAAAGTGGTTTGCTGTCAAAAACAACTAAAACTTTTGTTTTTACTCAATTTAGAATATGAAAAAACTTTAGTCATGCTTTAAATTATTTTCATAAAAATTGTTTCTAAGAAAAAGAGCAAATATTCAGGTTCTTAAAAAGAAACCTTGGATAAGAGATCGTCAATTTTATATTAAGTTGCCTTTTAATTCCTTAAACTAGCCTTTAATTTTATTATTACATTTTTTTGACACACATAAATAGTGATTATTGAAGTGATTTTTACTTGCGACATATAGGAACTATATAGCAAGTTTTGCATTAGTAAACAATTTCAAACTAGAGCTTTTAATCAAATATGACATTACGACTGTAGAGATCTCGAAAAAGTGGGTACCCCGATTCCTTCCGTCTGTCTGTCTTTCCTGGCCCCTACAGTCTAAACAATTGTGTTGATTGAAATTAAGATTTTCAGCCGATTAGTGTAAGACGCTTTTTTCATTTTATTAATACGAAAAATAACAGCAGTCCACATACAAATTTTTTGGTTCAAACATTTGATTTTTTAAAACTTTCTCTAAATTGTGTGTTCTTAATTTGGGCTTATTTCTACAAGAAAAACATATTTTCGTATTGCTCCAGAAGGGTAACCCTCAAACCACCTTTATTTTGTTTTTAAGTTTTCTCAAGAACTAATGGACCGATTTCAAAATTCTTCTCTTTCTGTGCAAGCTCTTGTCAATGATCAAATTGATGATGATCAAAAATGTATTTTTTTTATTTAAAAAAAAATACTAGTTTTGTTTACAAGCCTCGGTATCTCAGAAAGGGGACAACATTTTTTGACGAAATTTAAATGTAAAATGTATATATATTTATAAGCTCTTTATTTAGTGCTTACCAAAAATATTTTTAAGACAAAATTTAAAATTTAAAATGATTTTCAAAAAAAAAAAATAAGTTAATCTAGATTTTTTGACAAATAAAATGGCATTTAAATTTTGACGAATAAAATGTCATTTAAATTTTTAAGAAAAACTTATTTTGTAGGTACATTTTTAAATCTTAAAATATAGGAAATATTTTTAAACAGACTTTTTGGAATAAATTAGCAAGTTCTAGCGACCCAGTCATGCATCTTATTTCTTTCAAAATTGGTTTTCTGTTGAATACAAAAAATCTTAAAAGATCTTAAAAAATTAAATAAATCTACTTTTGAAATGAATTTGCTTTGGATGCTCTAGAAATGAGATTTAAACACGAATTTCAATAAAACAAATTTCCCAAAAAAATCAAGTGACATTTTTGTAAAACTAAATGGCTAAGTGAAAAACATAATAAACGTTTCATATCTATTGATATAAAAGCTTTCTGCGTGAAATGCACCAAAAACCCTCTAAACTATTGTGTTTTAGCTCTTAAATATGGCATATTTAGAAAATTGTTGGAATCTTGGAATGCTTTCATATGAAGGGAGTCATCCAAATTAATTAGTTAGACCATACCTTGCTGAACAACAGCGTTCTAAAATAATTTGATAACTAAAGTTGTCATTTTAGCAATTATTAAATTTTGTTAGCCTCCTTTACAAAACATTAAAGAACATTTTTAAGCGGTGAGTAAAAACTCATCTAAGTGTGTGACCCCCCCTGATGAAAAGTCTGGATCCGCCCTTGATTGAAACAATACAATTTTCGGCAAATTATAAACAAGCTTGTTTGAGAAACTTGTATGTCAAAGAACAGAATAAAAAAAAAATAAGACATACACATCAATTGATTCCGTCACTAACCAAGATGATATTGTCAACTATTCAACGGAATTCTTAAGTTCACGCACAAGAAAATAAAACGAAGAATTTTGTTTATTTATAGAGTTTTAAAATAATATAAGTACACTAAGTTTTTGAAAACTATTTCTTTTTTGGTTTCATTTATTATACCGTTTCAAATTCAATATTCATAGTTAAGACAGGACAACGCTTATGGGTCTGCTAGTAAGATTATGAATGTCCCACTGTCAATTGTCGGGATGATGTCAAGTGGAACATTTTTGCTTATTTGTATTCTTTGTTGTGCCCGAATAAACTTTTTGCCTTTCATCTTTTTAATGGTTGTTTGTTGTTTCTTTTATGAAATAAGGAGATGATACGACGGTTAACAGAATTAACTTTCAATTGACTTGTTTTGTTTTAGATGACGAGGATATTCTAGAATAAATCTGTTGATAAATTTGATCTTCCGTGTAAATGCGGTCGATAATAGAGGCTCTATTTTATCTCGTGTCATTTTGAATCTTCTATTTTTCTTATATAAAAGGAGAAGCCGATATACCTAATAAATGGGCAACTTAGACAGGATTGTATGCTTGTTACATATTAGAAAATATAAACAACAAAACAAGAAACATATACGTATACCTACCTCTTACACCTTACTCAACTTTATGTCAACCTTTTCGTTAGCAAGATGGCCCGCTGTACCTTTACCTTTCCTTCATTTCTTTATATATTAGACATGTATGTAGGTATAGCTTAAATTAAGTAATTTGATACTTTTTTTTATTGGCTGTGGGGAAGAAAGTAAGTATAACAATGTCTTTCGATATTAGCAGTGAGAACACTTTTTTACTTGTTTTTTTATTTTGTTGGGTTTTATCTAAATTCCATCGAATGCCTACAAAAATGTGTCATACGAAGCCGTATATTGTGAGGTGGTCGTTATTGTTTTTTATAAAGTGCGTGGAGAAGTTCTTTTTCGTCTTATATCTTCTTCTTCCTATATTTAAATTACTCCAAAAATAGGATCTCCAAAAAAATTACTTGAAAATTAGAATTGATCTTTGAACAAAGAGGTATTGGTTGTACATATCTTGTTTCAAGAATACCTGAATAAATGAAAACATAAAAATTACTTTTTTTGTTTAAATAAATTGATATTGGATATCTGCCAAATGACGTACAAAATTTCGAATTTCGAAATGGTTCTTATTGTTTTTAAAAGATATGCATATACTAGGACCTAAAATAGTATGTTAAGTCAAAACTTAATTGAAAATAGCAAGCAAATACAAATTAAATGAAAGTCTTTGAACGTGTAGTACGCGATAAATTTGCTTTTTACATGTAAATGGTTCTATTTCAAAAGAATTGATTTTGGGCTTAAAACCAAACTATCATTTTTTTATAAAGTTTTTAATAGCATGAGTGACGAACCTAATGTGTATCCTTTAAATTGTAGTCCAGTATACGCTATAATAAGGTGTGTATCCGTACAAGGATTTCGATTCTGCTTATATACAAATTCAATTTGCATTGAACCAAAAGTTTTTCATGCATTGCGTTTTGCCAACTTTCAATAATCTCATCTATTTTCAGGCTTAAAAATATTCCACTCTTTCCCTTAATTAATCCATTAAATCCATTTGTCAATTCCAATTTCTTTTCTAGGCGGTAATTCTTTGAACACTTTGATGATGAACCTCAAAACTATTTTACTCTCTCCTGTTACCAATCAATGTTACTTTTTTACTTACGACATAAGAATATGTACATAGGAAATGGCAAGTTTTGCATTCGTTAAAAACTTCGAATTTGAGATTTGAATCAAACATGACATTACAATTATAGAAAAGTAGACAAAATGTGTCCCCCGATTCCGTCTGTCTGTCTGTCCTTGCCCCTACAGCAAAAACCATTAGGACAATTGAGTTCAAACGTGGAAATTAAGGTTTTGAGCCGATTTGCGTTTTTTTTTCATTTTTTTTTCAAGATTAAACAGTAACAGATAAACAGTAGTCTACATACAAATTTGTTGGCCAAAAGTCGAAAATTCAAATTTTCTGAAAAACAAACCGATTGATTTGCATTAAACTTTCTCGAATTTTTTTCTTACCTTTGCTTCTTTCAATAAAAACATATTTATTATGAACATGTTTTTATTGTTCCAGAAGTGTACCCCCATAGAACCGTTATTTTGTTTTTAATTTTTTTCAACTAATCAACCGATTTCAATAATTCTTGTTCTGCACAATCTCTTATACCTAGTGTATCAATAAATGTTTTTATTTTTGATTATTAAATTCGAAATTCGATATCATAAAAATGTGCCAACGTTTTTTTTTGCGATTTGAAACGCAAAACGTATATTAATAAGCTCTAAATAACTGCATGCCAAAAATATTTACAAAATTAATTTAAAAATTGTAAAAAATTAAAGTTTTTTGAGAAATCAGATGGCATCTTAATTTTACTTTTTTTAGTTAAATGTTTACCATTAACGACAATGAATCACTTAGAAATAGAATGCATTCAAAATATTAAAACGTACTATAAAAGTGAATTCAAACGTTCAAAAAATAGAATATAAGTTTAGAAAATAAGTTTTCTTCAGCGATAAAATTCACATTTCTTACAATCAAACAAAATTGCCGAACATGAGAGTCAGAAACCTCACAAGCGATCGAAGAGATGCTATTGCATCTAAAGTGACAATGTGACTGTTCGGTGTGCTAAATGAGTAAAACGTGTTTCTTCGAAGATACTTATGGGCAGATGGTAAGATAGAATTTGGCGTGATATTAAAGATCATGTCTTGGAAAATATCTATATATACGGAGGGAAGCACGCCGCCGCCGCCGCCGCGGCCGTACACCAAGACCAATTATGGCTTCATTTTGTAAGAATTTTCTAGGTCGTGTAATTTCATATTTTGGCGACGTAAGTGAACTTAAGGACTTTATGTAGATAATAATAATAAAAGTAATACAATTGTTTAAAAGCATAAAACATCATCTTTTCTCTTTTTAAAAAAAGTGCCCTCACTGTGTCAAATTATTTAACAGACAACTTTTTGTGTTTCTTAACTATAAATGTTGGCCTTATAAAATTATTGCAACACTTAAATTGTAGCCAATTATTGAAAGTTGCTGCTTCTTCGTCTAGTCGAGTTTAAGGTTTAATTTATTGAAAAAGATAGCATAGTATAAGAGGATAGGATACGACCCGCACTGATGACTTCTCTTTGGCGCCATTCAAAATGTGCAAATAATATTTTTCCGATAAACTAATGTTCCAATTAATTAATTCCAGAATTTATTTTCTTTTAAAGAAAACTGCAGATTGGGTTCTTCTTAAAGTTTAACTAAATAATAACGATTTTTTTTTACTAGATGAAAAAATAAATAAATAAATCAATATTTTCATTTGCTATTCTATGACATTTTAGCCAGAAATCATTCTTACCTTTTTCTTAAATTGATTTTTTTCTAAAAATTTAACCAGTTATAGCAAGAACGCCATTATTCGTAGTATTAATTTTAATATTCGAGCGGACAAAATTACATTTTAAGAAGATCACTCGATTGATGAACAGAACTGATTAATTCATGCCAGTTCTTTGTTTAAGTACCTATAACATGAAGAATGAAATTTAACTAAAAAAATAGCTTTAGTAGTTCACGAGATTTTCAAATCAATAAAAAAAACTGTTCAGTAAAAAACAGAAACCTCTCTAAAAATGAAAGATTTAGAGTCTAAAGACATTGACGTAAAATTTTTAACAACCTATTGTTAAAGATTTAACAATTTACTAGTTAACAATTGCCAGTACCCGTGGCATGATGGTTAGTGCGTTGGACTGTCATGCGAGAGGTCTTGGGTTCGATCCCTGCCTGTACCACCTAACGTTTTTTTCACGGGTACTGCCTCTTGCCAGGAATTGACAAATTCTCCAAGAGTAATTCTTGTCATGAAAAAGTGCTTTCTCAAATTAGCCGTTCGATTTCGGCATATAAACTGTAGGTCCCTCCATCCCTGCAATTATTCGCACACAGGAATGGTTGAGAGTTGTAAGTCACTAGGCCCTGGTTCTCTACGGACTGTTGCGCCACCTAATTTATTTAGTTAACAATTTGCTAAATATTTAGCAATTTACTAACTGACTCCAAAATTGTAAACCTTTCCTTTCGTATTGCTAACAAGTAAATTGCTAATAATTAGCTTTTATTTCAAAACTAACAGCCAAAAATGTCTAAAAAGTGACAGTTCGTGAATAAATAAAACATATCTACATAGTACATATATAATAAAATCGTTAAAAATTAGAAAGAATGTTTTAATCTTAGCAAATTACTAAAAATGGCCTTAATATTTTACTAAATCGTTTAAAATTTTGCGACGATTAATAGGTATCTATTAAAATGATCATTTCGCCAAATCAGAACAATGACAATAACTTCCCGGTTATATGTTTATTATATGTGTTAAACTCAAATTGAAAAATGTTACACATTAAAAATCAATTTAAAAAACCGCTAAAAATGATTTCCAAATAAAATTTTTGAAAAATAAAGGTTTTTTTGAAAACTCAATTTGAAAACAAACTTTTTTACAAGTAGATACATTTTTAAATCTTTAAGTACAGGAAATATTTTAAAAATATGTCTGGTATGCTCAAAACAACAGCTTATTAAAATACGTTCTACATTTCAATTTCGTAAAAAAATAGTGACCCATTTTCAAAATACCGAACTTCAAAACAAAAATTTAAAAAAATCAGGACAGACAGACGGAATCGTGGGACCCACTTTTTTGACTTCTCTGCCATCGTCATGGCATGTTTGATTAAAATCTCGAGCTCGAAATTTTTACGAATGAAAAACTTGCCAAATAGTTCCTGATGTATAAGTCCGTTCAAATTTCTAAACGTCGTATGTATGTCAAATAATTGCATACCGTCTTTTTAGATTTTTATAAACCGGATGGTGTTCTTTACTTGCTATGCTGTAGATGGCATAAGTAGAACTTGAATAATAGAAAATTTCTCCCAAAAAAGTATACTTACATAATATTTTGTTTTATAAGTTACTACTAGTAATTTATTATAATTTTTTAATTTATGCATTTTATTTCATAAATATGTAACTCCACCCACAATTAAAATGCAATACATTTTTGTAGCTTAAATTTCCATATCTTACTATATGTAGGTACATACTTAAGTTTAAGTTAATAAACAGATTTGTTCATGCCTTGTATAATTGTTTATGTATTCAACAAAAAGTGGATCAAGTCTCCTGTTTTACCCTTACAATAAGTACATAAGCTACATACCAATATATATAGTACCTATGTCCGATGTCGACGTTTATGCATGTAACGTATATGTACATTTTATGGCGTATATAAAGGTATATACACATGCATGTGCTTACATACACAATAAACTGTAGAAAGAAAGTTTATATGTCAGCTCAGAGGTATAAAACCCGAGATACATTTCAACCGCTAACTAATGCGTGTTGACGTTCTTGAAAAATGCCATACCAAATTATTTGCTTGATTGGAAATTACCTACTGCAGCAAAGCACAAACCACCACCGCACCGCCATCCATGACGACAAATTCCAAGGGGAGCACTTCATACCTACCGGCTGACCGAAGTGACAACAACGACGACGGACGTACGGACAGACAGAATACAGAATCAGCAAAGTGAAGTCGGTGAAATCATCACAACTGGTATAGCGTGCATAATAAACGCTAGCCATAATGAGGGGTGGATATATATAGATACATAGATAGGTAAGGTACATATGGAACTCGTCTTTTTTCTGCTTCGATGTCTTCTGACTCATCTATAACGCCCTATAAAATCATAGGCTGCTGAGATTTTTTGTCTTCGTTTTCTGCTTGTCAAGTTCTCGAGAAACAAAAGTTACACTCTTATTTACATATATCAGCATTATTATCAACATCAATTACACGGTGGTCAGAGTACCAAGTTTTCAAAAAAATTGTCAAAGCGGACAACTGTTAAAGATAATAACGCTAATAATGATATTTAGACAATAATAGAACGATGCAAACAAATTGTAAATATAACACTATAGAAGAGATAAACAAAATAATCTCTCAGGTAGGAGCCCGAGGACCGGGACTGACACAGCATGCCAGGGCTCGATCCTCTGCTAACCAAAAACCATCTGCCACATACATATATATTATTATAATAGGACTGTCTATAGAGAACCCCAAATTGAGATGTCAATTTTTATATGCCTGTTGTTTTGTCTATTGATTAAAACGTATGTCAATCAATGACCACTTTTAAGGGAAAAAATTAAGTGTACATTCTTTATTTCTGTTTACTAGCATATTTTGCCGACAAAGGTTCTCATTATATCTAATTTTTTTTCTCTCCTGGATAAGATGTCAGTTGTGATGAAAAAAATTGTATACAATACACATAAGTGTGCACATATAAATTTATACCTACATATCTGCCAATGCCAAAGACATCATAAAATCAGGGAAGAATACCGTTTCATTTTCTCTATTTTCTAATAAAATACGAAGTAATCATAATAACAACAATAATTAATGACAAGGATAATCCAGTTTTGAATGGTTATTGGTTCTTGTCACTTTCGATTTAGGTACAATGTGTTTGAAGATTAAAAAGAAAAAACTGTTTCTTGGGTCTTTGATGTTGCATGTATCTTTGGTTGTTACGAAAGAAAAAGTGCGAACTTCCCTCCCCTGTGTGCTCTGTTTAAAAATGTCTATTGTTAGTTTACGTTACTTATTTTTGATGCTTCCACACTTTAAAATAAATAAAACAAGATGATTCCCCTAGTAAATCGAGTAGACACTGCCGAAAACAAATTGATTACACAGGTCATCAAAAAAAAAAAATTGGCCCTACAATACGATAGATAGAAATGTCCACAACCCCCTTATCGTTCTATTTTCCTGTGTTGATAGCAGAAATACCGCTTACATGGCTTTGATCCACAATCTTGATCATCTTGTATTTTTGCATGCGAAGTAAAGCGAGAACTGTGAAAATCGAAATTTTACGAAAATAGGAGCTCTATAATTTATCTTCCAAAAAGTTTTCTATTTGAACAACAAGAAAAAAAATACGATACGATATATGAAATCAAAGAATATTTTATTTATATTTATATATTATGTACATATATATTTTTTTAAAACTTGCCAACGAAGCTTAAAAAAATAGAAAGTATGCATTAGAATGATTCCACTCATAGATGAAACTTAAGGGAATCTTTAAGGTAAGGTTTTTTCGCGCATCGGCTTCCGGTTTTTTTCATTTTCCCGAGTGTCGTTTGTAATAGTGTCGTTTGTCCTATAATGTCGTTTTTCCGCCAAAGCCTTCTTAATACCTTTCATTATCCAAAGCAATATAATCTTCAGTTCATGATCTTCTTAGAACCGTGTAGAGGTGAGATATTTCTAAAAAGTGTGACTTAAGCAGCATTCACATGAGCGCGACCAACGAACGACGAATGAATTACAAAATGTGAGTTTAAATACGTTTGAAGACATATTTCCACACAAATTCTTAACAAAACGATAGCAATATAGTTTCTATTTGATTTATGATGCATACTTTTACTTTTCAATATCGTATATTAATAAATTTCAGAAAACAAATTTATTCGTCGCGAAAAAAAATTTTAGTTGATACGAACTGTCGCAACGAATAAAAAAATCGCGCGTACTTAACTTAAAAAAATCATTCTTGTTTTGGTTTCGGTGGTGAATGTCAAACTTCATTCGCGACGAATTAAAAACTCTCATGTGAAAGAAATGTCAAAATCGATGTACCTATATTCGTCCATTCGTTGGTCGTTGGTTGTGCTCATGTGAATAGTGCTTTAGTCATTGTTTTGGAATCTTTGATATGATCGACATGTGTTAATTATTGTGATAGTGCGTTGGTAAAATTTCAGTAATTTATTGTGTGTTGGCTAATGGAAACGAACAATTTTTGGTGTGTATTGGAATTATTATTAAGGTCTCACTTGACGCTAAAAATTACGGAAATTAAATAAAATCCCTACTGTTTTAGATGATTATCAAACTATCAAGAATTTTGTTGTATGTCCATTGTCCATTGAATGTGAATTCGACAAGCAGGCGCCAAGTAGGCGCCAAGATTCTATTTTTGAATAAAAGTACCATCACCTTGCAAGCCTTAATCACCATTTTGCAACTGCATTCAAGCGTATGTATGTAAATATAAAAAAGAGACGTCAATTAAAATTACTTTTTTGGACAAAAACACATTTGACATCTGTAAAAGTTCAAAAAACAATTTTTAGTAATTAAATTAATTATAATTTCAATTTAAAAATATTTTAAAATCCTTGAAGTTTTTTGTAATTTAAATCTAAAACAATATAAATAAATGGAGATTCACTTACTGACAAAAACACCTGCCCTGGTCAGATCAGTTACGTTAAAACACTTATTGACTTATTTGTATTAAGAATGGTAAAAAATAAGTGGATGTTTGAAAAAAAATATTTTTAATACAAATTTTTAAAACATTTTATTCCCATTAGTGGCAAACAATATTTTTTTTTTTAATAAAAAAACTGAACTGAATCTGAACAATTGTGGAGCTTCCTTACAAATCATTTTTGATTTTGTTCAGCTGTGGAAATATGGCTTTTCAACAAATTAAAAGTTAAAAACAATTTCATCATTAAAAAAGAGGCTGCCACTCGTGCCTGTCTTTCGGTATTTCTAAATGTTTAACAAAATATTAATAATAATATTTTGTGTAAGATGTTTAAATACAATTTCTCCCTTTGTTCTCAAGATATTTGAGTCCAAAACCACAAGAAATCAACAAAGAGTTACAACAATATTTTGCATACATATTTTAAAATAAGTTTGATGCCGATATCTTGTTTTGTTTCCGGGATATTTTGGTCGAAAACCAATTTTTGGTAGCTGAAAAATAGCTTGTTTTTCTTATGAAAAAGTTGCCAATTATATAGTTCTAATTCCTTATCTTAACAACAATATATTTTATAGAATGAAATTGTCAATTTGATTTTTTAAAAGATTTAACATTTGTCACAAACGTTGTTTTTGATGCATTATATTGTTTTAGAGGTAATATCTTTTTGTGTTCGTTTTTTTTTTTTTTCAATTTGCTGATTTATTTAAATTAAATGTCGATATACCTGCTGGTTCTTGAGATATGGCTGATGAAAAATGTATCCCAAACGATTATAATAACTATACCTATGTGAAATTAAAAATTTAAAATCAAGTATTTTTTTCGTTCTCGTTTTCCTAATAAAATTTCCCAAAAAGCATGTATTTTTTAAGCACAGAGTCTTATATCAAGTCCATTCGTTTGTAAATGTCTTTGTGTGTCAATAACTTCACAAGGAACTGGTTTCCGCAAGCCCAAAAAACAAAGAAAGGAAACGACTGCATCGCAACTAGCAAAGTTCCTGCATCGGTTCTTGTGCTCAAACTTTCACCTGTCAATTCAAAAAATATAGTTAAAAAACTCAACTTCTTTGTTTCAAAACGATTTTTTAAACAATTACCTGTTTCTGTTAGTTTTTCTAAGGTAAGAAGAATCTCTTTATAGTGATGCCATGTCATATTTACAGCATCAGCCCTTGCACTCCATCGCCTATCCTGTACCCTGTTCAAACTTTTTCCAGTAGCTTTTACCAGAACTTCCCAGCGGTGTGTGGATTTGGAAAAGAAAGAATAACACCGTTCTAAAGTGCCGAAAAAAGTCAACGAACTTGCTTCTACGGAACCAGCGTGAACGAAAACCAGGTTCAACGAATGAATGGAGCAAGCTACAAATTCAATTTTTGGATTTAAATCCTTTATTTTTGCTGAACTCCTGAGTGCTGTCCAGACATAACGGCAGCGTTATCATACGCTTGATCTCTACAGTTGCTTATATCAAATCCACCTGCTTCAAGCTTGCTCAAAATCATAGTACAAATTCCTTCGGCCGTTTTATTTTTTGTTTCTATAAAATCTATAAAGGATTCCACTACACGAATTTCCTGATTTTTAATCAGAACGTATCTAAAGACCTGGCTTGTTTGGTCCTTATGTGGAATTTCTGGAGTACTCTCAAATATAATGGAGTAGTATTTGGCTTCTTGCACTTGCTCAATGATGTTTTGTCGAAGGTGGTTTCCCAAAATGGCTATAAATTAATTTTGGGTTTCCGGTGACATATAAGTTATTGAAGTTTTTGGACACATTTTGGATCTTACGGGATGAAAGATGAAGAACAGGATCATATTTAGCAATAAAATGTACCAATTCCAAGAAGTTTCCTCTATTTGTACTAGTTTCATTTTCTAAATGACCGCACAAGGGCCAAATTTTGTTTTCAAAGAAATAAGATGATGTCAAACATTCTGTAAAGAATTTACTGCCATTTTTGGTTTCATTTCCACCATGTATATTGAGCTTCTTTGTCAATTGTCTGTCCTTTTCGCAGTCTGCTCTCCGATGCCTTCCATTTACAATAATTTTGCTGGTGAAGTGGACTGCTTTGGACCTAAGGATTTCCACCATAAATTAAATCCTTCAGATAAGCAAAATTTAGATCCAGTCGATGATTTTATGTCCTCCAATAAACGGAAGCAAAAACACAAATTAGTGATGCCTTGCTGGGAGAATAAGCCATTCATGTTCTGAAAACTTTCTCACAGTTTGTCAATCTGCGGTAAAACCACACCTTGGTTAGCTGCATTGTCTCGCCTTTTAAAGTAGACGTAGACAAAGCTGAACGTAACGCGTCGACGAAATCAGAATTAATGTGTTGAATTATTTCATGTGTTTGATGAATGAGGTACAATCGCATCTTTTCGTCTATGATTACTGGCCATTTCCCAATATCATTCAGGTTCCCATGTTCCCTTCATCTTTTTTAATAATTTCCAATTTCCACGCACCACTTTCTTTAACTCTTTTCATTTTAGTTCTTAAAAAGAAAATATTGATATACTTAAATGTAAAAGAACAATACAAATTGATAACTAATATTAACACAAAAAGTACTCACTTTTCCGGATTTTTTTTAAACTATAGTTAGAACAATATGAACTATTCAAATTGACACACTTTTTAAGAATGATATGCTATACTACTATACTACTGCAACTGTTATTTAATGTGTTATTGTCGTCCCGTTGCGCGAAGTCATTGCTAAAATATGGTCTGCAATAAAAAATGCATACCATAAAAAAAGGATTAGCTCAACCTATTTCCATATATGTAATTGTATTAATTTTTTTATCGCGCACAGAATTAATTATAAAAACAATGACCGCCTTCAGCAAAATCAACATGAGGTATCTACAATAGGTAACATTTTGAGAAGGATTAACTTAGCCCATTTCCGCAATAAATATAAGTACCTGTATGTTATATACGAATGAAAACACGCGCGTGCCATACAAAAAATAGTATTTAATTTCGCTATCTCGCACACGAAATTTCGAGAAGAGATGAAATGATTTATTGGCATTTTTTTGCTTCTTGACTCGAAAAATTTGTTTGCCAATTTTATCGCCCCGGAACGTGCCGCCCGGGTGAACCGCCCCCCGCCACTCCCACACTACGCCACTGAGTCCCCCCAATATTTTCGACCCACCATGCGTTCAAGTTTATGGAATACGTAATGCAAATTTTTACAAAACAATAATTGTCAATTGTCAGATTGTTGAATGAGCTAGGAATGAGACAGTTTAACGTGGTAAAAAGTAGCCTAATACATTCTCCAGCCTCGTAACTACCTTTACACAAAACATCATGTAGTATTATTGCTGCGTTGCGACGTGAAGAAGAATCAAACAAAGACACAAACAATCTCACATTCCCATTTAAATATTAGTATAGATTAATATATTTTCTTTTACTACTCCCTACTGTGCTGGGCTTGAAACTAGAATGCAAAAGTGCTGTTTTACTTAAAAATATAACCCATTGCAAATGTGTCGGTGTCCTTCCAATTTTCTCTCTCAAATTATTAGATATAGCCATTAGTTGAACTGATTTTAAACTAAAAATTATTATTATCAATGAAAGAAGCACTTATCACTTAAAATCAATAAAATAGAAAAATTAATATAACAAAAATAAGAGCAAGCATGTGATTTAAAGAATAGTCTAAGACATCACCTTAAATTTCACAGAAATTGACGAAAAGATACTAAAAACAATCCTGTGACGAACAAAGAACAGACAAATATCAATTTAATAAAAAAAAAACATTTTCAGCAAAAATACAAAAAACAGTCCACATATAAATACAAAATAAGTATTTTAAATATCCCAGTCACGTAACGGTATTTTGAAACACAGAACTTGAAAAAAATCCTGAACAAATAAATCGAATATCCACCTAAAATAAAGTTTGATTGCGTTTTCGATTTCCTGAATCAATTGTATCGCTTTATCATGTTTCCGTTTTTTTTTCTTTTATTTGTTTTTGTATTCAATAGCTATATATATTTTTTTTTATATATGACTTGTATATAGATATTCTTTTCTTGATAATATTAAATTTATATCTACTTTTACAGGCCATAGTGGAGTGAATCAGTTGGGTGGTGTGTTTGTAGGTGGTAGACCGTTACCCGACTCGACACGCCAAAAAATTGTCGAATTAGCACATTCTGGTGCTCGTCCTTGTGATATATCACGCATCCTTCAAGTATCGAATGGATGTGTTAGTAAAATTCTTGGAAGGTTAGTAAAAACAAATAAAACTATACATAACATAATTTGAGGTTTTGAATGAAGCTAAAGCAGCTCGCTTGAAAATGCTTAATTTCTAATTTATTATTAAAACTAGTCTCGTGCTCAATGTTTTTAAATGGGATTAATTTATTGGCACGAGTACGATAACTTAGGCGACAAGATATAATAACGGTTTTTGGTAGAGGGGCTTAATACAAGCATTTTTTACTATGGGAGGGGGGGGTCTATCTCCCTCCGTTTAGGCGGTAGGGGCAATTTAAAAAAATTGTTATTTAAAATGAAAAAAATTAATTTAAAAATAACGGTAATACTTACAATTAAGTATCATACCTTTTTTTAAAGCCAACATTCTGTTTTATTAGCCAGTTTTTAATTCAAGTCAAAACTATGCGTAGTTTTTGAAAAATTTAATTTTAAACTCAAAATTTGAGTAAAAAAAGTTAAAAAAAAGGTTCAAAGTGTAATTTTTCAATACTTCAAAAATATCTACCATTGTTTTTATTTCAAAATTTATTTCTCTTATTTGTTTTTGATCAAAAACTGAAAACTAGATGATTTTATGTCTTTTAGTTCTTGAGAAAATTGAAAATAAAAATTTAATTTTAAACTCAAAATTTGAGTAAAAAAAGTTAAAAAAAGGTTTAAAGTGTAACTTTTTCAATACTTCAAGATTATCTACCATTGTTTTGTTTTAGAATTTATTGCTCTTATTTGTTTTTGATCAAAAACTGAAAACTAGATGATTTTATGTCTTTTAGTTTTTGAGAAAATTGAAAATAAAAATTTAATTTTAAACTCAAAATTTGAGTAAAAAAAGTTAAAAAAAGGTTTAAAGTGTAACTTTTTCAATACTTCAAGATTATCTACCATTGTTTTTATTTCAGAATTTGTTGCTCTTATTTGTTTTTGATCAAAAACTGAAAACTAGATGATTTTATGTCTTTTAGTTTTTGAGAAAATTGAAAATAACCACAACTACTATTTTAATTTAATTCTTTTTTTTTGCTTGAGTGGTCTTATTTTGATAGTAATAATGGTATTTGCGTATGCGTAATGCGTGTTTGGGTGTATGCAACAGTAAGGTGTGCGCGAGTTTGGGTGTATGCAACAGTGGGATCTGTAAGGGGGGGGCATGCTGCCCCCCTGCAACCCCCCTGCTTGGGCACACTATAGGATTTGGGGTGGGTGCGAGGTGGAGTGGGTGCAAGGTGGGGAGGGTGAAAGGTGCGGTGGGTGCAAGATGGGGTGCATGCAAAGTTTCTTTTGCATTTAAATAAGCTGGATTTAAGAAAAATTAATTAATCCTTGGTATATCTTAATCCATATTCGATTATTACTATCAAAATAAGACTACGTAAATACTCAAGCAAGGAAAAAATAATTTAATTAAAAGATTTTTTTTTGCTAATTTTCAATTTTCTCAAGAACTAGAAGACATAAAATCATCTAGTTTTCAGTTTTTAATCAAAAACAAATAAGAGCAATGAATTCTAAAAAAAACAGTAGTAGATAATCTTAAGGTTTTGAAAAATTACACTTTAAACCTTATTTTTAACTTTTTTTTGTCCAAATTTTGAGTTTAAAACTATTTTTTTCAAAAACTATGCATAGTTTTGACTTGATTTAAAAACAGGCTAATAGACAAAAGTGTTGGCTTTAAAAAAAAGGTATAATACTTAATTGTAAGTATTACCGTTATTTTTTAATTATTTTTTTTCCATTTAATGTACATATTTTTTAAATTGCCCCTACCGCCTAAACGGGGGGAGATAGACCCCCCCTCCAATAGTAAAAAATGCTTGTTTTTAACTGTTCTATACAAATCCGTCATTAAACTTTGTCGCCTAAGTTATCGTACTCTCCCCAATTTATTTACTTTACGTATCTAATTATTAGATATTTTGCTACAGTAAATATTGTAACTTTACATAACTTGTACATATATTTCTAGATATTATGAAACCGGTAGCATTCGACCAAGAGCCATTGGTGGATCTAAGCCACGTGTAGCAACAGCGGAAGTTGTTAATAAAATTTCGCAGTACAAACGTGAATGTCCGAGCATATTTGCATGGGAAATTCGTGATAGATTATTACAAGATGGAGTCTGTTCAAATGACAATATACCAAGTGTAAGTTTTAATGTGTTTCTATACTATTTATATGACATAAGTTATAGATATAAAGACCCCCATTTAGGTATATTTTGTTCACAGTGGTATATGATTATTATTCCAGCTAGTAGATAATATGTATTATATATACTCTAATGCGCTTGTAAACCAACATTTTTAAAGGCGTTATTTAAAAGGATAAATCTCATCAGCATAGATTTCGATTGATAAGCGTAAACAATAACCTACAAACGTTTTGTTTAAAACCTTACCCAATGTGAACAAACTAACCACTATTGGATTTTCTGAGAATTACCTATAGAACTCACTAATTACTAATTGAAGACACTTTTATCAATATTTATAAGTATTCTTTTCAACAAATATTTTCGTATTGCTTTCCGGACTATGTTAAATAAAACAACATGTAATTAAATTGTTCTGGCTACAAAGTGTACGCATTTGATTCGAAATTGAAGTCTTGTATATACAACACATTTACGGCAATTTTTTTTCATGTATAATTTTGAGCCTATGTTTCATTCAAATTTTGACCAGCCTTCATTAGATTAGGCATTATTTCAGTTGAAAAAGTTACTTTGGCTTAAGAATAAATCATTTTCCATCTTATAATCAAAAATGTTGCCTTAAATTGTTTATGTAGTAATCTAGCTATTAGTTACGTTTTTTGCATGTTTCATTATTGTCAGGATTTGGGTTGAACCAATTGTACCAAAGGTCGTTCCTAAATAGAAATACAAAGACCATCAGCTATTTAGTACTTATAAATATATAAATTTCAAGTTTAAAAACTTATTTCTTAAAAAGTATCTACCCACTCTAAGAACTTTATTTAAAAATTAAATTAAGATATGGATTTCTAGCTTACCATATTTTTAAATATTTGTTTTAAATATTTCTTTTAAGAAATCTATAAAGAAACTTGTCCATCCTGTCTAATTCCTAATAAATCCCATTAATTTTAATTAATAAAGAATTTCTCCAAATTTCTGGTTAAAATACAGCGTAATTGATTAAAAGTAGAACAAAATTTAAACACGTTTCTTGTTCTCCATAGACTTTGAAAGCACCTGGAAGGTTTGCTCGTTTGTTTTGAATCACCCCACGTTCACAACACACCTCTTATGGAATGATAACATATTCGACATTGCCAAAAATGCATTTTAAATGCTTCGGATTTTTCAAACGGTTCAAGAAATTTTGACACCCCTTTTGATCTGGCTATGATTTACAAAGCCTTCATTCGTCCAAAACTTGAATATAATTGGCATATTTGGACAGGTACCCTTGAAACAAGTTTAAGTCTTTTGAATAAAATCCAAAAAAGAGATTTGAAAATAATAGGTGATAGAAATATGACGAAATGTTTGCATCGCTTGAACACCTCCGCAATGTGTCATGGTTCTGGTTAATTTACGCGAAATTTTTCCAAATAATGTTCTGTATAATTATCCAGTTGCATTCCCCCTCTCAAACAATTCCATCGTTATACTCACATTTCCCGGAATGCTCATCAGCTTACCCTTGAGCATAAGATCGGGCGTACTGTTAAGAGATTCTCTTTTTAACCGCTCATCGAAAATAAGAAATGCCTTACCCAACTCTGTCTTCCCCTACCATTTTTAGATTAAAAACTTAAAAACCGGTATCTTTTTTTAAACCCTTTCCTATTTTTCTAAAGCTCGTTCTGTGGTTAAAGTTTAAACATGTTCAGGGTATTAATAACTTTTTGAGTGCATGTTAATTTAAACAAGAAATAAAGTTGAAATTTTTGCTAAAACCAACTTTAGCAAAAAAAATAATTTGTCATACGCACATTTCATTATAGGTCTCATTAGGACCATATGAGCCTATTGTTCATAAAATTGGAGATAGTAAGCAAATGAACCAAAAAGCTGTTTTTGTTTAATAAAGGTTTGTTCAGGCCAAAGAGACATTTTTGAAACATTTCAGAAAAATTGATAAAAATATATGAATACAAAATTTAAAACGCCGATATTTTGTCTTAAATTTCCAAAAATACAAATTATGAATTTGAGCTAGGAAAAATAAAAAAAAATCAAATAAATGGGAAACAAAAAAAACGTTTCAGAAATATTTTTTTTTTTTTTTAAACTTTCCTGAAATGTTTCTTTGGTTTGTACACACCCTACGAAATTCTATAGAAATGGTTCAAGTATGCAAATCAAACAAAATTTCGTTGTTTGTCCTTTATAGTGTTTTCTGTTAGTGGGTCTCATTAGGTACTGGGCCTTATTTGTTTAACCTACTAACTTATAACTTTAAAAAAATAAAAATACAGAGAAAAAACTTAACTTTCAGACAAATTTCCTACAGCTTTTGAATTTTAAGCCCAAGCATATATAATTCCATTTTTTATCATTGGATATATAACGATAAATTCTAATACATCTGGGCATTCAATTTCTTAAATCTTTGATAAACAGTGATTTATGTAGAGTTACCACCTGGGTCGCACGTACATGATCTTACAATTATCATTAGTATTATTGATACATAGAAAAATGTTTAAATGCATTAGCGACTTCGATTTAATAAAGAACATCATATTATGATCCCTTAAATAAAACATAAGTAAATATATGTATATTATATTTATAATATTTCTACACTAATATTATAAAAAGGAAATATTTATATTTTTGTATGTATCGAATATTCTCAAAAAGTACTGGACCGATTTTAATAATTCTTTTTTCATTAGAAAGCTACATTATCACTGAGTAACATAGGCTATATTTAGTACTAGATTACTATAGAAATCTTTAGAAATTCCTATTAAAACCAACCGAAGGTGTACAAAAATTAGCCATAAAATGTCTTTCATCGCATAGGTACGCTGCGAAGAGTATTAATGATAGGACAAAAAAATGTTCGACAATATTATAGAATACAAGACTATTGATCAAAGAATTAAGAGATAATGTGATTGTAGCAACTATCATTACGGGTCCCGCGGCCGGTCAGCGAGCACATGTTCCGCGGATCCCGATGCTTATAACTCAAATATCTGTACCTATTTATGTCTACCCGTGCGAAGCCGGGACGGGCCGCTAGTATAATATGTGTAGGTAAACTAAAAGAGCGATTTTGCTGAAAAAATAAAATCTTTAGATTGATTTATTTTGAAACCAATATGTACCCATTATCATACGGCGGCGGCGTATAATTCTTTCGCCCTCTTTCTGTATAGTGACAGTACCAAATCTTAGCTTGAGTCTTGAGTGTCCTTTTTTCTTTTTATTGTTGGATATAATAGAAATTTTCTTTTTGGTCCTTTTCATACAAAAGATAAAGATGAAATAATAATATAATTCAGTCGTGCAATCATAAGGTAATAATGTTTCAGCCATTTTTCTTTTCCTTGATGATGGGCGGATGCGTAAGCGGGTGCTTCACTCTCAATGTAGGTACTTGGACAAGAACAAAATTGGGTTGAACCACAACGAAGGGTGTCTGGTTAAATAGGTATAGGTATGTGTAAATAAAAAAATAAATAATATTTTTAAAATTTGTTCTTTTTCATTGCTTCCAACCAAAGCACGAATATTGTTCCTTTTCTTATGTCGCATTATATTGTAAATATATTCACCCTTCTTTCAAACAAATTTAAGTAAAAAAAAAATGAATCAAGAGAGTAAATGGGTGATGATGACGGATGGTAGGATGCAGTGCTAAATGTGGACCGACCCAAAGAAAAAAGTTTCCATTATTTATACACTTTCTTCCCTCATTATGCCACACGAATTCTTATTCTTTTTTTGTGCTTTCTCTTTGTGTCTATCATGGTGTCACAAATTTACAGAAATAGGACTTCTGTAGGGTAGGGGTTTGTTTTCTTCTTCGATTTTCAAAAAAAAAAACATTTTCTTTTGTCGTTAAAACTGAAGTCATCAGGACGGAAAAAAGAAAATGTAGCAGAAACAAAATGATATATTTACACATTTGTGGGTGACTGCTGGTTAACCATCATAACCACCACCTCTTGTATTCTCTTTAGCACTTCCCGGCGTTTTTCCTAGCTGGAAAAGGGGAGCGTGAAGGTTAAATATGTATTGTATGGTCTTCCTGAAAACGGAAGTAATCATTAGGAAAAAAGGTCTTTTGCGAAAAGTCTGTTGAAGTGTTAATTTTTTTTTTTTTTTTTTTGTTTATTTAGGTTTCATCAATAAATCGTGTCCTGAGAAATTTAGCCGCGCAAAAGGAACAACAACAACATCCTCCAAGTAATCAACTAGGTAGTGGTGGTACTGGGACGACGAGTAGTGGTAGCACAAGTAGTAATGGCGGGCAGCAGCAACAAATTTCAACACCATTGAATTCAGCCGGGAGTGTTGGAAGTAATAATTGCAACGGCGGCGGCGGCGGAGGCGGCTCTGTAGGCACTACTTCGAGCAGTGTCGGCGGCGGCGGCCTTATTGATGTGGGTAGTGATTCAGTTTATGATAAATTACGTTTACTAAATGGTCATTATCACCATCATCATACTCATGCCCACAATCAGAGTGCTCAAGCAGCTGCAGCTGCTGCAGCAGCAGCAGGATGTTGGCCACGAGCACCTCCGTCCTGGTACTCGACACCCTTAAATGGAGGTTCACCGTTTCCGTCTTCGTTGCAGCCTTTAAGTCCCAGCAGTGGGTCAGTTGGATCGGTACTGGGCGTTGGTAGCTGTTCTGAAGATATTCATCTGAAGAAAGGTAAGTTTTAGTTTACATTATTTTTATATGAATGAAGAAACTCTTCATTTATATTTATCATAGCAGACATTTTTAGACCAATCAAAAAATATTGTCTTGTTCATTAAAAAAGTATCTATTTACTTACCAAAAATGTATAAAGGTATATATATTTATTTCCCCATAACAGAATTTTCAAAAATCCTTCATTCCTAATCATATGATTTAACCTTTCTTAAAGTATTTAAATCATTACTTATTCGTGATTTGGCTTACAGTTAGTTTTTAGTTTTTTTTTATGCAGTTTAATGATATTTCAAATTTCTGTATCGTTGTATCCGTCGCAATATTTTTACTGTTGCACACCATTGTAATGGACAGGATGGGCTGTTATTGTTTTCGAAATCTACGAAAAAAGCTTTAGATATACTTACCTGTAACGATAAAAAATCTCACTACTTAATAAGAAAAACATTTACTGAGGTAGGGTGGTATAGATTCGACAGATTTTTGACTCAACCTTCGTAAATATGTGTATCTTAAAAACATACAAATTAAACGAGTTACTTTATAGGTAAGTTTTTTAACTTCCGATTTTTCAAATTGAAAAATTTGATATTTCCCGACGTTTCAAGGTTTCGACGCACGCACAGATGATCCGAACGTTCAAGATACCTTTTTTCTTCGGCCATATCTCAAGAACCAGAAGTGATATCAACTTTTAAATAAAAGCAGTGCGTAGTTTGCTTACTATGTATATTAATTTTAAACAAAAAGTGAACAATGTAGTTGACCGCAAATATTCTACATGCCGACATCAATCGAATTGTGCTGTTCGACTTGCAAAAATTATCATTTAAAAATTTGTAAAAGGACCAATAGGACACTAAAAAGTCATATCACCGAAAGCGCCTAACTTGCTTTTATAATGACTTTGTTTTAATAATAAACTTGTACAAAATTTCTTAAAAATTTGAAGTTTATATAGATATGTTAGACATAATTAATAAATATTTAAGTGCAAGGTAATTTAACGATTTTAAGTTACTCGCTTGAAAATGTAAAATTTCTAATCTTATATCTTATTAAAAAAATTGCGGCACCCATTGTATAAAAAGATTTAGGTAAAGATTATTCAACTCCAACTAGAAGAGTACTTGCAGCTAAATAACATGATAATCGAGGTGCAATCTGGATTAAGATTGGAAGGAGATGATTATATAAAAAGAAGAAAATTGCAGCAGTATTGGGCACAAAAAATGAAGAACCGAGTTTAATTGGCTTAAGTCATATCTTATTTTGAGAAAACAAATTATAAAGTTTGATGGGATAATTTTATTTCGATGATGGGTGTTTTGTAAATAGAGTCAGTTAAAACTATTTGGTGATGAAGGTTTATGTTATGTTGAAGATAGTGAAGGAGGTGACATTTGGCCTCTGTAGCGAGCACATGTGTTTTACTTTTCTGAGTGCATTCTCTCAAGTTATAAAAAGTCATATTTGTGTTAACTAAGGGCTATATATGCCCAATTAAAAATTAAATATTACTTAAGACAGATACTTAAAAAAACATAAACAGTGGAAAAAAATAGCAAAACCAATTTTCATAGTACCCCAGACCAAGTTCTGGAGGACATGTCAAACAAAGTGTGTTATTCATCCAATAAAATAGCCATGGCCAACAAACAATTATGTGATAAGTCAAGTGATGATCTCGTCGAGACAATCATGGACACTAACAATGAACAATTAGATAAAAGTGATTGGAATATATAGTTATTTCAGCACGAGTACGATAACTTTGGCGCCAAGATATAATAACGGTTTTTGGTAGAGGGGCTTAATACAAGCATTTTTTACTATGGGAGGGGGGGTCTATCTCCCCCCGTTTAGGCGGTAGGGGCAATTTAAAAAAATTATTATTTAAAATGGAAAAAAATAATTAAAAAATAACGGTAATACTTACAATAAAGTCTTATAAAACATTCTGTTTTATTAGCCAGTTTTTAATTCAAGTCAAAACTATGCGTAGTTTTTGAAAAATTTAATTTTAAACTCAAAATTTGAGTAAAAAAAGTTAAAAAAAAGGTTTAAAGTGTAATTTTTCAATACTTCAAGATTATCTACCATTGTTATTATTTCAGAATTTATTGCTCTTATTTGTTTTTGATCAAAAAAAAAAAAAAACTGAAAACTAGATGATTTTATGTCTTTTAGTTTTTGAGAAAATGTTGGCTTTAAAAAAAGGTATAATACTTAATTGTAAGTATTACCGTTATTTTTTAATTATTTTTTTTCCATTTAATGTACATATTTTTTTAAATTGCCCCTACCGCCTAAACGGGGTGAGATAGACCCCCCCTCCCATAGTAAAAAATGCTTGTTTTTAACTGTTCTATACAAATCCGTCATTAAACTTTGTCGCCAAAGTTATCGTACTCTCCCCGTTATTTCTAATCTTAATACAGCAGTAGGTAATTTTTCCAGTAAAAAACGAAGACGAATTGATCCAGAAGACACTGAGTCATCATCGTCAATTGTATCAAATCTCGCAAATAATCCATTTGCACCATTATCTGGTCTTACAAATCCATCGATCAATTTGCCTCATAACAAAAAACAGAAAAATGGTGCGAACTCGAATGAAACAACAACTCAAAATAATAACTCAACGTTTAACTCTCTGCGTTTAACCACTAGTAATGTCAACGATGATACTAAGATAAGCAACAAATTGTTTTGTCCACCTATTTTTATTGTGTAAATTGTAACTTAGAAGGTCACGCAGCAAGCTCTTCAAACTGTGAATATTATAAGCGGTATAAGGAAAAAAGAGTAATGTTAGCTCAAAGCTCCAGATTTGTAGCTAATAAAACGAGAATTGAAGTAAATGACATGGTAAGCAATTTAACGAAAATTATGTCCTTTGCCGATATGGCCAGGAATGCAAACAAACCTCTAATTAGAGAAAAAGCGTACCAAGCTCCAGTTGTTGAAAGTTCTCAACCATCTTCTAGTACTAACATGAACGACTTTCTTAACGAAACCAAACATTTATTTAACATATCTTTTAAAGACCTTTTGTTTAAAATTAGGCAATTTTGGCCAAACTATCAAAAACTACAGAGTAAAGAAGACAAGATGTTCGCGTATCTTGACTTTGTCGCGTCTATTGTTACATAATGGGCTCAAACGCAAACCTTAATATAATCTCGATAAATACAAACTCCATAATTTCACATAACAAAAGAATTTCACTCCTCAGAACTCTCCAAAACAAAAAGCCCCAAATCTGTTTCATATCTGAAACAAGATTACACAAGAGACATAAACCTTCATTTGAAGGTTACAACCTACTAAGAAATGACGATGGTAGGGGAACCGCCATAGTTATTGAAGAAAAGTTCAAACTCAATAAAGTATCCTTTCACAGTGATACCTTCTCAGTCTGCCTAGGTGCCTTAATTTGTCAGAACAATAATCGGGCTACCAAACGAATACTTCTTGGAAGTATTTACATTCCATAAGCAGCAGATCAGTCCCTTTCCAGCGAATTAGATAGGCTGCTTAGCATCGCGAGTTCTTGAATACAAAGAGTTGTGTTCTAGATTACAATGCCTAAATAAAATAATAGCTGAAAGAGTTAAAATAGATCTTGATAATGACTTTAGATCACGTTCAAGAAAAATAAAACATTCTCCACAAGCTTTTAAAGAAATTGACAGGATAACTGGCAGAAAATATTTTGGAACGAATATTGCCAAAGATACTATGAATTTTAATGGAGAAGAACTTTCAGATAATGCAGATAAGCTCATTGCGTTTAAGACATTGTATTCCGATTTATACTCTGAAAAAAATGCCCGTGTTTGACAGAAACTTAACAAATCAGGTTAATCTAACAGTCAACGAGTTTAAAAATAGATATGCTAACATATGTTTGACGACTTTCTTACCAAGCAACGCCACCTCTGATAACTTAGCTCTACCTTTTACGTCTCCAGACAAAATAAATGCTTATAGAATGAAATTAAACAACAAAAAATCGTATGGTATATATAAAATGTCTAACTATATTCTGCGAAAATGCCCTCATACACTTGATATAACACTCTCTTGTATTTTCAACCAATGCATAAATAATGGATACTTTCCCATTATATGGAAAAAGTCAAAGCTTATTCCTATAGCAAAGAAGAAAAGTGGGAATGAAATTAAAGACTTTCGTCCTATATCTTTATTGTCAAATGTTGGAAAACTTTTCGAAAGAGTTTTAGCTGATTACCTAGACAGTTTTTGCGATGAAAGAAATATTATTCCTAATACCCAATTCGGATTCAGGAAAAACCATTCCACTGAACACTCATTACTGGTTCTGAATGATAGAATTGTTCAAAACCTCAGGAATAAAAAGTGTTCCGTTGTTCTTGACTTAGATTTGCAGGCTGCCTTTGATTCTGTATGGCACAACGGACTAATTTTTAAATCGATAACGCTGGAATTTTCTGAAGCCTTTATACGAATGATAGTCAGTTTTCTGAGTTCTAGGACAGCAATGATTTATATTGCTTCCGAATGCTCAGAACAGTTTTCAGTCTTTATGGGGGTAGCTCAAGGATCATTACTTAGTCCAAAACTTTGTAATGTATATCTCTATGATTTTCCATTTAGTAGCCCAGGAAATGAGTGTGAAGCCTTTTTATATGCAGATGACGCTACGATATTGTCAAGTGCAGTAAGGCCCCCCGATGCGCTAGATAAATTAAAAGATTCCGTGCCCACTTTAACGTCGTACCTCAACTCTTGGGGATTAGTACTTAACGCAGGAAAAAGTAGCATAACATGTTTTAGAAACGTTTATGGCAAAGGACATCGTAAGGCAGTTAAAGAGAGTAAAACTCTCTCACTTGTAATTGACAATGTTGTGATCCCACTAATAACGGAACCAAAATACCTTGGTATACGCTACCAAAATAAATGTAAGTTTAATAAACATGCTAGGAAAGCGTTGAATAAAGCCAAAATGGCTTCCGGTATGCTAAAACAACTTCTATCATCAAGTTTCACTTCAAAGAAACCCAAATTGCTTATTTATAAAACGCTTATAAGACCCATTTTAGCATATGGTTTAGTATTTCGCCAACAGCTGCAAATGAGTTGGAAAACTTCGAGCGAAAACTGCTTAGATTCTGTTGCGGAAAATACAGAAGGCCAAATAAAAAATGGTATTCAAATACAACAATATACAGAGAAAATAATATAGAACCTCTCTTTATATATATGGTTAACCTATTGCGAAATAAATTACAATCGTTGTCCAATCATCCCAACCCAGTTGTAAAAGATATTTGGGACAGAAATATCAATGAAAGCGTACTTGATAGCAACTTTTACTTATCCCCTATAAATATATTGAATTCAGGGTCTCAAACATTATTTAAAACAACTTCCAGTTCTAACCTAAAACTACCCTTTTACGAAAAAGCTTCTCTGCCTGTTCTAAGAGGATAATGATATCAAATGTGGTTAATATTAATTAAAAAAATAATACCAAATTTATGTTATTATATTGTGTCTTAAAATACAACATAGACTCTTTGTTTTCTATATATGTATATTATAAATCTAATCATAGCACAGCTAAATTTTAATAATTTATTCTTCTTGTTATTATATAAATATCATTATATATTTAACTAAGTAGAAATGATTATTATACGCTGATGCTTCTTTCATTATTATTAGGTATCTTATTTTAAATAAGATCTATCTTTATATGTATTTCTATAATATATATAATATTAGTTTATAAGTAGTTCTAGTCATAAACTTAATCTTGGCCATAAGAGCCATAAAGTGAACATATGTCTGGAGCAAACATATGAAATTAAAAGGGAATTATAAAAAAAATAATTAAAATAAAAAAGCATGTATATTTGTTTTGCTATAAACATTTATTGTATATAATAACTAAGCTTAACCAGATACAATTATTGAAGTTGGTTATCATGAATTCAAAATAATGTAATCATAAATTATCAAATGTATATTAATGTCTCAATAAAAACAGATGAAAATGAATGAAATGAATGAAGATAGTGAAGATAAACGTAGTGTAAGCGAATTGTTAATAGACAGTAATATGTAATATAAAAAAAACTACATACCAATTAAACTAAAAAAATTTAGTGCCAGAAAATGACTTGATTTTTAAAATAAATTGATTTGAGTACGTACAAACAACTAAACACTTAGGAAGATAAAAAGAAATCATTTTGAAATGGTTTCTACAGGAATTTACAAACAAAATTGTATTTTTCGAAGAACACGATAAAAGCTTTGTATTTCTATGTATATGGCCATTATACATTATACGTTAAATACTTTAAACTGGTTTTCTGTATAAAAGCCGAATGTGCCTTACTGCAGAATCTATCCTAATCTACAGTACCTACTCCCAAAAGTTATATGGAGAAAATAAGTTCTTTTCTTATTAATTTTATTTGGAGTCCTGGTTTGTTTTTAACTTCCCATTGGAAGTTATTGTAATCGGTCCGATTTGTCGAATTGAAAATTTTGATATTTATCGACGTTTCAAAGTCCCTAGAATCTAAATAAAAGATTTAAAGAGAGATGTCTGTGTGTGCGTACGTTCGGGAAGCTTTTTTCGTCGTCCATATTTCAAGAACCAGTGGAGATATCGATTTCAAATACATTTTGTTATACAGATAATAACACACAAAGGACTCTCAAAAAATTGAGTGGGTGGTTTTTTACCATAGCCATTTAAAAAATAAGTGAACATTTTGGTTAACCCAAAATATCTCAAGAACCAATAAAACTAGCGATTTGATTTCAAATATATATTATATATTGTTACGCAATACCAAATAAGTATAACTTTGAAAAGAAATCAAATAAAGTTTTTTATAAATCAAAAAAAAAAACTAAAAAAAATAATTGTCACCTCGAATATTTTACGAACAAAAAATGATTTTGTCTCCAAAATAATTGTATGCAACGAAGAACAACGTTTTTCACATCTGGTAATTCACATTTTTTGTATTATAAGTTATAAGTATTACAAATTGGTAAACATTGATTTTCGACGCAAATATCTCTTCATTTCTTTTTTAATTAATTTCATCTTATAGAAAATATAATTTTCAATATTCAGTAAATTTTTTATAAAAATCTAACAGTCAATTTTTTCATACATATTAAAATCTACAAAAATAGTAAGCACAATTGATGTTCGATTCTCGATATCTCATGAATAAATGAAGGTATTGACTTCAAATTGATTTCATTCTGTGCATAATTCTCTTTGAAATATGCAATTTATATTTGTTTGTATAAAAAATAAAAACTTTCAAGAAATACAACTAAACTAGGAAAAAATTGGTGTTATACTAAACATCTCGTTATCAAAAATATGTTTTGAAATCAAACTATTTCAAAAAGTGAACAATGTAGTTGACCGCAAATATTCTACATGCCGACATCAATCGAATTGTGCTGTTCGACTTGCAAAAATTATCATTTAAAAATTTGTAAAAGGACCAATAGGACACTAAAAAGTCATATCACCGAAAGCGCCTAACTTGCTTTTATAATGACTTTGTTTTAATAATAAACTTGTACAAAATTTCTTGAAAATTTGAAGTTTATATAGATATGTTAGACATAATTAATAAATATTTAAGTGCAAGGTAATTTAACGATTTTAAGTTACTCGCTTGAAAATGTAAAATTTCTAATCTTATATCTTATTAAAAAAATTGCGGCACCCATTGTATAAAAAGATTTAGGTAAAGATTATTCAACTCCAACTAGAAGAGTACTTGCAGCTAAATAACATGATAATCGAGGTGCAATCTGGATTAAGATTGGAAGGAGATGATTATATAAAAAGAAGAAAATTGCAGCAGTATTGGGCACAAAAAATGAAGAACCGAGTTTAATTGGCTTAAGTCATATCTTATTTTGAGAAAACAAATTATAAAGTTTGATGGGATAATTTTATTTCGATGATGGGTGTTTTGTAAATAGAGTCAGTTAAAACTATTTGGTGATGAAGGTTTATGTTATGTTGAAGATAGTGAAGGAGGTGACATTTGGCCTCTGTAGCGAGCACATGTGTTTTACTTTTCTGAGTGCATTCTCTCAAGTTATAAAAAGTCATATTTGTGTTAACTAAGGGCTATATATGCCCAATTAAAAATTAAATATTACTTAAGACAGATACTTAAAAAAACATAAACAGTGGAAAAAAATAGCAAAACCAATTTTCATAGTACCCCAGACCAAGTTCTGGAGGACATGTCAAACAAAGTGTGTTATTCATCCAATAAAATAGCCATGGCCAACAAACAATTATGTGATAAGTCAAGTGATGATCTCGTCGAGACAATCATGGACACTAACAATGAACAATTAGATAAAAGTGATTGGAATATATAGTTATTTCAGCACGAGTACGATAACTTTGGCGCCAAGATATAATAACGGTTTTTGGTAGAGGGGCTTAATACAAGCATTTTTTACTATGGGAGGGGGGGTCTATCTCCCCCCGTTTAGGCGGTAGGGGCAATTTAAAAAAATTATTATTTAAAATGGAAAAAAATAATTAAAAAATAACGGTAATACTTACAATAAAGTCTTATAAAACATTCTGTTTTATTAGCCAGTTTTTAATTCAAGTCAAAACTATGCGTAGTTTTTGAAAAATTTAATTTTAAACTCAAAATTTGAGTAAAAAAAGTTAAAAAAAAGGTTTAAAGTGTAATTTTTCAATACTTCAAGATTATCTACCATTGTTATTATTTCAGAATTTATTGCTCTTATTTGTTTTTGATCAAAAAAAAAAAAAAACTGAAAACTAGATGATTTTATGTCTTTTAGTTTTTGAGAAAATGTTGGCTTTAAAAAAAGGTATAATACTTAATTGTAAGTATTACCGTTATTTTTTAATTATTTTTTTTCCATTTAATGTACATATTTTTTTAAATTGCCCCTACCGCCTAAACGGGGTGAGATAGACCCCCCCTCCCATAGTAAAAAATGCTTGTTTTTAACTGTTCTATACAAATCCGTCATTAAACTTTGTCGCCAAAGTTATCGTACTCTCCCCGTTATTTCTAATCTTAATACAGCAGTAGGTAATTTTTCCAGTAAAAAACGAAGACGAATTGATCCAGAAGACACTGAGTCATCATCGTCAATTGTATCAAATCTCGCAAATAATCCATTTGCACCATTATCTGGTCTTACAAATCCATCGATCAATTTGCCTCATAACAAAAAACAGAAAAATGGTGCGAACTCGAATGAAACAACAACTCAAAATAATAACTCAACGTTTAACTCTCTGCGTTTAACCACTAGTAATGTCAACGATGATACTAAGATAAGCAACAAATTGTTTTGTCCACCTATTTTTATTGTGTAAATTGTAACTTAGAAGGTCACGCAGCAAGCTCTTCAAACTGTGAATATTATAAGCGGTATAAGGAAAAAAGAGTAATGTTAGCTCAAAGCTCCAGATTTGTAGCTAATAAAACGAGAATTGAAGTAAATGACATGGTAAGCAATTTAACGAAAATTATGTCCTTTGCCGATATGGCCAGGAATGCAAACAAACCTCTAATTAGAGAAAAAGCGTACCAAGCTCCAGTTGTTGAAAGTTCTCAACCATCTTCTAGTACTAACATGAACGACTTTCTTAACGAAACCAAACATTTATTTAACATATCTTTTAAAGACCTTTTGTTTAAAATTAGGCAATTTTGGCCAAACTATCAAAAACTACAGAGTAAAGAAGACAAGATGTTCGCGTATCTTGACTTTGTCGCGTCTATTGTTACATAATGGGCTCAAACGCAAACCTTAATATAATCTCGATAAATACAAACTCCATAATTTCAAATAACAAAAGAATTTCACTCCTCAGAACTCTCCAAAACAAAAAGCCCCAAATCTGTTTCATATCTGAAACAAGATTACACAAGAGACATAAACCTTCATTTGAAGGTTACAACCTACTAAGAAATGACGATGGTAGGGGAACCGCCATAGTTATTGAAGAAAAGTTCAAACTCAATAAAGTATCCTTTCACAGTGATACCTTCTCAGTCTGCCTAGGTGCCTTAATTTGTCAGAACAATAATCGGGCTACCAAACGAATACTTCTTGGAAGTATTTACATTCCATCAGCAGCAGATCAGTCCCTTTCCAGCGAATTAGATAGGCTGCTTAGCATCGCGAGTTCTTGAATACAAAGAGTTGTGTTCTAGATTACAATGCCTAAATAAAATAATAGCTGAAAGAGTTAAAATAGATCTTGATAATGACTTTAGATCACGTTTAAGAAAAATAAAACATTCTCCACAAGCTTTTAAAGAAATTGACAGGATAACTGGCAGAAAATATTTTGGAACGAATATTGCCAAAGATACTATGAATTTTAATGGAGAAGAACTTTCAGATAATGCAGATAAGCTCATTGCGTTTAAGACATTGTATTCCGATTTATACTCTGAAAAAATGCCCGTGTTTGACAGAAACTTAACAAATCAGGTTAATCTAACAGTCAACGAGTTTAAAAATAGATATGCTAACATATGTTTGACGACTTTCTTACCAAGCAACGCCACCTCTGATAACTTAGCTCTACCTTTTACGTCTCCAGACAAAATAAATGCTTATAGAATGAAATTAAACAACAAAAAATCGTATGGTATATATAAAATGTCTAACTATATTCTGCGAAAATGCCCTCATACACTTGATATAACACTCTCTTGTATTTTCAACCAATGCATAAATAATGGATACTTTCCCATTATATGGAAAAAATCAAAGCTTATTCCTATAGCAAAGAAGAAAAGTGGGATGAAATTAAAGACTTTCGTCCTATATCTTTATTGTCAAATGTTGGAAAACTTTTCGAAAGAGTTTTAGCTGATTACCTAGACAGTTTTTGCGATGAAAGAAATATTATTCCTAATACCCAATTCGGATTCAGGAAAAACCATTCCACTGAACACTCATTACTGGTTCTGAATGATAGAATTGTTCAAAACCTCAGTGTTCCGTTGTTCTTGACTTAGATTTGCAGGCTGCCTTTGATTCTATATGGCACAACGGACTAATTTTTAAATTGATAACGCTGGAATTTTCTGAAGCCTTTATACGAATGATAGTCAGTTTTCTGAGTTCTAGGACAGCAATGATTTATATTGCTTCCGAAAGCTCAGAACAGTTTTCAGTCTTTATGGGGGTAGCTCAAGGATCATTACTTGGTCCAAAACTTTTTAATGTATATCTCTATGATTTTCCATTTAGTAGCCCAGGAAATGAGTGTGAAGCCTTTTTATATGCAGATGACGCTACGATATTGTCAAGTGCAGTAAGGCCCCCCGATGCGCTAGATAAATTAAAAGATTCCGTGCCCACTTTAACGTCGTACCTCAACTCTTGGGGATTAGTACTTAACGCAGGAAAAAGTAGCATAACATGTTTTAGAAACGTTTATGGCAAAGGACATCGTAAGGCAGTTAAAGAGAGTAAAACTCTCTCACTTGTAATTGACAATGTTGTGATCCCACTAATAACGGAACCAAAATACCTTGGTATACGCTACCAAAATAAATGTAAGTTTAATAAACATGCTAGGAAAGCGTTGAATAAAGCCAAAATGGCTTCCGGTATGCTAAAACAACTTCTATCATCAAGTTTCACTTCAAAGAAACCCAAATTGCTTATTTATAAAACGCTTATAAGACCCATTTTAGCATATGGTTTAGTATTTCGCCAACAGCTGCAAATGAGTTGGAAAACTTCGAGCGAAAACTGCTTAGATTCTGTTGCGGAAAATACAGAAGGCCAAATAAAAAATGGTATTCAAATACAACAATATACAGAGAAAATAATATAGAACCTCTCTTTATATATATGGTTAACCTATTGCGAAATAAATTACAATCGTTGTCCAATCATCCCAACCCAGTTGTAAAAGATATTTGGGACAGAAATATCAATGAAAGCGTACTTGATAGCAACTTTTACTTATCCCCTATAAATATATTGAATTCAGGGTCTCAAACATTATTTAAAACAACTTCCAGTTCTAACCTAAAACTACCCTTTTACGAAAAAGCTTCTCTGCCTGTTCTAAGAGGATAATGATATCAAATGTGGTTAATATTAATTAAAAAAATAATACCAAATTTATGTTATTATATTGTGTCTTAAAATACAACATAGACTCTTTGTTTTCTATATATGTATATTATAAATCTAATCATAGCACAGCTAAATTTTAATAATTTATTCTTCTTGTTATTATATAAATATCATTATATATATATTTAACTAAGTAGAAATGATTATTATACGCTGATGCTTCTTTCATTATTATTAGGTATCTTATTTTAATTAAGATCTATCTTTATATGTATTTCTATAATATATGTATATAATATTAGTTTATAAGTAGTTCTAGTCATAAACTTAATATTGGCCATAAGAGCCATAAAGTGAACATATGTCTGAAGCAAACATATGAAATTAAAAGGGAATTAAAAAAAAATAATTAAAATAAAAAAGCATGTATATTTGTTTTGCTATAAACATTTATTGTATATAATAACTAAGCTTAACCAGATACAATTATTGAAGTCGGTTATCAGTTATCATGCATTCAAAATAATGTAATCATAAATTATCAAATGTATATTAATAGCCGCGTTTTATTATCACCATGATCGGATCCGGATCAGACCATGATAATAAAACAGCATTGGATCATCATATTTTTTATTATTTAAAGTTTGGTAGCAGTGTCAAATTCGTTCTTTCAAAAGTGACATTTCGAAGCAAAAAAAAAAAAAAACAAACATACCAAAAATGGAAGCTCCACAACTTTTGAAAATATTTCTGCAAAGCACCATTGCACTCTCAAACTCAAAGCATCCAGGAACGCCTTGATCTCACATGTAGTCTAGATTCTTTTTGACCTTTTAATAAATGTGACACTTAAATAATTAAATTAAGAGATTACTTACAATTTATTTGAACATCTTTTCTTTTTGTGCTGCAGCTTTCTCGATTTTATTTATTTTTTTTGACATTTAAAGCAGGGTTGCCCAAGGAACATTTTGCTCAATGATTTTTGTTGTTCCTTTTTTTTTTGGGAAAATAATACCCATAAATTATGTCAAATATACATTTTTTTGGACTTAACAATTTTAATTTTACCAATTAATATCTGGTTTTGTTAAAATATCTAATTATTTCATGGATTATATACCAAATAAATAAATATAAAGCTTCTCGCGTTCTATTCAAAAAATATTTTATTTCAGTCAAATGGAAATGTTTATATGGCAATACAGGTTTTATTTAATTTGTTTGCAATGATACCAACATTTACATGTGAAATTACAATGATAAAGCGCTCCTTTTTGTGAAAAAAAAGAATTAAATTTTGGATCTCAAATTGAGATCCATACACAAAACAGGATCTTGTGTTGTTGTTGTAATGCATGTAAATTCAAGATCCGGATCAGATCATGGTGATAATAAAACGCGGCTAATGTCTCAATAAAAACAAATGAAAATGAATGAAGATAGTGAAGATAAACGTAGTGTAAGCGAATTGTTAATAGACAGTAATATGTAATATAAAAACAACTACATACCAATTAAACTAAAAAAAATTTAGTGCCAGAAAATGACTTGATTTTTAAAATAAATTGATTTGAGTACGTACAAACAACTAAACACTTATATAGGAAGATAAAAAGAAGTAATTTTGAAATGGTTTCTACAGGAAGAACACGATAAAAGCTTTGTATTTATATGTATATGGCCATTAAACATTATACGTTAAATACTTTAAACTGGCTTTCTGTATAAAAGCCGAATGTGCCTTACTGCAGAATCTATCCTAATCTACAGTACCTACTCCCAAAAGTTATATGGAGAAAATAAGTTATTTTCTTATTTATTTTATTTGGAGTCCTGGTTTGTTTTTAACTTCCCATTGGAAGTTATTGTAATCGGTCCGATTTGTCGAATTGAAAATTTTGATATTTCTCGACGTTTCAAAGTCCCTAGAATCTAAATAAAAGATTTTAAGAGAGATGTCTGTGTGTGCGTACGTTCGGGAAGCTTTTTTCGTCGTCCATATTTCAAGAACCAGTGGAGATATCGATTTCAAATACATTTTGTTATACAGATAATAACACACAAAGGACTCTCAAAAAATTGAGTGGGTGGTTTTTTATCATAGCCATTGAAACAATAAGTGAACATTTTGGTTAACCCAAAATATCTCAAGAACCAATAAAACTAGCGATTTGATTTCAATTATATATTATATATTGTTACGCAATACCAAATAAGTATAACTTTGAAAAGAAATCAAATAAAGTTTTTTATAAATCAAAAAAAAACTAAAAAAAATAAATGTCACCTCGAATATTTTACGCAACGAAGAACAACGTTTTTCACATCTGGTAATTCACATTTTTTGTATTATAAGTTATAAGTATTACAAATTGGTAAACATTGATTTTCGACGCAAATATCTCTTCATTTCTTTTTTAATTAATTTCATCTTATAGAAAATATAATTTTCAATATTCAGTAAATTTTTTATAAAAATCTAACAGTCAATTTTTTCATACATATTAAAATCTACAAAAATAGTAAGCACAATTGATGTTCGATTCTCGATATCTCATGAATAAATGAAGGTATTGACTTCAAATTGATTTCATTCTGTGCATAATTCTCTTTGAAATATGCAATTTATATTTGTTTGTATAAAAAATAAAAACTTTCAAGAAATACAACTAAACTAGGAAAAAATTTGTGTTATACTAAAAATCTCGTTATCAAAAATATGTTTTGAAATCAAACTATTTCATGCACAATATTATTGGGAATTTTTAATTAATTTCTTAGAAAAAATTGAACTGAAAACATTTTTCAATAAAAAAAAACTTATAAGAAATGGAAATGGAAAAGAATTAGAAGAACATTGAAAGATATTCACTTCAATTATTTGTCTCACACGAAATATTGTTATTGAAATTTTGTTAAAGTCTTAAGCAAGACAAATCGACAGATGGGATGGGAAGTGGATGGTTCGCATCCCAGCTTCTTTTTTTAATTATTCTTAGAAATATTTCTCACAGACTTCTACTTCCTTCTTTTTTGAGGGATGCAAGTGGAACAAATTATATCAAAAGTTATACCACGTAAACATACAATGTACGAGTACAACTTACTTACTTATAAAAGTTCTAATTTTTGTCAACATTCTATTACACGGTTAACCCAGTATACACGTGTACTGTACCCCTGTATTAAAAATTGACATACATAATATGTACTGTACATGTTATAAAAAAAAACTTTAATCATATTACAAAGTGCTGTCTATTGCAGAATAAACTTCCTTTTAATAAAATCTTACAAAATCATAAAAACAAAAATATTATCGGGTTACACAAAAATCGAAAATATATCAATTTTAACTAGGCAACTTTATGAACAATCAAAAAATCCATTTAACTGCTTAGAATCCGTACATTATCATTGCAGTTAAGGTCCGGTATTATATAAGACCCGTGTACAGTACACGGGTAATAAAAGATTCCAAATACACGTAAGGAATCGTTAGCTCTGGTAGATACCAGAGATTTTATAAATGGGTATTTCATAGAACTCTAAGACAATTGTTTTCCTTAAAATTTTACAAACACTTAAAACAAATATTAATTACCATCTACGCATTTCATATCTTTTTGTTAAAAAATATCTAAATTTGCACTTTTTCTTTTCCTACCTACCCTACATCCATAGGTACGTATAAAAAATACAAAAAAATTAATCCAACTCTAGTTGTAGGTGACGGTGAATTATCGAACATCATACTCACCCTATAAAGTATGTGACACTTTTTTTCAGACCACTAAACTCAAGCGTTAATACATATTTTTGTATTCAAAGAGGCTTCCTGGGGTTCTAGTGCTTTCTGCTCATTTTCCCATTGTGTCCAATTACATTATAGCCTAATGCTCGATTATCAGCACCATCACACCAATGCATATACCGCATCATAGCGATGTCAAGACCCACCCTTTGTATCAAATCTTAATTCGTTTCCCTTCATTCACTGGGCCATAAAGCCAGATCTTTCGAACAACCCCAGAATGTTCTATAGGTTGTATGTCGCTCGAAATCAACTATTTTTGTTTGTTCAATCGCGACGCACGCACTTGCCCTTCTTGCACTTTCTTCCTGAATATACATATATATTTTTTTCTCGCTCTTTTCTCTTTCAGGAATAAGAAAGAAATAAGGAAACATTTTTAAGGAAAAGGACCATTTCTTACATTGTGTGTTTGTTGTTCAGGGGAAGGAAAATATTTTTTAGAATTTTAAATCTGAATTGATTTCGATTTCAAAGCAATGATTCTGGTCCGAAACGTGACATCTTCTTATGACACGAAGTTGTTTTTTTTTTTTTTATTGTATATAAAGGTATATGTACACACATACATATATAATGTAATTCTTTGCTCTGTAGAAAAGTTTACGTATGGCTGAGTATTGTTTAAAATTAATTTTTTTTGTTGGTAAACAACGAAAGCTTATTACTCTTTAGTCTTTCAATACTAGCTACGTAAATCTTTCAAAGTTAAGAAGAAAACAAAAAAATAGGCACAATTCAATTGAAGATTGTTTTTTTCAATAATGACGAAAAGGGTGCCGAAGTGAATATTAGAGACATTCCTTTTGTGAATGAATGAATTTATTTGTTTGATTCTAGTCTAAGAAAAACAGTTATTGCATATAGTAAAACCCGGATAAGTGCCCCCGCTTAACTGCCCAACTGTAGCATAAGTACCTTTTATTTGAGAGTTTCTAATAAAAAAACTTATCTTATATAAGAACCTTCCACTTAACTAATTTTACTTCTAAACTACCTTTTATTTTATATAATTTTAACGAGTTTAACTTTTAAATATTCGTTAGGTTAAAATGCAAAATACAAAAAATCCTTTTCCCGTTGAGCTTTCTTGTGATTCTTACGTTAAAATTTAAATATAATAATTCTAATCTACCACAGTGGTGAAGACTGTTTTTTATAATATTTGTTGCCATAATCTTTCTTAATTTTTATTTTTGAGGCACTTATCTGGGTTTTATGTTGTTATCGTAGTTTAGTTCAACTATCACCCTTCGAGCTGAGTAAAGCTGCAAATTTGCAATATAACCATTTATATAGGGTGTAAAGTATATAAGAATAGCCTACTAAAAATAATATGGTTATAGACCAGAACATGACCTTTCAGAATTTGGAAACGTTTGTTTTAATTATGTTTTGAAAAACACCTACATTTAGTCGATTTTTCACTTAACCTGTCCACAAAGGGTTTGTGTTTGTGATGTGTTTGGGGTTTTTATATAATAACCAAATGTCGAGAAAACTCAGTTTTTTTTATTAAGGATATTGCGATTCCTCTAAAAATCAAATCAATCAGACCCAGTTTTGCACTTCAATCTTTAAAGTTGTATGCCAACAATGTGTGAATTGGTGTTGGTTTTTTATCTAAAAAAAGGAATTTTTTGTGCGCACAGAATTCTTAGCGAAATGGCAATGCCCATTAATTTTATTTTACTTCAAATTAATAATCCCTACATTTGGCTAATTTTTTTAAAAGCCAAAAATGTTTAACAAAAAAAGGTTGAGTGAAAATAATAATAAAACTAAAACTCTGCAAATTTTATAATAATCGATTAATCAAATTTGTACAAAAAATATTTTCTTAATTAAGTTAATGACAAAAATGTTGTTGTTAATAATGAGCAAGCAAAATTGAAAAACTTAAAAGTAGTTTCTTAATTTGTATAAGTACATGCATTTCTCTCCTACTCACTCAAATTCTGACAATAATGCTTAACTTTTAACATTTAGCTTACAGTGATTTTCTTAAAATATTTTTCCTTGTTATACAAAATAGGTAAAATATTTTTCTATTTTATAGCTACTCGTACCAAGTTTCAAACGTTTTTTGATATCAACTTTCAATCGTAAAGTCTGAGTATGGTATTGCTATATATAGATAATTTCATATTACACATACAAGTATCTACATATTTTATTTCCTAGTTGAAGAAAAAGTGTTAAGTTTACAATTTTTCTTTTCTGCACACAGTTAAAGTTTCGAACAATTGTACCATTTCCTACAAGTGACGACATAAAAGCCAATATTTCTACAAAAATACTTTAATTAGGTACATTAAATGTAAATGATTTCTCGGTTTTATAATTTTTTGTTTTTTTAGTAAATAACAATAGAACTAACTTAATGTAATTTTAAGAATTAAATTGGCAAAGAAGTTGCGGGCTTTGTAAAACGATTAATATAATTTAAAACAACAAAAAACTTATCTAATAACTGCAAATAAAATATATGGTTATTCAAAAACAACATACATAAAGAACTTGGTACTTATAGGCAAATTATTTTGTAATATCGCGTGAAGTGTAATACAAATATAATATTTAATTACATTTTTGTGAAGTTATTAGTTTAAAAAAAAATAACTACTGTTTTTTTAATTATTACTTTTGTTTTCAATTACATTTTTTTAGTTAAATTGCAAATAATTGTTACTCTTCAATTACATGTAATTGGTAATTAAAATTCTTCAATTACTCTTTTAGGTGACTGCAAAAGTGTACGGAGACTGAATTATATTTTTCCAACTCTGTATTTAACTATGTATGTAAAAATTGTGTGTTTCTTGCACCAGAGATCATGCCTCAAGTTCTGTATTTTACATTTGCGTTATAGTCTTACTAATATTAATTTGAGTACATATGTACATACATATATATGGTAGGTATGAAGGCTATGAAAAAATGATAATTTTGTTTTAATACAGTCCTTTTATAAAAAAATTTAATTTTTGTCTGTTTAAGATTTTGAGACTTAGTTAATTGGAATAAGCAACAATAAAAAGAAGACATACATACATACATCTTCTAATACATAAAACTAGCGGCCCGGTACGTGCTTCGTTACGTATAAGCCATAGTAATAAAAAAAAAAGATTATTAAGTTCACTTATTCAAACAAAAAAATATTTTAAATTGCTAGCTATTTAAAAGTCCAAATGACCCAAATGATATATTGTTTATATTATATGTACATATTTATCAGCAAAGTTTAAAAACTAAAAAATAAAAAAGAATTGGGTACTCTTACTATAGTGGGTCTATATGGGTTAGTCTAAAACAGTTGGATAAACAATATTTTTTGTTTTTCCATTTTGAGCATGAATAAATAAACAGTTGGGGGTACCGACTCTGGAACAGGCAACATAAAATTGGCCATGTGAAAAAAACACGATTCCTCCGAATTGACACCACAAACGTAAAGTGTTTGCCCTTGGGCCTTATTTATGGACATCGCAAATGATAAACGCACAGGATATTGTAATCTTTTGAATTCAAATGGCATATCAGTTGGAATCATAGGGATACGCGGTATCAAACACACTTCTCCATTTGATTTACCAGTTAAGATTGTAGCTTCAATCAAATTTGGCAATAACTTTTTCACTACCAATCTGGTGCCATTACACAGTTTTGGTGGATTAATATTTCGCAATAATATAATCAAAGAACCAATTTTCAGATTCAAGCAATGCGGTGGTATGCCAGCCGGTTCCAATGAATTTAAAAATTCAATTGGATAATTCATTGCCTCATCTTGATTCATAACACTGTCAATTAATTAATATGTCGTGACTACACCTGGCAGTTTCGCTTGAATTTGAAAATTAATGGAATTGATATGAATGTTCTTCGGTGCTAAAATGGCGCGTTCTCTCAACCAATCATGATTTCTGTAATTCTGAAGAATATACGGAAAAACATATTAAATCAACTCATCTATAGATTGCGCAATTGTACAAAAATTGTTCGGTAAAGTGATCAATCCGTTAGTACTGTCGATTGGTATTTTGCCATCACCAATTTCTAACATTTTTTTTTGAAAACTCATGGGCAGTTGCATCATTATGTAGGTGAATACGCATATTAATGTTCCGTGTCAATTTTCGTACATACCTCCAAAGAACTGATGACTTCAAACAGGCGTTTTTTTCATCAGCAGGAGTTGATCGAGGAATGACAGAATATCAGAGCACCATACCAAAAACCTATTGATTACCGCGCAAATCTTGCATTGTTCGATTAAATGCTTCTATTGAGTTTTTATTCGCCATTGTGCACTCATCCCATAAAATAGTTGACGTTAATCGCAGAACTTTTGCCATTGCAGAATTCCTCGAAATATTGCAAGTTGGAGTTTCAATCACCTGTACATTCAATGGCAATTTTAATGCAGAGTGTGCGTTCCGACCACCTTCTAATATTTAGCAGCAATTCCCGAAAATGCAAGTGCCAATGCAATTGTATATTCCGATCGAATAGTCGCTAAAATCAATGATACAACGAAAGTTTTGCCTGTACCACCAGGTGCATCCAAGAAATATAATCCACCTCGTCTCGTCTTGTATTTGAAACAATTGCACAACGTTGGTCTAATTCATTATTAAGACTTTATGATTCAGATTGATATAAACATGGGACAATCCTGTTGAGGCATTTACCTTAAAAGTTGGCATAAAATTATCTCTAATAATTTTAGTAGCACCAAAAGAAGTCATTTGAAATGCCGAATTGTATTGTTGAATAATAACTCAAAAACTGCTTCGACGTTTGAGATCTCCCAAAAATAAATGAATACAATGGTTCGGGTGGAGTTTCTAATGTTGGCAATCTCACTTTACCATTAGCACAACACATGCTGGGCGTTTCACCAGGAAAGTTAGCCGCATCACAATGTGGACGTCTTGCGTCCATCATTCCAATGTATCCGTACATACTATAATCAATCTGACTATTGGAATTAAAAGCAGCATTTCATCCAAAACAGCACGACGTATGTATTTGTGATCGCCGTGCAAGATTAAGTACAGGTACAGGGTCAACAGATCTATTCTGTGCAGTACGTTCACGCTGCGATGCATTAGCTTGTGCGTGTTCATCTGTAGTCTGAGATCGTCTAAAAATACCACTTGATTTGCATTACGCATTCGCCAGCCTATGTTTGGTCGTCTTGCTCGTGGCCCTTCACTTCACCTTCACTCAACAATATTTTGGAAAATATAAACACAAAGCAATAACTTAACAATATTTTGGGAAATATAAACACAACAAAGCAATAATTATCGCTGATAAATTGAAATGATATATGATGACATTAAATTTGTTTGACAGAACTATCGTCACTTTTTTTGTCTTCGATTGTTTTGCCAAAGGTTTAAATTGGCATTTAAGTATTAGTACAAATTGTTTGTATATGGGAGTATAGAAAGATGTTGATTTTACACTTTTTCAAGATTTTTTTTTTAATTTTCTCTACGTACAAACCTTGTCTGGACTTCCACTAATAATTCAAGACCAAAATTAGCCAAATCGGTAAAGGCATTGTTGAGTTATAACATTACAACGAAAAGTGGCATTGATTTTTATATATATAGATTCTCCTGTCACAGTGTTAGTTGTCATACTCCTCCGAAACGGCTTAACCAATTTCAATGAAATTTTGCATTTACATTCGGTAGATCTGAGAATAGGTTTTTATCTATTTTTATATTCTTAAGTGCTATGGTTTTATTGCATCAATATCGTACACGGTGCAACGATCTTACGATAGTATTCAGTGACGCTATGTACAATGAAGCATTGATTGCTATTGAGGATCTTTGCATTATCATTGCAAACTTACCACTCAGTCATTTCGGTATGAATTCACCAAATCGAAATGCATCTTATTTAATAGACACTGAATTGAATCGTGAACTACAATACAATACTGTAGAAATGGCAGCGATTGTTGCTGCAATGTCCCACTAATGAATGAAGAACAAAGAACCATTTATGACCACATCATGCTCGCAGTTTCGACAGGACAAGGTGCATTCTTTCTTTTTGGATGCACCAGGTGGAACTGGCAAATCATTCCTTATTTCGCTAATTCTTGCTTAAATACAATCAAATAATGGTATCGCATTTACTGTTGCATCTTCTGAGATTGCGGCAACTTGATTGGATGGCGGCAGAACACCTCATTCGGTATTTATACTGCCACTAAATATTCAAAATAACCCAGACGCGGTGTGCAATATAAAAAAACAATCATCCATGGCCACAGGCTGAAACAGTGTAAAATAATCATCTGGGATGAATGCACTATGGCACACAAACATTCGCTGGAGGCGTTGAACAGAACATTGAAAGATATAAAAAACAACGACAGACTATTTGGCGGCACTCTGTAGCTCCTTTTAGGCGATTTCAGACAAACACGTCCCGTTATTCCGCGTTCAACGTACATACGTTGATGAGATCAACGCGTGCTTAAATCATCGCCACTGTGGCGTAATGTTGAAAAAGTACAACTGAAAGTAAATATTCGCTTCAAGATCCATCCGTTGAAACATTCTCAAAACAACTGTTGGATATAGTCGATGGAAAAGTTACTACGGGTGAAACTATGAATGCATAAAATTACCGGTCGATTTCTGCACGATTATTGATTCACAATGTGCTCTCATTGACCAGATATTTCCCGATGTACACAGACAATATAAAAATCATGAGTGGCCGGCAGAAAGAGCAATTTTAGCAGCAAAAAATGTGAATGTCAACGAATTAATCTCAGGATACAACATTTGTTACCAGGAGACTTGGCATCATACAAATCTATTGATACAGTTTGTGATGCTACCGAAGCTGTAAATTATCCAACTGAGTTTTTGAACTCATTGGATTTACCAGGCATGCCACCGCATAATTAACAACTGAAGGTTGGATCTCCGGTAATTTTGCTTCGTAATTTGAACCCACCACGGCTGTGCAACGGCCCGCGATTAGTAATTAAAAAATTGATGAAAAATGTTATCGAAGCTTTAATTCTAAATGGCAAATTCCGAGGTGAAAATATATTATTACCGCGAATCCCTATTATACCCACTGATGTGCCAATTCAATTCAAAAGTCTTCAATTTCCAATTAGATTGGCATTTGCAATGAATATCAATGATAATAAGGGACCTTGAAACATTGAGAAATGTCACAGAAAATGTCGAAACAAAAAGAAACCAAACAAATAAATAGTGAAACAATGAAATACGAAACGATATAAACCAAACAACAGAAAAAGACTTTAAACGAACCAAACCCTGTAATGTGATATAGTGCCCAAATATGTTGAGGAAATTGCTTCTAGGACGTCTAAAAACTCCAATTATTCTAGAAAAAATTGCTTAAGCTGCCATCGAACACTCCAAATCACCGAATTAAAAACATAGGAAGATGACAAACTCACCATATTTTATGTTCGGGAAGCATTGAAAACGTGAAACAAACATTATGTCACAAAGTGCAGCTAAATTAAGGGAACGAGACCATAGAGTATGTTACGAGCGATGTGCTCGAACCCTCGTTTGATATACAGACAGCTCAACCATCAACCACTAAACTAATTGAACTACGACCTTAGTACTACCCGTCCAAAATATCGATGATAAAACGTGTCAAAGAAGAGCTCCTTAGCCTTAATCATGTGCCTTAGTGCTAGAATCTACATTTCACTTCTTAAAGGAAAATGGACAAATCACTATGGAATCGATCAAAGCAAATTAACAGCTTTAATATTATTTTAGGTGATAATTGTTGTTTTTGAATAGCCAGTGTAGTCTTTTGATTTGAAACACGTGCAGAAATATAGAAATCAGTTTGCCCCAATTCAATGAAAATTGCAATAATGTTCCAGACCCCACTGATGTAGGTTTTCTGGGCAGTATACCTAGGATTTGCAAAGTGTTGATACATAACAAAAGACTCATCACATAATATGTAAAATTAACCTCCAAGTATTCCAGACAAAAATCTATTAATGTTGTGAGCAAAGAAGGAAATTCAATGAAAAAAAAAAAAAAAATTATGTATATAATGAAAAACACTTCAACCCAAGAAATTATACGCCAAAAATACAAACTTGAATTGGTAACCTATGATTAATATACTCGTATCTACACATCCGTATAACTCATGCAAAAGGACTAAAAACCCTTTCACTTCTCACGAGTGGTTTGAAAACAATTCCCTCTTTAAACTATCTGTATCCGCCCTCATTAATTTAAAGATGCATAAATACCCATCACCACATTTTAAAATCACGTATTCTGATTGCTCCCCTGGCTTTCTCCCTTATGTATTAATAACACCATTTTACACCCACAAAACAAGCTTGTCATCATCATTTCCTTAGTTAGACTAATATAGAACAGAATATCACTAGAACTACATAACAGTCGACCGTGAAAAAACCCCTTTGGACCGAATTTTATTCGACTCACAAAAACGATTGTAATCGCATGTCTGTAAAATGTATCTTCTTTTATATCTATTTATTTAATAAATTAGATTTCCACAGGTTATAATAATGTTTTGGATTAGATTAACCGTAGCCTTTTTTGGCCCAGGGGATTTGATTTCTCTTGATTCATCCCCCATATAACATACACAGTAAGACCCTCTCGTAATACTAGATTTCTGAATTTAAATTTGAACTAGGAATCTGATGATTTGGAATGGGAATGGCAGGAGCAGAGATTTTTCTATAGAGGAACACAAACTCGATGATACACAGTGTCTCTTTGAATTATACCACAACCGTAAAAGATAAAACAAAAAAAAACTCCGGATTAGTTATCTGTCAGCGATAGGTATCTTAACATGAAAAGAATGACATGGATAGAAATTATAAAGATGCTTCTGTTTCTGCTGTTCTTAAACCATCACGTTGTCGATTCTCTAATATCCTTTTAATTCCAGTGAATTTAAACGGCACGCACGTCATAGTGGGGTTTGCGAGTCGTGTAGTAGGACAAATTTCAGCCATATACAAAATTAAAATGATGGATTAAAAGACGTGTAATAGTTGGAATGAAATACTTTATAATATTAATATCTATTAAAGAATGTACAAAGCGCAAAATTTTTCGTTCTTACTGGAAGAATTATCTACTTAAGAGTTTTTACACTATGTTATTGATTTATAGTCGATTATTATTTTATGTTTTATGATAGAGGCGCAATATTTTAAACGATGTAGAAAAATTTCAAAACCATTAAGAGATGATGTACCTAATTTTAAACAATTTTAACATCTTACATCACTTAACAATTTGGTAAATTTAAAATCACGGAACGGCTACTTTAACTTATAGAAATTTGCTAAATCCATTATGCCATCTGTACAATTATTCTTATAAGAGCAGTGCATGAAATTTTCTAGTCAACAGTTGGGAATTCCAATTAATAGGCCTTAGCGTATTTGCTTTGTTTATTTTCACGAACTCTCACCTTTGAGACATGTTTGGATGCTCGTTTTTTAATAAAAGGCGACAAGCAATTTACAAATTGCTAAATAATTTAGAAAATTGCTAACTAGTAAATTGTTAAGCCTGAAAGTCGTTTTTTTTTTTAAATTTTTGTCCCACTGTTAATGACGATTATTCCAGAATCAAATCTGTAAATATCTTTAGGGTTTTTTTTCATCGGGTAATAACACATGGTAGTTGAAGTTTGCCCTTCAATGTGGTTAAGGTTTATTTAATCTGTTCTTGTCAACTTCTTTTAATCTTTCTGTGTGATGAAAGCTATAAAAAGTGGTTGGAAAGTGGTAAGTATACATATATAGTAATTTTGAACGCACGAAACACATCAGCACGTCATTGTCATCTAAGAAGATAAGAGAATATATATTAATGTTCCTATAAGATTGTTTGTAAATGTTGCTCTAAAGATGAGAGCGGATCCCAATAAATAATACAATTTTTCTGGGCTGATTGGCTCAGCGGTATGCGCCATTGTTGAGAATATTTGGGTATTGTTAACAACAATGAAATGTTTTCCTTAATTTTTGAAGACGAATATGTGTGGGTAGGTTGGATGGAAATAGAACAAAAACCGCGTTTTATTATCATCACCATGATCTGATCCGGATCTTGGATTTACATGCATTACAACAACAACACAAAATCCTGCTTTGTGTTTGGATCTCAATTTGAGATCCAAAATTTAATTCTTTTTTTCCCACAAGGAGGGCTTTATCATTGTAATTTAACATGTAAATGTTGGTATCATTGCAAAAAAAATTATATAAAACCTGTTTTGCCATATAAACATTTCCATCTGACTAAAATAAAATATTTTTCAAATAGAAAGCGAAAAGCTTTATATTTATTTATTTTGTATGTAATCCATGAAATAATGAGATATTTTAACAAAACTAAACATAAATTGGTGAAATTAAAATAATTAAGTTCAAACAAATTTATATTTGACATAATTCATGGGTATTATTTTTCCAAAAAAAATAACACAAACAAAATCATTGAGCAAAATGTTCTTCGGACAACACTGCTTTAAATGTCAAAAAATATAAATAAAATCGAGAAAGCTGCAGCACAAATGGGAGAAAATACAAATAAATTGTAATAAATTGTTTTTTGAAGTCTACATCGGAATAGCTTTGAATTGTGTTTGTATTTTTTTTGCTTCGAAATGTCACTTTTGAAAGAACGAATTTGACACTGCTACCAAACTTTAAATAATAAAAAATATTATGATCCAATGCTGTTTTATTATCATGATCTGATCCGGATCAGATTAAGGTGATAATAAAACGCGGCTAAAGATAACGCCAAGTGTACATACATATAGTTTGAACCAATTCAGTTGGCCATTATACTCCGCAGGTGTCTTTTAATTTTTCTGATTTAATTCTTTAATTCCGAAAGAGACAGGCAAATCCCTAAAAAAAATAAAAAAAAGATGAACCTGCTGACGTTGTTGCCAATTACGCTGCTGCGATCATACTGAAGCACTAAACTAATGGCTGAAACACAAACGCGCTTCAGCTTCGGCTTGGCAAATTTGAACTAGAGCTTCCGTGTGGAGTCACATTACGTAACATTACGTTCTTTTCCTTACGATTGTCAAACGAAACGTGAAGTCAAAGCTTCATTGTGATAGCATGCATTAAACTCGTGTGGCTGAACTCGTAAACGTCAGGCGAAGCGAAGCTGAAGCGTGTTTGTGTTTCAGCCATAAGGAGGGTGAGTTTTGTGTATAGCTTCGCTCTCAGTAAAGCCTAGTACCACAGATACTATAGTGTAACTCTATTATCTGTGCTAGTACGCTGCCGATGCGAAACGAAATTTCCCATACAAAAATGACATGACGAAATCATTTTTCAGTACGCTGCTGAACGACGAAATGTGTCATTTTAGTGGATAGCTCCACTCTTTTCGTTCTCAATTTAATTGCCCGGTACATTAATTGCTTGCGAAATTTTGACGTTTAATTTATTTATTGAAAAAAATATTTTAAAAATAAATAAATTGGGTGGCGCAACAGTCCGTTTGAGAACTAGGGCCTAGTGACTTACAAAACAAAAAAATTGTTTACAAATTAAAATTGAAAAAAATTGTTTACTCGTGACTTTCGGTGTTTTGATTTGGATTTATCTTTGATTTAAAATCTATATCTATACTTAATATTATAAATGCGAAAGTAACTCTGTCTGTCTGTCTGTTACTCAATCACTCCTAAACTACTGAACCAATTTGCATGAAATTTGGTATGGAGATATTTTGATACTCGAGAAAGGACATAGGCTACTTTTTACCCCGGGAAAATGACGCATTCCCATGGAAGAATTTAGGTGGGCCGATCGCTTTTACGCCTAAACTACTGAACAGATTTAAATTAAATTTGGTAAGGAGATAGTTTGAGACTTAAGAAAGGACATGAGTTACTTTTGACTTCGGGAAAACAACGCATTCCCATGGGAAAAATTACTTTCCGCGGAATCTGATCGCTTTCACTCCTAAATTACCAAAGATTTGAATAATATTTGGATAAAATTGGTACTACGGGAAATCAACGCATTCCAATCCCTTATGAAATAATCGTACACGTATATTAACACGGGCTTTGCGCGCCACATGCCTGAAGCTCTCAACGTTAGACGCAAACTGTGGCTCCCACCAAGTTCCACAAATTATAATTTTAAACCTAAACTTTGCTATGCTCAACCTTTCATCGCCAAACACGAGCCATGTAGGTACAACAAATAATTCACTGGGTCTGTCTTCTAATTCTGTTTCGGCTGAAGCGCGGGGCGAGTGCGCGAGCGGGGGTCGCACGCGGTAGACGAGGCAGGCGGCGGTGGCGGTGGCGGTAGTGCGGCGCGGGGGGAGGACATCACTGAGTGGGCCATGCAAATTACAGAGACATCCTGCAAATATTTTATTTGTCGTGTAAATTTAATTGTTTCTTTAATACTTAATGATTTACTACTTCGTCACCTAAGCTAACCTATGACAATCACACTTAGTATGGCCTCATCCCATCTCGGCACAATTCAAACATACGTACAAAAAAGTACAGCTCAGGTTTTTTCATACTACTATTCAAAAAAAAACTATCTAAAGCGGACGAAGTCGTGGGTAAAAGCTAGTTTAAAATAAAATGGATTTTTCTAATGTGTTCCAACATTGCATTTCTGAATAGGAAACTCAGGATGTTATTGGTGATGTGCAAGAAGTGATGAAGACAAGCAGTGAACTTCAACTTCCAGACAGAACTCTTCACAAATATTTTTCCGCTGTGGTTTTCGTTTTCATTTCGCTCTGCACTTGTAGACCGCCGAAAAAATTCGCTTCACTTCAGCTGCGTAATAGGCTTAAAATAGAAATGAATTTCCAGCAATGGACTTTCTTTGAATAAGATATCATCATCAAAGCTTGATGTCTGAAAAACTATTCCATCTCTGGTGAGAGAAAAAGAAAAAAATTGTAGATAGGTGTAAACTTTACTTCGAAAAGATAAAATTAATACTTTTTGTTTTTATTATTGGGACAAATTTCAGTGCACCTATAATGAAAAAATAAGTCTATTGCAAAATGAAATTGGGTTAGACATAAAAAACAACCTGCGAACTGCCCCATAGGATTAATTGACAAAACAGGGATTATTGTTTATTTCTATGTTTTATGATTTGTGGCTAAGCAACAAAAAAGTTCCGGGGGGTTGTGGTTTTATTTATTTTATATTTGATTCATTTTTTTTTGTTGACCTGTGCGGTTGAGATTAATTGTAGATTAGTGTTGATTAGATAGATTAGTGCTTACGAGTTTGAATAATTTTTACCTACGAGTTGTTAAGAATGAATATTTGCATCAGAGGGTATTAAGGTATTTAAATGATATTTGTTTTGGTTTTCAATTCAATTAAAAAAAAAAAAACCAAGATTTATGCATCGGAATACATTTACAAGACATTTTAATGGATCCATTCAGAAAAGAAAGCCTATTAAAGTAAATAATAAAAAAAGTAAAGCATACGAAGTTGAAAACTGGAATAGACGAATTTGACATCGCAGCTATTCGGTGGAGGAAAAAGTGATGATATCCTTAAAAATGTTGAGGCAACGAGTCCAGGAAGATCTGGAGCTTAACTTAAGTGTTACTTCTCTCAACAGAATTCTAAGAAGAAATGGTTTTAGTTGCAAAAAAAAACCAAAACAACCGAAGACTGCTCTGTGAAAGAAATGATAATAAATTCATGCGAGTGAAGTATCTGAGAAAAATCCAGGAATTTTAACAAAAGGATATAACATAATTTATTTGGAAGAAAGATATACTCATAGCTGACATACAATACCACGGGCTTGGACTGATGACAGCAGCAGTGGGTTGATGACGCCAATTTCAAAGGGACAGAGAACAATAAAGGCGCCGCAGGTGGTGAAAAAGGTTTCTTGAAAAACTCCATTTTTTTATTCAAATCTGAAACAAAACAGGAGACTATGACGATGAAAATTTTTGCAAATGGATCCAAGAACAAGTTTTGAACAACTTGGAGGAACCTTCAATTGTTGTAATGGACAACGCCTCGTACCACAATAAATTAGCAGAAAAACAAATTACTTCTGCTAGCAAGAAATCCGAAATGATACAATGGCTAACCGAAAACAATATTCCGCATACCATTCAGATGTTGAAACTTGAATTGTATGAGGTAATAAAACGGCACCGAGCTACACCACACAACCCAAAGCATAAGATTGACGATATCATTCACGGCATGGGACATGAGAACCTCATACGTTTAGTCCACTTTATCATCCAGATCTCAATCCCATTGAAAATATTTGGGCAACTGTCAAGGCAAGAGTAGGCTCACGAAACACATACATACATTCAAGATATTCGATGTTCAAAAATAAGCAGAGGAACGGCTGAAGATTGGCGAAAAATGTGTGAAAAAGCCATAAGGCTGAGGAAAAATACATTTCTGAGGACCTGATGTGGGACATCATTTCGGATTCAATTATAATTAATCCAGGTGACGATTCTTCAACCGAATATGAAAGCGACATTATTTGTGAAAACTAATGTAGTATAATGTAAATAAACATTTATTTTTTTTTTTTATATAATAAGCACACACTCAAGGGGATATTACTACCCTTATTATGCAGAGGCACAGTGTGAGCACTAGGCAGAGCAGAGAGGGTTTACAAGGAGATGTCGGTACATTGGTTTTGAATTCCTGAATATTGCAATGACTAGGAAAGACAGAGTGTGGTAAGGCATTCCACATTCGCGTAGTACGGCTAAAGAACGAATCTCTATATTTGACAGTACGGCCGAAGTTGGACTCGAGGGTTTACTGATGAGCATTCCTAGATGTGCAAGTATTACGGTTGAACTGTTTAAGGGAAAGAATGCAGCTGGCTATTTCACTAGAGCGTAAACTGTTACAATAATGGTAAAAAAGGGTGAGACAAGAAACCTTACGACGATGTTCAAGCGAAGTAAATGAACTGATGATGATATTATCACCTATCAATTTAAATGCTCTACTTTTAATACTATCCAAGAGGCTTAAGTAAGTTGCAGGAGCACCAGCCCAGAGGTGGGAGTTATACTCAAGCCTTGGACGTATATATGTCTTGTAGATAACAGCCAGACCAGAAGGTGTGAAACACTTCTTGCATCGCTTAAGGAAACTCAAACACTGTGCGGCATTTTTGGCATTTCGAAGCATTAAATTCCACGCGGTTTTTTAATCCCCATTGTACAATGCTGTTTAGGTCGGAATTTAATGAGCGTATCATATTTTGTCGTTGCAGTTCCACATCCGAAGAAGAGGGATGCGAGTCTGAAAACGAATATGAAAAGCTTAAATTACTATCGTCAGCGAAACAATGTATTGGATTAGAAGTTGCAGACAGGAGATCATTAATAAAAATGATGGATCTTCAAGATATTTCTTTAGCTGATAATTAATCATCGTTTCCATGACCTTGGAAAGAAGGGACGTAAGTGCAATCGGTCGGTAATTAGAGGGTGAGGAATATTCGACTGATTTGGGGATGGGCTGGACAAATGAAAAAGCTTACGCAGTGGTTTTGCCAGCGTTGAAGAACATCTCTTCAGAACAATAGCGGGGATACCATCCGGACCAGCGGATTTATGTGTTTTAAGATCTCTTAGGACTCTTGCCACAGTACGAAAAACACTTCCAAATTGTGAAACATTTATTTTGAAAGTCATGTTTTTGGTTGAATGGTTAGTCAATAAAAAAAACTGCCATATTTGGAGTGTTGTTAATTCTTAAGATCATGGAGACACTTGCATTAACAAAAACTAATTGTTAGGGGTGTATGGGTTGGTGAAATAATTGGTCCGTACTTCTTCAAAAACGATGCTGGACAGAAAGTTACAGTCAATGGTGACCGCTTTAGAGCCATGGTTACTGACTTCCTTGTTTATCACTTGGACACCAATGATGTGCAGGAGCTGTGGTTTCAACCATATGGTTCACCATGTTACACAGCTTGTGCTTGAACAAAACTTTTAGTTACCCCATAGAAATATAAGCCTGATATTGATTGACCGCTTGGACGACAACATTCACCGCGATCTTGCCGATATACGGCCACAAGTTATGGAAACATTCGTTCCTGATAAAAGAACACATGTAAAAATGTGTTGTATTAATGCTTCTTTTCGATTCATGAAACGAAACTAAATTACACCAATTACATGCACAAGCTTGAATGCCTCTTCCATTTGGCCCATCGTAACTTTTCAGTTTTCCTCGTAATACTAGATATTACTTTAAGAATCATTCAATAATGTTTCTAAAGGGTAATGTGGGTATTAAAATTTCTTATGTGCGAATCAAATTATTTAAATCATAAAAATAGACATAGGCGAGACGAGATGAGATGAGACGAGACTACCGTTGAAACAACTGTCGAGGAAAAAGCAAGACCGAGTTATACGAGACGGATAACGAAACGAGACCGACATTTTTCGATTTTGACGAGACCGAGACGAGACTAGCAAAAGTCTCGTCGGGTATCGTCTCGTGGCCGGCCCTAATGTACATACCTACAAAAGTGAAAACCTAGATGTAAAAGCCTATTTACATCAGCTTTTCCACCCATCTGTGCTCCATCCATTCCGTTACTATACACTTGCTCAGTTTAAAATTTGAAAATATTTAAAAATAGTGTGTAGGTAGGTGTATATGTACCTACGTATTCTGTAAATTGGTATTCATGTATTAATATTTTTATATTTCCCCCTCTTACAAAGAAAAAAAATGCATAACATTTAAAGTGAAACGAAAATGAACCATGGTACACAAAAATGGCAAACTTTTATATTCTTTTCTTATCACAAGTTTCTGCTTGGATAATTTTTCCACCTTCTGTGTTCATCGACTGCTTTTATTTTAATGAATGTCTGTTATTCACGTCCTACAGTATTTACATAAATATAGGTACAGTTGAACGTTCTATACGGATCTGCAAGTAAAAATGTTTCTGGGGGCACTTCATTCGTAATCGCACAAATGTATGTACATACGTATATGTATAATAGGGAGGTTCATTAAATTTACCAATATTAAATGGATTGGAAAATAAAATAAACCTAAATTTAAGTTTTCTGAATTAATTGCATAATTACTAAGTAGGTGTTTATTTTCCTCCCGATTTTTCTTTTGTCTCATTTATTGAACGAATTCTAGAAAAATTATCAGATGCAACAAAACAAAATAGTTTAGAGAGAATTCATTTTCCCCTAGAAAAAAGGACATTTTTGAGAAGTAAATTAACGATTTCATAAAAATTTAAGCGCATTCGGGTTTGAAGTCTTGTTCTCCATTTAAAATTGGTCATTGGTCATTGGGAATGTAAATAGTTACGGAGTTATATATAAATACATATATATAAAAACGTAATACGTATACCTACGATAGGTAAAAAGGTGATCTATGAAAACTTAAATTTTAATTTTTTCTATGTAACTGGGTCTTGAAAGACACTTTAAATATTAATTGTTTCTATTAAGGTTACTTTTCAGTTTTGAAAATTTGTATTCCATTTTTGGGAAAAGCTAACAGAGTTTTAAGCTCATTTTGGGAAGCTATATACTCATTTGTGCAGTTCCATTTTCAATCCTGGTTGCAACGCACCTGCAAAATAATGCTGCTGCCCATTTAGCCCAACCCTTCTATAGGAGTTAGCTCCTGGGCGTGATTCTAGGGTTTTATTTGTATTTAAATTTGTTTTTCAAATTCCTTTTAGAAGTTAGATATCTCTTTCCCTTTATACTTTCTAGTCCTCCTATGTATACTGCGCTTGTTTGATTTTGGGACTTTAAATTGAAAGTGGTCCAAAATTTGTCCTGTCCTATTTTATCATATGACTTGTATGTCAATAAAATATTTAAAATAATATTTTTTATTTAAAACATTTCCTTAAAGAACTCGATGGCCATCATTCGGATGAAACAGGTTCAGGTGAAGGGGATAATTCGAATGCTGGTTCAAATTTAGGTGCCAACGACGATGATCAAGCTAGACTCATTTTGAAGCGAAAATTACAGCGAAATCGTACGTCATTTACCAACGATCAAATTGACAGTTTAGAAAAAGGTTTTTTTTATTTTATATATTTTAAATTTATATAAATTTTGTATATATTTAAAAAAATAACAATAATAGAATTTGAACGAACACACTACCCTGATGTTTTTGCCCGTGAACGACTAGCTGCAAAGATTGGTCTACCTGAGGCACGAATTCAAGTTTGGTTTTCTAACCGACGCGCTAAATGGCGACGTGAAGAAAAACTTAGAAATCAACGTCGTTCCCCTAATAATAATACAACAGCAACAACTTCAACGTCTTCAACAACACCTGGAGTCAATGCTTTAGGCAGCAGTGGTGAAAGCGGCAGTAACGGCAGTGGCAATATTGTCGGATTGGCTATCAATAATAATCCAACAGCAATTAGCGGCGGAGGTGGTAAGTTTACTACTAATACCAATCAAGCATTCCAACTCTACTCATTTGGTCGTAATGCAGCCATCACTTCAATGACAGATCTCAGTCCACCGCCATCACTGAATAATAACGGTACACCTACATCTTCCGATCATCATCTGATGCATCAACATCATCAGTCTCAAAGTAGCAGGGGCCTGCTAGGTTCGAGTTTGGGATTAAGCAACTCGCATCATCTTACACCATCGGCTGTTCAATCACTTTCACCGCGCTTGAATTTGAATAGTGGATTCAGCAGTACAATGGGAGCGATGTATTCAACAGTGCATCACCCTCCAATGCCAATGAGTGACTCTTACAGGTGAGTTTCTGTGTATCCTTCTTTTGAGAGATTTAAAAAAGAAAAATTATTCTTTCTCTTTATTTTTCTGTTCTTTTTCCTATCTGTTTTCTGTTGGTTAAATTCAGTCCAATGTCATCGATGTCATCGTTCACACATCCATCAATCACATCCATGCCCTCATCACCCAATATCGGTATCGTCCCATCGGGCATTTCAGCAGCATCAGCTACGAGTTGCTTGCAGCAGCATCAACGCGATCTCACTCCACCATCTCTTTATCAATGTCATATGTCACTGCGTGGACCCATCCCTCCTCCCGTTGGAAGTTCATTTTCACCACACAATTCCAACGCAAGCGGCGGTGGAGGAAGTGTTGTTCCTGGCAATGGTGGTGGTTCCTCTTCTTCCAACTCCGGGATACCACCACCCTCACTCTCACATACTTCTGCACCATCCCACTCGCACCCAGCTGCTGCAGCGGCAGCTGCAGCTGCTGCAGCCTATGACTCACTTGGTCTCAGTGGTTATGGGCCACCACCGCATCCGCCACCAACTACTCCTAGCGATGGTCGTCACTCATCATGTAGTCCACATCAAGGCTATCAAATGGCAGGTTCTGTTGCTCAATCCAGTGCCTACTCTTCGGGAAACAACAACAACAGCAGCACAGGTAAACAATTTTTCGCGTCATGTTTCTATTCACCATGGGTCTAGGGCCCGCTTCCCAACAAGCACCCTTCCGATCAAAATAATAATTTTGAATATTAAATTCAAAATCAAAAAGACAATTTTACGAAAATGGTTGTGCGAGTTTTATGTAACAAAAAGGCACAAATATTACAACAAAAATGAATTACATTCACAAATACATATTTTTCAAATAATGAAACAAATAATAATAATTTGGTGCTACGGACAAAATTTGCACAAGATATTATTTTTTAGTATATATTTAAGCGTGTTGTATTTAATATTAATTTAAAAAGAGCATAAAATGCTGCGAGCAACTAAAAGTGAAAATGAAAAACGAAATGCTAAGAATAAGAGAAGATAGTAAAAGTTTCAGTTGTTTTAAAGCCAACTCAGTAAACCAGAAAGGACTGTAGCGATCAAATTGAGCCAACCTATTCCAGATAGTGGCATAACTTATTTATGTCCAGCCTGTCCTTATAGTAGCTCCAAGTCTAACTATCTCATAATCAAGAATTTTTATCTTAAGAAATATATTGGAGAACTAAAGCTTCATAATGATGGTAAATATGGCTTTCGTAGCAAAGGGTCCATTGGTAATCTCATTGCTTATCTTACCGAACAGTGGAACAAATCTTTGCATAGTTTTTGAAATTTAAGAGGCATTTGCTCTTCATTGGATACGAAATTACTTTTCGCACTGTTAAATACAATAAAGTATTGGAAGGGTTCGAATCTGATATATATAGGTGCTCCGAAGTAGACCGAGTTCTTAAATACTCGTAAATATAAAGTAAGAAAAATAAATGTATTGTATTTTTGGCCGGTAATGTTGCTAGTTTATGTGATACATCGTGTTAACCCTTGTGCCCCTATTTTCAAAATGCTGACTAAGGGACCAAGTTGGCGACCTCAAAAACTTGAATTTAGGCTTGTTTTAACCCCCCTCTCCCCCTAACACCAATTAAATTTTCAGTCGAGACTTCGTTATTTCTAATTAGTTGCTCGTTGCTTTATGTATATCACATACCTGTAATACATATGCAAAAACAGTATATATTTATTAATTATCTAAAGATGTACAACCAATTTATGCTATTTAATTTCAAGAATGAAACAGGTTTTCATAATACTGAAAACCTAATACCTATGTATATAAAAATGTATAAATTATAAAAATGTTTTATTTTTACCTACCTTATAGACAGTCAAAAAAGGTCCGGACTTAAAATGAAGAAAGGCCAGTTCATTAATATTCTTGTCCATATACGAAGTCATAATGAATTAGTGTTAATTAATATTTTACCATGTGTACAAAGGTAGTTAGAACATTTGATTTGGGAAGTTATTTTGAATAAGTACATACATACATATGTGTAAAGTAATAAAGTTTGAGATTTAGATTTAAATTGTTCATTACATTTATTTTTGGGCAATTGTTGATGCATATCATAATTATTTTACTAAGTTCTTTCTTTAAACAAAATGTGTAATTATGTGTAAGTAGCAATACAAAAATTAATCTTGTATGTCAATACCAAATTATGAAAAGCCATTATTTGGACTTTCTTCATTTTCAGTTTGGAACTTTCAACAAAGGACACTCTGTGTATATATTATATATATATATATGTATATCAATCTAAAATCACTATTCATTAAATAAAAAAAAAGGTTTCCTTTTCATTCTCCGACTATTTATTTATTTTATGAAATTAAATAAAACAAAAACATACAAAATAATAAACTAATTTAAATATAAATTTAAAAAGCTCAAAGCGTATTTAACATTTAAACTAAAGTAAATAAATTAAATATTGTCTTAATATTATTGAAAACTTAAAAAAAAATAAGTATAGTTTTTGTATAGAAATTAAAATCTTACAAAATATCATATTTTGGATTGAGAACTAACTTAATATAAAAATTAAAACCTAAAACATTTGTATCTATTTGTTGTATAAACTAAATCAATGCAGAACATTTTTAAAGTGTAGGTATTATATTTTAATTCATTAACCAAAAAAAAAACAATTCCAGTGAAGCATAACCTAATAAATTAAAAAAAAGCAAAAATAAAAGTATTCAACAAAATTCACTCACATCCGATTACTTAGATAATAAGCTAAAATAAAATACATATAGATTACTATGAAAAAATATATTGCCATAAATAATTTTATTTTAAACTGTAGTTAAACTTTAGTTAAATAAAAACAAAAATGTATAATTTTTACATTTAAAAATTACATAAAACAAATTAAAAATGTGTACTTAAGTAAAAAAAAAATATGTAAGAGCACTCAGACTAAAAAACTAAAAATAATTCTACTAAAAATAAAAAAGAAATAAATAGAAACGTATTTTAAAACTTATTGTTTTATTCTTTTCTTGAATCTCTGATCCCCAAAATACACCCTCCGTACCTTACCCCAACCCCATGGCAGCATAATGTATTTGTGATAATTATGTTTATCGCTTTGATTTCATCTCTGCAATGATTTAATCACAATATTTCGTTTCATATAACATCAGCAGAAGCAGCAAACAAATTAAAAGTACACACACGTTGTGCCACATGCCATTCGACATTTTGATTATGACATCCATTATTCCCATCCTCATAAGAAGTGTAAGTACAAACAATAACAATCATCCCTGATAATAATCACCGACTTCAAAAAGGCAAGAAGAGAACAATAATTTTGTTTTTAATATAAAACTGAAAAAAAAGTACATACACATAATTCAAGAAGTATCAACATAATAGGAGGAGATAACAATCGAAATTTTTCTGATTGTTGTATGAGTTTTTGATAGTGTCTTCATGTCTAGTTTTGGAGAGGGGTTGAAAAGTACAACAGACACAGGGATTGATTTTTGTTTTGCCTCTCGTTGAATTTTGATTAAGACTTCTCATACACTCTCATTGACCTTGCATACGAGATACAAGTGGCGGCACATACACCTACAATAATATTTCATAATATTCAACACCCCTTTAATTCCAAACGTTTAATAAATTAAAAAGCCAGTATGATCGCGACAGGTCAAAAAATTTAAATGATAGCCTAAATTAGATTGAATGATCGTATATATTGTGCAATACTTTTTTAGATGCTTTACAATTTGGCATAGTCCGTTCTGATTGATGAAGTGTAAGATGTATATACAAATTGTCCAGGGGTAGACTGGACTTAAGTTAAATAGCGATTAATGGGAGTCATAATTAACTAACTCAGCTTTGATAGATTAATATGTTTAACACCAAAAATATGATACCTACTTATAATAACTGTACAACGAATGTGACAAATTTTACAAGGGACCTGTTTTTAGTTTCGTTAAAATTACCTTCGCACGGAAAATAACTTTACATTTACTAGGAAATAATTTCAATTTAAGTACAGGTGGGAAAAAAAATGATTTAAAATATGTGAAATCATTTTCCATCGGTTTTTTCAAATCTCAAGAATTGTGCATATGTACACTACCAACCACTAGGATAGGGCCATCCACATTATGGAATCGATTTTCGCCTTTTATAGCTGGTGAAAGTGTTTTACCCGGCAACTTTCACCATTACAAATACATAGAATAAAAGGGAAAATTAGGAGGAACGAGCGTTGGAATTTCCCAATATTTAATAAATGAACTACTAAAAACATGCTCCACTTGGATGAGGCCATTTCGAATATATTCGTGCAGGAGCTTACACGTGCTACCTTAGGAATTCCCTTCAATTCAAAACTAATAGTATTGCATTAATGGATATGATATGACTCCCATTATATTTTGAATTATTTATTTTTTTTATATGAAAACAAAATTTGTATTTTAATTCCTTAAACTTTGTTCCTTAAAGTACTACTTTTAACTGAGGACTGGACCAAAAACTTAATATGAATCGGAAATTCAGCCCTATTCCAAAAACACAGCACAAATTCATCAACTTTTGACCAATGGACGATCCAGGGGAGAGGGGGTCATATGAGCAATAAAGCTCAGTTAAGTTGTATAAGTAAAGATTTTTAAGTAATTTAACGACATTCACCAAAAAGTGGTTTCCTGTCAAAAACAATTAAAATTTTTGTTTTTACGCAATTTAGAATTCGGAAAAACTTTAGTGCTTTAAATTATTTTCATGGAATTTGTTTCTAAGAAAAAGAGCAAATATTCAGGTTCTTAAAAAGAAACCTTGAATAAGAGGTCGTCAATTTTATATTAAGTTGCCTTTGAATTTCTGAAACTAGCCTTCAATTCTATCTTATTTGTTTGATAAATAGTGCACATTGAAGTGATTTTTACTTGCGACATATAGGAACTACATTGAAAGTGACTGACCATCATGCCAAGGGCACTGTATAGCAAGTATTGCATTCGTAAAAAATTTCGAAGCAAACATGACATTACGATGGTAGAAAAGTCGAAAAAAGTGGGTTCCCCGATTCCGCCCGTCTGTCTTTCTGTCCTTGAAATTTAGGTTTTCAGCCGATTAGCTCAAGGCGTTTTTTTATCATTTTTAATACGAAAAATAACAGCAGTCCCCATACAATTTTTTTGGTTCAAAATCGAAAATTCGAATGTTTTCAAAAATGAACAGATAGATTTTTTAAAAACTTTCTCTAATTAAAAAAAATCGGCTTCCTTCTACAAAAAAAAAAAACATATTTTGGTATTGCTCCAGAAGGGTACCCCTCATAAAACCCTTATTTTGTTTTTAAGTTTTCTCCAGAACTAATCGACCTATTTCAATAATCTTTTCTTTCAGTGCAAGCTCTTGTCGATGGCCGAATTTTCAAATTGATGATGATTTTTGATGATCGAAAATGTCATTATTTTTTTTTTATTTAAAAAAAAAATAATATTTGTTTCACAAAACTTGATATCTCAGAAAGGGGTGAACATTTTTTAACGAAATTTAAATGTAAAATGTATATTTATAAGCACTAAATACCTGCATACCGAAAATATTTTAAAGACAAAATTTAAAAATTGTGTACATAAAAATTAATTAAAAAAAACCCCGTTCTAAAGATTTTTGAAATAAAAAATAAGTTAATCTAGGTTTTTTGAGAAATAAAATGGCATTTAAATTTTTGAGAAAGACTTATTTTGCAGGTACATTTTTAAATCTTATAATATGGGAAATATTAAACAAAGTTTTTTGTGTGTTAAGCGTGTGACAACCCCCCCTGATTAAAAGTCTCGATCCGCCCTTGAAACCTGTGTCCATCTGAGTCAACAGTTATTGCGGTTCACACGGCTACGAAGGGGCATTGGCCTATGCCAATGCATGCGCCAGACATTTGACCCGCTTTTCAAATAATAATGGCGAATCAGCAGCTTGCACCGTGGGACTGAAGGTAGCTAACGGAAACTTAACATTCCTTTAGGCAGTTCTCCTTTGACCTTCAGCTTAACGATACCGTGGCTCAATACTTTTGTACTAAGACCAGGGCCGTCGAGAGGAATTCCGGGCCCGGGACGGAAATATCTCGGGCCCCCCATATTTACCATTTTTTTTAAATTTCATGCCTGCTTATATGGTACGTTCTAATTTCAATTACGAATAGCGAAATTGGTTGGAATTAACGGAAATAATAATTTTTTGTTTGCAAAGTGAATCGAAAAAAGTGTTGATCATCAAATCAATCTTACGGGTATCGTCCAGTTTAGTTGAAATAGATGGATAGAAAATAATTCTAAATGCGATTAGATCAGAATTCGAACAGAATCATACATTCAATTCGATATTGCCAACGACATGTTAGTTACTGATAATACGGTCGATTAACTATTAAAAAAAATAGCATGAAGATCTATTACCTACTATGAAAATAAAATAGAGCGAAGTAAAAGTATTTGAAATTTGTCTTTAAAAAAACTATGTATTTTAAAAGGTTTGCATTAAATACTCTTTATTGTTTTACTTTATATTAAAATATTATCACAATGTTTTCATTAAAGTTAGTTTGCATTCAATGAAATATTTTCTTTTTGCAAACGAGCTTTCCTAGCATTCTGAGCAGCAAAACAACTTATAATTGCATCGAAATTCAATTTCCTTGCCAAAGGTGCTTCGATGCATAGTGTAGCAAGTCTGGAAACACGATCTTGTGATGAGCACGAACGATGAAACTTCTTTGTTCTGGCAAGGACGCTAAATGAACGTTCGGCACTAGATACGGTTACAGATTTTGTGGAACACACACGTGGAGCAACACAAATGTTGTGGAAAATCGTCTTCAAGTTCTGGGAATAAATAGCATTGAATAAACTCAATGGCGGAAGTTCTGCTTTAAAATTGGCTTCATAAATGTGTGATGAATTATTTCTTCTTTCAACTCTTGAGACACATTCGAGTTATACTTTTGGATGAACCTTGTAGCGGAGTTTTTAATCTCAAGTTTGTCCATTGTTGAAAACTGTCATAAAAATGAAAATGTATACCATTCAAATTGTTCATCGTATCGAACCGATGAGAAATTCCACATATAATTGAATCAACTATGACGTAAAAGGTGTTTCTCTTGAAATTTATATCTTCGTCTGTTTCAATTTGCTTTCCAACTCATCGGTTTTCTTCAAAATGTCTCTTTAATTGCCTTTTTCGGTTCGATGGGAACGATTCTGGAACATCCCCCAATCCAGTAGGAACTGCTTTGCATTCAGATAAAAATTAATCTCATCCGTTTTGAATAATGTTCAAATCGAAGATCACTGCCTCAATTCTAGCTGACCATCTTGTATTGGAAAGTTTGTGAAGGGATCCGGGCACATTTTTCTTAAGAATTTCTCAACGTTGAGCACTGCTGCTAAACAAGTTGAAACACTTTTGAACAACACCAACAAATGTGATTGCCGCAGTACAACATTCCGCTGAATCGACTCCACGCAAGTTAAGGCTGTTAGCTGCACATGGAGAATACACGGCAATCGGAGTTTTGATTAAAATATGACTGTGCACCACTATACTGTCCTTTCATATTGCTTCCATTGTCATAGCCTTGTGCACAGCAGTCTTCTAAAGGGATTCCGTTCTTTGCCAATCTTTCGCCGGTCAAATCAGCTATTGCGGTGCCAGTTTTTTTTGTTGCAATCGACAAATTCAAAAAACCGTTATTGGATGTTGAACACATTTTCTTCAAAGCGCAGATATCGCAAAATAAATGTGTTTTGTTCCACATCACTTGAATCGGGTGTTGCATCAACCATTATAGCGAATTATTTGGCGTTTTCTCTCTCCTTCAAAATAGCTGAATTCACATGTTGGGCACAAATTTTAATGAATTCATTTTGAATCTCAATGGAAAGGTAGTGGACTTGGAAACGTTTGTGCTCTTGTTGTGAAATTCTTACTTTTTCCAAGTGCTCCTGACGTAAGGGGTCATAATGACTAATTAATTCCAAAATGCCCAAAAAATGTCCATTATTTGGCTCTCCAATAAGATTGCTATCGCCTCGTAGTTCTAGTCCCCTTTCGCCAAGGAAAAAAATGGTGTCCAATATTCTATATAGAATTCCTTCATGGCTGGTTTAATATACACACTTTGAAGTGACTTGATATCCATCAAATCTTCAGTAAACAATTTATTCAAAATATTAATTATGTAATTAATATTACGGAAACTACAATAATTGAAAAACGTTTTCGTGGGATTTTCCGGTCCCCCGAAACCGAATCAAAAATTTCGTTCCCAGCAGAAACAAAAATAGAAGAAAAGAAACTTTATAAAAACAGAAACCGAAATAAATATTTGTGTTTTGTTTTAAGTTGCCGGGCCCCTTATTTTGATTTTAAAAATTTTCAAAATAAAATAAGTTTGAAATGTACGTTAAATTAAGTAAGAAAAGCGAAACAATTTATTATAACTTTCTTTCAATAGTCCAGAGTTGCCCAATTTTCCATTAAATATTAACAAAAATGTATGCCAATAATAATCAGGGGCCTAGATCGGCAAGCTTGTGACTGAAAGATTGGTAGACAACATGCAAACAGGGGCCCGATTGCGAAAGCATGAATGATTTTAAATTTTCGAGCCCCTAAAAATAAGTGAGAATAGGTATGTTGATGATGAATTTAGAGTACCTATATTGGAAAAAAAACACTCCTCATTGCTTTCAATTTTACGGGCCCCAGAAAATCCCGGGCCCGGGGGGTTTCCCCCCTTCCCCCCCCCCCTCTCGACGGGGCTGACTAAGACTAGCCCGTAAGTCGGACCGTAAGGCGTTCACATTCTTTTATGTTCCCCCTTAAGGGAAACATTAACTCACAACCTAGATACACAAAATAAAATGCACGGCTCGGCTGGGGTCTGTTTTATAATACTTCCTGAATTTTTAATTTTAAAAATGTACCGGCAAAAAAAGTTTGTTTTCAAAAATTTAATTACCATTCGATCTCTCAAAATTTTGTATATAGGTATACAATTTTGTAAGTTGAATTTGAAAATATTTGCATTTTGTATTTATTTAGAACTTATTAATATATGTGCAGTTGCACATTTCAATTACGTAAAAAAATTGTGACCCATTTTTGAGATATCGAATTTTGAAAAAAAAATGTAATATATTTTTAAAAATTAAAAATAAAAAAAAAGCAATGACATTTTTGATAATCAACTGTTATTGAAACAGACTGCTTTTGCAGACAAAAAATTATTGAAATCAGTTTATTAGTTCTTGAGAAAACTTGCAGTTCCTATAAGTAAAAACAAAAATCTATTACCTTTATTTAAACAAATATAAACATATCTTCACAAATAATACAAAAATGTAGGCCATTTGAAAATACACTGATAACTTCCCATCCCGTCTGTCGATTTGTCTTGCTTAAAAGTTTGTCTATATGTATCAATTTTTACCAAATTTGCGTACTATTTTTGTAGATTTTATTTTTTATGAAAAAACGGACTATTGGATTTTTATAAAAAAAAATACTGAATATCGAAAACAATATTTTCTGTGAAATAAAATAAGTTTGAAGCCAATATTTGTAATTTTTGAAAAGCTATTTGAGTCGAAAGTAAATGTTTACCAAGTTTAAGTATTGTTTTTTTGTAAAAAAAAAAACTGTCAGTTCGATTTTTCTCAAAATTTTATCAGATGTCAAAAACATTATTCTTCGTTGCACAAAATTATTTGGAGATAAAATCATATTTTAGTCGTAAAATTTTCAAGGTGACAATTTTTTTTTTTATTTTTTTTGATTTATAAAAAAAAACCTTTGATTGGATTTTTTTTTAAATATAAATATTTTGTATCACGTTACAATATATAATATAAAATTTAATTCAAGTCTCTAGCGTCATTGCTTCATGAGATATTTAGGTTTAACTAAAATTTTCACCTTTTTTTAAACTGCTATAGTAAAAAAACCACCCACGAAATTTTCTTGAGAGCCCTTTCTGCCTTATTATCTGTATAACAAAATTTATTTGAAGTCGATATCTCTTCTGGTTCTTGAGCTATGGACGAAGAAAAAAACATCCAACCCGTCAAATCTTCAGTCGATAAGTCTTCTTCCGAGCATCAGCAAAGTTTTCGAAAAGATCATCAATAGGGCTCTGACTAAGTGGGCTGCGGACAACAAAATAATTCCGGATAAACAGTTCGGGTTCAAGGCGGATCATGACACAATTCATGCTGCGTCTAAACTCGTTTCTGATATCCAATGGAATAAAACAAAACAACAATGCACAGGTGCTGTTCTGGTTGATTTGGAAAAGGCCTTTGACACCGTATGGTTAGAGGGTCTTTACCTAAAACTGAGCAGGCTTGGCATAAGCAAGCCATTGTTGTATATACTTTATGACATGCTTAATGGTAGAAAGTTTGTTGTCAAAAGTGGCAATGTAACTTCTACCACAATATTCTTAATTAAAAATGGTCTTCAACAGGGAGCGGTGAATTCGCCGATTCTCTTCAGCATTTACACCAGCGATCTCATAGGTAGTCTTACAAAGGCAATTGCGTACGCCGACGATCTAATTGCGTACAGAACGGCCCGAAAGGGTGAGGTTATTAGAATTCTCTTGCAGCGTGATTTCGACAAGATTCAGCGATATTGCGACGACTGGAAACTGAAAATAAATGTCCAAAAGTCGGAGACAATTCTGTTCCGGACTCCGTTGGCTAGGGCCACGAGGGATACGTGCAAGAATTGGCGCAAGATGGTCATCGTTGATCTTCACGGGCAGCCATTAGCGAGCAAAAGTGTAATGAAGTACCTCGGTATCTGGTTAGATCAGTATTTATATTTCGACAGACATATAAATGCTGCTCTGATCAGGGCCAGAGGAGCCTTCGCTCTGACGAAACGGCTGTTTTTTAGCAGTCGGCTTGACCCCAGAGTGAAGGTAATTTGCTACATGGCCCTCATACGGCCGATGATCGTTTATGGTTGTCCTGTGTGGTTCAACGTTGCCCCTTCCCAGATGGAGAAGTTTCGGGTGTTCGAGCGGCAGTGTTTACGACGCTGTACCGGCTTATATCGAACAGCCGAATCTTCTTATGTGCACTACTATTCCAACGAGGTCCTATACAACGGGGCTCGAATCAACAGAATTGACAATTTCGTGATAAAACTCGTTCGAGGTCACATTGCAAGAGCTATGTCTTTGACCAACAATTTAATTTTCGGGGCGTTCTATCCGAACGCCGAGTATTTTGAAAGTGCGCGCTTGAGCGGCTTCATTCCACCAGAGGCATTCCTCTTTTTAGATAGATGCGGTCTGATACAGGATAGATTGGCAGTTCCGTTAATCTACCACGTCAGACGACGAACCGTGGATAGGCGACTCCTGTACAATCGGGACGTCATGGCACAAGGCGGAGCAGAGCTCCTTCGGTTCAGTAGGGCTGTGTCCGAACGGGACCGAACTGATAGGTTGAAGCAGGAGAACCAGTTTTGGTGGCTTCAATCGGCACTGGATAGTGGGTAGTCGGGATGGGGTTCTAAGCCTTGGCCGGCTTACATACTTGTTTTATAGTTTTAGGGTTTAGTTTTAAGTAGAATAGGTATGGTGGCACAAAAGAAAATACAAAATACAAAAAAAAGGACAAAAAAAGACAAAATTAAAAATAAATAAATTTAAAAAAAAAAATACATGGAATAAGACAAAAAAAAAAAGACCAAAATATGAAAAACAAAAAAATGTTAGATAGTTAGATTTGCTGCTGTGGTTGTTCTAGTTTTAAGTAGTTTATAGGTAGAATAGGTAGTTTTAGTTAGCTTTAAGTTTTATATTGAGGACCTTAGTTTAAGTAGTTTTTAAGTAAAAAAAAAAAAAAGGATATCGATATTAGTTTTTTTTCAAATTTTCTAATAAATACAAAAATAAATAAAACTTAATTGAAGTAAAATAGATCTTAGCGCCGAAAGGCATTAATATTAAGTGTTATAGTTTAACTTAGAGTGTCCGTATGGGACCAGTAAGTTAGTTGTAAGTTATGTTTAGTTAGGCTAGTTTTATGAATTTTTGTCTAGATTTAAGATAGTTTTAAGAATGAATTATAATAAAAATGAATTAAAAAAAAAAAAAAACGAAACGAAACGAAACGAAAAAAACATCGCGAACGTACGGACGTACATACGTACACACGCACGCACAGACATCTTTCTAAAAATCTTTTATTTCGACTCTAGGGACCTTGAAACGTCGAGAAATTTCAAAATGTTCAATTCGACAAATCGGACCCATTACAATAACTTCCTATGGGAAGTTAATTATCTTATATTTCATCAAATTTATAATTTTACAGAAATAATACCTATGTACATAATTCAATACCGATATAGATATTATGTATACATACATGTCTCCATGACGACACACACACAAAAACTAAAAATTATTTATCTTTCCTTATTAACTTCCCATATAAGTAATAGGTTCTATTTGTCGAATTGAAAATTTTGACATTTCTCGACGTTTCAAGGTCTTAGAATCTAAATAAAAAATTTTTGGAGACATTTTAGAGATTTATTATGTTATATAACGTAACGTGTTACCAAACTAATATAATTTTGAAAAAAATTCAATTAAAGGGTTTTTTATAAATCATAAAAACTGAAAAAAAAATAATTTTCACCTCCAAAAATTTTACGAACAAAAAATGATTTTATTTCCAAAATAATTGTATGCAATGAAGAATAACATAATAATAATAAAATTGGTTTTCGAATAAAAATCTTGTAAGCAAAAATAGATTTTGAAATCAAACTATATAGTTAATTTTTTAAAGAAATTCAACTGACAACTTTTTTAACAAACCACGAAAACCTACAAAAACAACAAAAAACTGATTATAAATGGTAAATGGTAATAATGGTAAAAAAAAAATATATTGACTTCGAATTAATTATCTCACACAAAATACTGTTATGAATATTTTGTTAAAGTTTAAGCAAGACAAATTGACAGACGGGGTGGGAAGTTATTATTTATCAGTGTTGGCCTCATCCCATCTTTATTTCTTTTCCTCAATTTGGCGTTAATAAATTATTTTTGTTAGTCTCGCTTGTAAGATTGAAAATATTGCAACCATCTCTTTTCTTCAACATTGTTTTCGATTTAATTTCTTTAATCACCGAAACAAATTTTCAATACCCAAATTCATTTCAAAATGTATTTTCCATAATAGTACTATAGGTTTTATAAACAATGATATGTAATGATATGTAACGTTTCAAAAATACCTACATAAGTTCCAAGTTACATACATACATACATTACACAATTTTGAACAAGTGTCTCTCAAAGTAACTCTGACTGCCCGCTACACCTTGACAACTAAACCGCGGCCCGCGGAAACAAATTTTAATAAATGTTGTTTTAGTATAAAGATAGATAGGAATTCGCGGAGAAGAAATAAACAACCTATAGGTACTCGAAGTACTTATCCTACGCAGACGAAATCGCAGGTTCCCAACTAGTATCTCATAAAAACAACAATTTTGAAAATTGATTTCAATTGGGATTTTGTTCTGTGTGTAAGTAATTAAGAATGCATTATTGGGCTACACTAGATTTATTGTTTTTCGAAAAGGGTTTATGTTTATAAATTAAAACACAAGCAAAAGCTTCGGTATACATTAATTCATGACATTTATTTAAATTACTCCTCCATATGTAAGAAAATAAAACACAAAATTGTCGTTGCAAAACCAGATGCGGATCAAGAATCGTTCACTGTTTGTAGGGGGTTGGTTGATTATCTAATGGTTAATTTGTAAGAAATATTAAAAGTGTATTTGGTTAACCTTTATGATTCCACAAAATAATTATATTTCCAAAAAATAAAAATTATTTCCTTGAAGGTCTTACCGATTTCTTTACAACTTCTTCTACGGAGAATCAAATTAAGCTCCCACTGAGGCAACACGAACGATTAAGTACTTGACCATTTTCGAGATAGGTTTTAATGATTTGTTTTCGAAATTTTAGCAAGCTACTCGCTTGCCTTTACCACTACATCTGGAGTCATTCGATTGCACTATTTTTTCACGAGACATTATTTATATTCAAGGAATTAAGTAGGTATGTATGTATGTACATACAAACGGATTTGTGTCCAAGAAATATAAAACAAGGACATATCTGCACACTATCAATTCAATAAGTTAAAATATATAGTGTTTTCCCAAAATATTATTAGAATGTAAATACTACAATACATTTTAATACTATAATATCCCCCATTAACCTCCTTGGATTTCCGCATATGTAAAATTATTACAATACGTCAATAGCACCGAATTAAAGGCCACCCGTGGTGCTTTATGAAAATTGTAAAAGAGCACCCAGCTTGATAGGTTGGTTGAGAAAATATAAATCGGTGTGAACCTGAATGTATTGCAAAGCTACTACTGGAAACATAAGAATGCAAAACAATGGCACCAAAATGGTACTTCTTTTTTATCTTGGCAGAATTGGTGTATTTTTTCCTTTTTGATTTTATTTTGAACATTGACATTGTGAATGGAAAACTTGAGGAAATGTATATTATACAGTGGGAATTGGGAATCATTAGATTGGAAATAGGTATGCCAGAAAAAAGCTGCAAGGGGAAGTGTAGTTATTTTGTACCTTGCGAAGTAAGATTTATGGGATCATTCGTATTAAAGTTTTTTCAATTCGTAAATCTTTTTACGATTTATCTACCCGTTATACATTTATGCCCGTTCGGTCGTATCTTTAATGTTGCATACGGAATTCCCAAACATTTTTGTATGAATGATAATTAATAATTATGGTATTGAGTATGCCAAAGCGTTTATATACATTACGAATATTCAAGAATTCGAATACATCACACCAAAAGATTGAAACGAAATTAATTGCATTCAGCATGCCAAAGTCTTAGTAGTATCCGTGGCATGATGGTTGGTGCGTGGAACCTTTTATGACATAGGTCCCAGTCTGTGGCGACTCAAAAGTTTGTTCACTTCCGAGTAATTAACAAATCCTACAAGAACAATTCTGGTCATGAAAAAGTGCTTTCTAAAATCATCCGTTCGGATTCGGTTAAGATATGGTTGAGAGTTGTAAGTCACCAGGCCCTAGTTCTCAACGGACTGTTTTTTTTATTAATGCTAAGTAATTTAATTCATAAAAGATTTTTTTAATAGAATGACAGATTATATGTATATTTACGAGTATATGTTTTCCAAAAACTTTCAATACCATATCCCACTGTTTGACATTGCTTGATGAATATATCAATCAAGAATGTTTTCATGCTTTAAGAGTAACAAAACAAAAACGCGAACTTAGGAAAATTAAAACTGACGTGTTTCATATTAAGTTATTAAACAGATGGTGTGACGACGTCGTCGTCGTTGAAGGTGGAGTAGAACAAAAAAACGAACAAGTTCAAAATTTTAAAGGGCTATGAATTTATTATTTAGGAAATACATTCGAGGAAATATATATCAACATACAAAAAAAAACAATTAAGCAAATACTTTACATATTCTAACATAAGTAAAAATTAATATTAGGAATGTCCTGTTTCTTGTAGGAAATCCCCAATCAGCTGATTAGAGGGAATAACATAAGCCACTTCGTTGATTGCTCTGTTTCAAAACTTAATAAAACCCATTTCATCAAAGTACTTCGACTTACATAATGGAACTTATAAGAAATATAAACATTCAAAGAGAGAAACTGGCAAAGATATCGTCAACTTACTAGATATAATGACAATGTTTTTTAACTTCCAATAGGAAGGTATTGTGATCGGTCCGATTTGTCGAGTTGAAAATGTTGACATTTCTCGACGTTTCAAGGTCCCTAGAGTCTAAATGAAAGATTTTTGTGCGTGCGTGTGTACTGTGTACGTACGTTCGGGAAGTTTTTTTCGTCGTCCATAGCTCAAGAACTAGTAGAGATATCGACTTCAAATACATTTTTTTATGCAGATAATAACACAGAAAGTGGGTGGTTTTTTTACCATAGCAGTTTAAAAAACAGGTGAAAATGTTGGTTAACCCTGAATATCTTACGAACCAATAACGCTAGAGACTTGAATTAAATTTTATATTGTATCTATATTGTAATGTGATACCAAACAAGTATATTTTTGAAAACAAATCCAATTAACGGTTTTTTTATAAATCAAAACAACTGAAAAAAATTGCACCTCGACTATTTAACGAACAAAAAATGATTTTGTATCCAAAGGTTATGCAACGTAGAATAACGTTTGTGACATCTGGTAAAATTTTGAGAAAAATCGAATTGACAGTTTCCTTACAAAGAATAAAAACCTTTAAGAAACAATACTAAAACTTTGTAAACATTTACTTTCGATCTAAATATGTTTTCAAAAATTAAAAATATTGGCTTCAAACTAGAGAAAATATTGTTTTCAACATTCAGTTAATTCTTTTATAAAAATCCAACAGTTAGTTTTTTATTTCATAAAAATTAAAATCTACAAAAAAAATATTACCCAAATGGTAAAAATTGGTTTTTGACTAAAAATCTCGTTAACAAAAATAGATTTTGAAATCAAACTACATATATGCAAAATATTATTTTAAATTTTTAAATTTTTTAGAATAATTCAACTGACAACATTTTTAACAAAACACGAAAATCTACAAACCTTTTAAGAAAGACAAATCGGCAGATGGGATGGGAATTTAGCCTCTTTTTTTCGTACTGAAATCGCCTCATCTCTGATGAATTAAACAAAAGAAATGTTAACTGAAATAATAAATTAAAATAATAATAAAATAATACAAAATGCAAACTGGGGCGACAGTCCGTTGAGAACTAGGGTCTAGTGACTTACAACTCTCAAACATTCCTGTGTGCGAGTCAGGGATGGAGTTAGCAACAATGTTTTGCATATGATGAAATAATTTCCTTTCAAAATCAAAACAAAAAATGTTAACGAGATTTTTAGTAGAAAACCAAGGTTTACCAATTTTAGTAGCATTTCTAGAAAATTTGTATTTCTGTTATAAACAAATAAAGACTGTATTTTTCTAAGAAAATTAAGCACAGAATGAAATCTTTTTGAATTCAATACCGTCGAAAATAAATTTTACCAACTATTAATAATGTTTTTTTTAGGTTTTTAATTTTTCTCAAAATGTTGTTAGTTGTCAAAAACTTTATTTTGGAGATCATTCAAATCATTTTTTGTTCTTAAGATATTCGAGGTGACAGTTGTTTTGTATTCACTTTTTTTAATTTAACAAAAAAAAAACTTTTTTTAAAATAACATCAGTTTGGTATCACGTCACGCCATCTGGTAAAATTGTGAGAATCGAATCGAATTTTTGTTTACAAAAAATAAACATTACTAAAAGTTGATATGATTTCTAGCTGAATAATAAAAAAGCATAATCCTTTTAGCAATTATGATGCAATTTGGTAAATACTCACAAACGTGCTTAGTAACATGAAGCTAAAATTTGGTTTGGCTTTAAATATTGAACATGTTTTGCATTCACATCATTTGCAAACCGAATTTTACTTTGGTAGCCCTTTTTGGGACGATACGAGTAACTTTTCCGTTTTTTCGGCAGCTATTTCGTTACTTTTGTATATGCTTGATGTGAAATTCCTTAGTATATGCTATTTCAGTAATTTTTAGTGAACCGTTTCAAATTTTTGAGAATACAAAAATTGTTCAGTGGTGTGCTGATCTAAAATCATTGAAGATTTGTTAAATAGATACAGCTCTAAAAATTCTGAGGAACACGAACAGAAATATAATCGACTGGCAGCGACAAAATTAATACAAGTTCTCATAAGAGGAAATCCATACTTAATAATGAATAAGGAATCCCTATGCAAAAATAATAAAGTAACTTTAAGATAACTTATAAAGGACTGGTAAGGATAGCATCATAAATCAATCGTCAAGACTATAAGATGACTTGGTCTTTGTTGAATTTTCCTAAATTAATCGTTTACCGCTTTATCGGTCCTGCATAGTAAAATATAAATCATATATATTTTTTGCTCATGACCTTTATTTTTTTTTCCATATACATAATGTATGTTAATTTAATTTAAAAACAATAAAACTTGAAGTATGCTATCATAATTCTTTAGAATGAGCGCTATGAAATCCAAAATAATATTTTTTCGAACGATATGTACTACATATTGGTGCAAAGTTTTAAACAACCTATTGTCAAGGGTTTAGCAATTTAAAAGGGAGTCCAAAATTGTAAAACTTGCTTTTCGTGTTGCTAACTAGTAATTTGCTAATTGCCTTTTTATTAAAAAACGAGCATCCAAAAATATCTAAAAAGTGACAGTTCTCGAGTATAAGCAAAGCAAACACGCTTAAACGGACCTATTAATTGGCATTCCTAACTGTTGACTGGAAAATTTCATCCACTGCTCTTAAAGAATATTTGTACAAATCTCTTATGGTTTTAGCAAATGTTTAAAAGTTAAAGAAGCCGTTCCGTGATTTTAACTTTTGCAAATTGTTAAGAGATAGTAAATTGTTAAAATTGTTTAAAATTAGGTACATCATCTTTAAAGCCTAGTAAATTGCTAAAAATGAAAAAACGGCTTTGAAATTTTTCTAAGTCGTTTAAAATTTTGCGCCATTAGTTTTGGCTGTGAGTATTTGTTTATTTCTAAACTGTGATATTTAAAAATGAATCTATGTATATTGGTTCCAAAATAGATTTTTTTATAAGTAGTAGTAGTTTAATATTTGAGACATTTGTAGTCTCAAAACTATCTTTGATATTTAAGTATATTTGTTTTCATAGGTAATACCGCACGCCTCTTTCGCATATTTTGTTATCTTTATATTTTCCCTAAATATAATACGATTACGCAAGAATTAAACGCTTATGGACTTTAAGTGTATAACAATGATAAATTTCACTGAGTTACTCTCCCTTTTTCCAATTTTAAATCAGCATCGCGATGGATGATGGGAAAATCTGCTTTTATAATTTTAAAGGACTGTTCGGGATGTTTTAATTTTGTTTGTTTCTGAAAATCCTTCACCTATAATATCAGTAAAAAGAGGCAAGTGAAAGATTTTCTTCAAAGACCACATCGGTTTAAGTATCGTTTTGTGTTCACTCAACTGATAACTATGCTTGAGCCACCCCATTCTCCCTCCCCCGTACCATATAGTACTCTCACTATACAGAGAGTGTTTTTACAATATTTCCTCCCTCCGCAGCATTTTGTATCAAAGCACAGATAATTACAATCCATGAAATTTGTTTCAAAACACTCATCTCACTCATTTGGAAAATGAAAGCAAATAAAATATTTTGTTAATATTCTTCTCCCTTTTCAAAATAAATTAAAATCTTGTTAAGTGTAGTAACAACGAGAAGGAGGAAAATGGAGGCGGTCATAACATTACCAACTTTCGCAAATCAGGGGTTAAGTATTTTTTCAGCCTTAGTTGTGTTATATGGAACGTGGAAGCAAAATGAAATATGTACCTACATTACATCATGTATTATCCATCCCAAATTTTTAATTCAATTAAAAAATCTAAAAATAGGCTTTATATCTTGAATTATGAGAATTGAAAAAGGTATAATGGGTAAGAATATTTTAAATTAGTTCTATGCTAAGTCTAAACACGAATCTACTATATTTTGTGTTACATTTTCCAACTCTAAACTTTTAAACACTAGTTTACAAAAAAAATTAATTTTTGATTTATTTTAAAGTATAAAACAGTAGTTTTTTTTTGTTTTAACAGAAAGTATAACTATTTTTCTCTGAACAATCGTTGAGGAAAGAAAGAAAAATGTTTGTATACAAAAAATCATTTTTAGAAACTTAAACATTCCTTCCTTTTAAGAAGTCGCAAGAAAATCTTTTATTACTTTTACACTTCAGAATTTTCAGAAAGTAGTAAGCTTATATCTACCAAGCATCAAACTACGATCAGAGGCTCATCATAAGTGCATGTGTTAGTTGTTAGTAAGAAAATAATACAATTATAGCCTAACACACGCACAAAATACAAAACATAATAATTATTAACATTTAACATGAATTATTACAGTACAAAAAAATAAAATAAAGACGTTTACGATAGTGGAGCACTGGTTCTAAACAATGATTTTAATCCCACCTATCGATGAACAGTTTAAGTTATATAAAATGCTCATTCGACTTAAAGCTTCATTCTTCCCATAGTTAGTTCTATGGAAGTCAATATGTATAAAATCACGTAGGTGATGAGTTCCGCCTGGGTAATTCAAATGTACACAAGATACCAAATAAGGTGCATCAATTTCATCATTAATGAGTTGATAAAAAAAATACTAAGTCATTATTAACACGCCTTTGATGGAGAGATTGCATTTGAAGAAGCGGAATACGATGCTCATAGGGAGGCAGATCATAAGGATCTTCCCAAGGAAGACCCTTTAGGGCAAAGCGAATGAAAATATGTTGAATTGATTCAATACGTTTTTTATGAATTTCGTTATAGGGAGTCCATACCTGCGAAGCATATTCAAGATGAGGACGAACATGACAATTGTACAAAGAAAGAGTAACATAGGGATCATTGAACTCCTTTGCCCAGCGTTTTATAAAACCAAGCATAGAACTTGCTTTATTAACAATAAAATTAATGTGATGTGTAAATTCTAAGTTTGAACAGAAATGAACACCTAAATCTTTAAATGTTGAGACGCGACAGAGTTTTTGCTGAGATATACAATAATCAAATACACTACCGATTCGTTTTTAAGTAAAAGTTATCGTCTGGCATTTTAAAGGGTTGAGTGAAAGGCTATTTTTCCCACACCAGAATGTGAAACTATCAATGTCGGCTTGAAAAAGAGTACGATCATGGATGGACTTTATTATTTTAAAAATTTTCATGTCGTCAGCAAAAATGAGTACATATTTCACTTGAGCGTAGACATGACGATACATCGTTAATAGACAGGATGAACAGAAAAGGGCCAAGATTGAGCAACAAAAGGTTCAGAATGACAAGCTAAGAAAAATGGTGGAAAACCAAGAGCTTTAAGTTTAAATAAAATAATTCCGTGGCTAAGTTGGTCAAAAGCTTTAGAGAAGTCAGTGTATATACACAGTCAACTTCATAACCTTGTTCTAAAGCGTTTGAACATATGTTTGAGAATGTAAGGAGATTTGTAACGGTTGATCTTTTTTCACAAAACCGTGTTGCTGTTCGCAAATGAGATTCTTACTAAAAAATGCTACACTTTCACAAACAACTTGTTCAAACAACTTGTTACTTTAGGAATGCAAGAAAGCTATGCAATAGGCCTATAGTTGCTTATATCCGCCTTGTTTCCTCTCTTGAAAACAGGTGTTAGAAATGACTTCTTCCATATACTGGGAAATTTGCCTGTTTTTAGAGAAAGTTTGAATAAGAACGTAAGGGGTTCAACTAAAGCATTACTACACTTTTTTAATACTATCGGGGGAATACCATCGGGACCGGCCCGGCTGAGCAGTCATCATTCAACGCGGATAAAAGGTCAAGGACCGTTCTCTGTAGCACAGGGATGTGACTACAGCTAGTTTGCGAAATGGAGTGAAGATTATGAAAATATACTTCATCAACTTTTTGAGGGCTATTAACAAATGATTCACGGAAATTTGTTACGAAAGCGTTATAGATATCAACAGTTTTATCTAATGAGAGGTTCTTGTAAGTGAAGTTAACTGGAAAGCCATCTGATTTTTTCTTCAGGTTTACAAGTTTCCAAAATTTTTTAGGATTCTCTTTCAAAGAGGTGCCCATATCAGTAACATAGCTAGCATATACAAAATTAGAAAGAGGCTTAAATTGGTTAAAGAGTTCAACATAAAAAGAGAAGTTGACTGGAGACAGAGTCTTGAGATACGTTTTCCATGCCTTATTTCTTTTGTTACGCAGTAAACGCAATTCTTTCCTGTACCAAGGATGGCTAAAGTTTGTATTTCTTGATTTCTTTAAGGGTACATTTTTTTCCAAACAATAATTAAGGATCTTATAAAAAGTTGAAACTGCTTCGTCAATGTTAGAATATGCTAATGTATCAGCAATTCCAGAAATGGTTAAATCTTCAGACAACTGCTGGAAATTATCTCTTCTAAAATCAAAATTATATAAGCAATCAAAGGAATTACAGTGTTCAGTAAGGTGATTACTTAAGTCAAAAAAAATGTCCAAGGGGGGGTGATATTTATCAATATTAGTAATTCCTGATCTAGATTCTAGAACAAGAGTACTAATAGCGCCAGAAGAAAAGACTAAATCGAGAATTCGATTTTTTGAGTTTTTAATACAGCTTGTTTGCTGTAAGTCAGTAAGAAGGACTTTATCGAGAAGAGATAGTTCCAATTGTGAAGAAGAAGGAGAGGCTTCAAGGCAGGATTCGTCTTCGGATGGAATCCAGTCAATGTGTGGTAAATTAAAATCACCTAGAAGTAAAATATTGGTGTCAGAGCTGGACAAATTTATAAGAAAGTCTAATGCCAAGGAGAGATCGTTATAAACAGACTCCAAACTCTTTGGAGGAATGTAGCCGTTTAAAATGAAAATAGTCTTAGTCTGTACCATTATCTTTACACATACCAGTTCAATTGATAATACAAATGGAAAAGATACAGAAGAAGAGAAATATGTATTTTTTACCGCTATGAGAACACCTCCACCTAAATCCTTTGCATTACCAACATGACGATCGTTTCTGTAAACTTCGAACTCTTGACTGAAAAGTTCTGTGTCGGAAAAGCTTGAATTAAGCCAAGTTTCTGTCAAAACGAATACGTCATGTGGAAATGATTGGGAGTTAAGGAAAATGTCAGCAGTCTTGCTACGAAGTCCCCTTACGTTTTGGTAGAAGAGCGCAATAGCGCATAAAATGAGTCTAGCTAAAAGTGTTATATCAACTGGTTTTTAGTATTAATTTGTATCGGGAACCTTCCGGACTGGAGCGTTGATGTCCATTCGCTCTAGATGACTTAGCCATTTAAGTCGTTGGACTTTTATTCTGTCGCTATACAGTTTGTCGTTGTATCTTTTCCTCCACTCTCCATCTATGCAGCGACTTGCAAGATTTATTATTTCGTTTGATTTCAGCGCCGGTGGCGTTGTCTGAGTTTATAGCGGTGCCTATGTAGACAAAGACCTCAACTAACTCAAAGTTATAGCTGTCCATGGTGACTTTTTGTCCAAGACGTCGTCGTTCAATGCTCTTTTTTGATGATATTATATACTTGGTCTTGCCCTCATTGACCACTAAAACCAACTTCTCCGCGCCCGTCCAAATGCTCAAAAACGCTTAACTAACATCACGCTTTGATCTTCCAATTATGTCAATATCATCTGCGTATCCTAGTAATTGGTTGGACCCTTGGAAGATTGTGTCTCTAGTGGTGATGGTTGAGTTTTGCACAATTCTTTCCAGAACGATGCATGTTGAGGAAGTCACATGACAGTGCATCGCCTTGTCATTCTGCACAAAGGGATAAGTTTGACAGGGATGCCAAAACTAGACATTGCTCTGTACAGCTCTTCCTTATAGATGCTGTCATACGCGGCTTTAAAATCTATAAAGAAATGGTGGGTATCGATTTGAAGTTCCTGTGTTTTTTCCAAGATCTGCCGTAATGTGAATATTTGGTCAATGGTGGATTTTCCTGGTCTGATAGAGACTTATCAGGTTGTTGACGAATGGCTTCAGACGTTCACATACTACGGCAGAAAGGATCTTATATGCAATGTTCAGGAGCCTGAGGTCTCTGTAGTTGGCGCAATTTAGAGAGTCTCTTTTCTTATGTATTGGGCAAACTATGCTGAGGTTCCACTCATCGGTCATGCTTTCTTCCGACTATATTTTACCAAGTCATCGCCTGCTGCTTTGAATACTTCGGAATCGTTGCCGTCAGCTCCAGCAGCTTTGTTTGACTTCGGCTTAGATATAGCTTCCTTCACTTGGTCGAGGCCGGGTAGGCGGAATTGTTGATCTGCGTCGTTTTGGTTGAGTGGTTCTAGGTTCTATCTCCCTTACAGCGGTTCGGTTCGTCATCGCCGTTATATAATTTGGAGAAGTGGTCTTTCCATATTCTCAACATAGACTGCGATTCTACTACGATATTCCCTTGATCGTCATTACAGGCTTCAGTTGGTAGCTGGTATCCTTGGGAGTTTTTTTTAAGAAAACAAAGAGTAAAAGTCTTTCTTCCATAGAAATGGTCCTGTGATTGTAAAATTTGTAATATCAATTGAGCATCAAATTAAAGTTTAAAGTATTCTAATACATATCTACGGATTTGACAAAATTATATAAAGAAACTGAATTAACTCGGTTTGTTGTTTATTTTGTTTTACTTGTTTATTTGTGAAAAATTGACTTACAAGAAGTGTATAAATATTTGCTAATCAAAAGTGAAAACACTTTTTATTACGACTATGTACATTTTATTCATAAAAGCAACTTAAAAATTAAATACCCTACACCGGAAACCTTAGATACAACACCCCTTATTCTTACCAGAAAATTTATAATACTGCATTTGTTGCTTCAATATAAGTCAAAATGCAAATATTCATATTAAATAATCATGAAAATAACAACGAAACAATAAAAGCAAATCTGAAGAACACTCCTTAAAAATGAGAAAATAGATGGAGGGAGAATTGAAGTAAGAACGCGCATTAGTAAGTTGTAAATCTCTTTTAATATGCTTGTTATATTTTCCAATATAAATTCATTGAAAGCGGAGGACAGGGATATCGCGTGACCTAGCAATACTTCATACTCTCAATCACAACCCTATCAAAATCATATCATATTTAATATTGCACTTAAGAACCCTGTCAAGTGTCCTTATGAATAAGGATTTTGACTAGCAATTTCAATTGTGTGTCGAAAACAAAACAAGCTAAACGATATAAACAAGTGAAATAAAAACGAAAGGACGAGGAAAGCCAGGAACAGGACTAGACTGATCTTCAAATTCTTAACAAATCCTTGTAGCCAGTGGGCTAGAAGCACGAAGTAAAACTTTTTTGCTATCCCTTTTAGTATATGTGTTATATTTAAACAACTTTCGTCATATGTTTAACAAAGCGACGAGCTAAAAGTGAGTGTCAAACAATGCAACATTGTGTTACCTTTTAATTCAAGTACAGGAAATGTTTATATCATTTTAATATGGAAAAAAACAGCATCGTGCAGATTAATATCACCTATGCTTTTGACTTCATATTTCTTGTTAATTGTGATAAAGAGTGAAGGGGAGAAAGAATATTATTTAATGATGGCATGTCGAGGAGAGATTATATAGCAATAATATCTTAGAACTTTAATTTTTGTGTTGGGGGAATTTTAATCCTCTCGTTTTCTATAAGGAAGTCTTAACGAACTCCGTAAAAAAATATGTATGTATGTATTTATACAAAAATTAAAGAAAGGACCCACGCTCAGACTGCACTAAGGGATGTGCACGATTTGAGTCAATATTACCAGAGCCGTTTTACTCACATTTTTTTGAATTATTTCTCAAAGAAAATGATAATTTCATTATTTTAATAATTATACTAAGAAAAAAAAGAAAAAAATATTGAAAAAATATAAAACAAAATTAAAATTAAAAACAAAATGAATTATAAAAATACATTATACAAAAATAAATTAAAAAACAAAATATATTTATGAAAAAAGAAAACAAATTATTTAAAAGTGCATTTGTAAGAAAAAACAAACTAAAATTAAAAGATACATATACATACAAATAGAAGAAAATTTGTTTTTTTTTCCAAAAAAAAAAAATTGTAAATTATATTACGTCCTAATATAGAAACAACTTATTTTTTTTACTTTTCGTACTTTCGCACATCTGTTCGTCCCTCAAAAAATAGAGTGGGTGTTTTTTTGTTAAATGAAAATTTAGGTTAAACCAAAATATCTTACGAACCAATCCAGTGACTTGTTTTCAACATTCAGTGAAATTTTGAGATAAATCCAATAGTAATTTTTTTCATAAAAATTAATATCTAAAAAAAATACTATGCACAAAATTGGAAAAAAGTGATGTTTGGTTCACTTTATCTCATGAATAAATTAAGGTTTTGAGTTATAAATTAGTTAATTAAATGCTTAATTTTGTTTTCAACAAAAAGTCTTTAAAAAATGCAATATGTGTTTGTTTATACAAGAAATACAAACTTTCAAGAAATGTCATGCTTGTAAGTATTAAATCTATATTTACATTGAATTTTGAAAACAAATTAATCATTCGTAGGTTTGCGACGATGAAATGCAAATTAAATTTGTGGATGCTACCCACCCTGGTGCATGTCATGACTCTCTGGTATGGAATGTGAGTCAACTAAGAACATGGATGGAGCAACAGCATTTGAATGGTGAGAGAAACACATGGCTGTTGGGTAAGCTTTAATCGCCTTTTTGTTCAATTCCTGTATTTTTGATTCTCCTAGGAGACGCCGGACACCCATTAAAACCTTGGCTCTTAACTCCACATAGAACACCAGAGACAGGAACACCTGAAAGTAAATTTAATGATGCTCATTCCAAAAACCAGAAATATTATCGAGAGGACAAACGGCGTGCTAAAGCAAAGGTGGAGATGTTTGCTGGTCGCAAGAGAGTTACATTATCATCCAAGGAAAGCAATCACAATCATTAATGTTTGTTGTGCCTTGCATAATATGTACAAACACTTTAAGGCTGACAGTGATAATTGCACCTGGTCTACAAGAAGATGAAAACAACTTTGCATTTACGACTTTAAGCAGCTCAGAATTCCAAGAGAAATAGGGAACTCTCTTTAAATAGTTTTTAAAAACATAAACAAAAGTACTTGTAAACAAATAAATAAAAAAAAATACATATGTAATGTATATTCATAAAAAAATAAAGTCTTAGAATTTATTTGTAATCAAAATTTATCTTTGAGGAACTTTCGGTTAGTATGTTGATTTAGATACTAATACTTTTCAAGCTTTGCAAGTTCAATATCTAGAACTTTCTGCTTGAGATGTAATTTTTGTTCGATTTCATTCTTGCGGATTTTTTCCATCTCAAGGTTATGACGTTTTGTTTCCTTAAGAAGCAGTTTCTGTTGGTCGTGAATTCGATCAATCGAACGATAAATCTTTTTGACACTAGCTTGAATTTCATTTTGGTGATTTTTCATTATTAAGACAGCTTCACGAACTTGTTCATACATTTTTTCCTGCAAACTTAACTCCTTCTGCAGAAACTCAACGGAATTTTTTACTTTGGGGCAACTTTTATTTGACCTCTTGGGCGTTTTCTCGCCAATGCAATTATCATCCAATGCTTCGTTAAAAACACTGCACGCAGTGTCATCTTCCTCAATCAAACTTTCGAAAATTGCATCTAGTTCTTTCGCTGAATTATCTTCTTGGTCCTTTTGCAAATTATGAGAGTTGTTTACATTCAATTCCCCATCACAAGGAGATTCCAGCTTTCGCTTTTTAGAACAGGAAGGCAGTCCAAAAGGTTTAGAATCAGAGTGGCCTTCCACAGACTCACTTATTGCACAAATTTGTATAATAGATTGTTCTAAGTTCGAGAACTTATATTCTTTCCTGGGTCCGCCTCCTGTTGCACTCTTGAATTTAATGTTTTCAGACATTTTCTTTTTTACATACTTTTTCTTGCCACTCCAAACCTGACGCAGCATACACAAAAACACACTTTATTATGAATAAAATAATTGATTATTGTCGTTTTTTAATGCTTACTCTCTTCCACTCAAAACTAGATTTCTTTGGAGGACCAATGCAATTTAATTCGTTTTCGACATTTTTCCAAATATCGTGAACCTCTTCTTTTGTTTTTTTTGTATACCCCGTAGCAATATCTGGAAATTTTTCCATTAAACCAACGAGGACGTCAAGCTGATTTTTGTTTGTTGAGTTAGACCTTAAAAAAATATTTTTTATTATTTAATTTCACATTTTTATAAACAAATTCTCACATTTTGCCGCGTTACAGGTTTTTCCAAGACAACCAACTTGCGGCAATTTTCGCACTCAAATGAGAAAAAAGTTCCCTGGAAAAAATTATTCACGATAGCTATTTGCCAAAAGAAATATTTTTCCCTCTTTTCGAAGATCACTCACGATAGCAACTTTCCCAAAATGGGAAAAAACTCCGGTATAATTTTGTTCGCGATAGGGCTGAATAAATACATTTATAAATGAATAAATAAGTAGGATCTTTAACTGTACACTATGCTTCCTCGATAGAGACATTGACGCCAGCTCTGATATGATCACAAGTTTGATTCTCCTGGGAATGAGAACTTTTATCCCGAATAGGGTTAAAAGCATCAGACCTTAGGAAAACGCATGGTTCGATGCGAGCTGTAAAGAGGTTATTAGGGTCAAGAAGGTAAGTTTCCGTTGTTTTAAAGCCAATCCAACTAAGGAAAACCGGAATAAGGAAGCCAGGAAGGCCTGCAACGTTCATATTCAACGGACCAAATTTTTACATGACCAAAAACTACGGCAAAAAATACTGCAATGTCCCAAAGGCAGTAAAAATTTGTTGGTCATTTGTAAAAAAACATGAGGAATTCTTCCTCTTCGTCGGTTCCTACGCTCGTTGTCAATGACACTCCACTTGTTAGCTCTTTAGAGAAAGCTAATCTTCGCTAGGCAGTTCGCCGCCAATTCAAAGCTGCCAATGAGTGTTATGACTCCGCCTGTCATCGAGCGCGTTAGTGATTCTATGGGACCAATCTTTTTTCGCACTCGTACTGTGGCGAGAGTCCTAAAAGATCTTAACATACATAAATCCGCTGGTCCGGATGGTATCTCCGCTATTGTTCTGAAGAGGTGTTCTTCAACGCTGGCAAAACCACTGCGTAAGCTTTTTCATCTGTCCTACTCCTCAGGTCTCGTTCCGAGTAGATGGAAAACCGCATTTGTTCAGCCTATTCCCAAAAAAGGCGAATCTTCCTCACCCCCTAATTACCGACCGATTGCACTCACGTCCCTTCTTTCCAAGGTCATGAAAACGCTGATTAATTATCAGCTTAAGAAATATCTTGAGGAACGGAAGCTTCTTAATGACCGGCAATACGGCTTTCGTAGCAATAGGTCCACTGGTGATCTCATGGTTCATCTCACCGAACAGTGGAACAAATCTTTACATCGTTTTGGAGAAAGTAAGATTATTGCACTTGATATTTCAAAGGCATTTGATAAAGTCTGGCATCTTGCTCTCTTATCGAAAATGCGTGCTTTCGGGTTCGACGAATCTCTTCTTCGTTGGATTAGAAATTTTCTTTCGAACCGTTCAATACAAGTTGTTTAGGACGGATTCAAGTCTGAAACCCATAAAATAAATGCTGGTGTGCCCCAGGGCTCCGTTTTGTCTCCGACCCTCTTCCTCATTTTTATAAATCATCTCCTGTCTGCTACTTCTAATCCAATACATTGTTTCGCTGACGATAGCACTCTTAGCTTTTCATATTCGTTTCCAGACTCACAACCCTCCTTTTCGGATGTGGAACTGCAACGACAAATTATGATTAGCTCATTTAATTCCAACCTACACAGCATTGTACAATGGGGAATAAAAAAATCGTGTGGAATTTAATGCTTCGAAAACGCAATGCTGTCTTGCATCGTTAAAGCGAGATAAACCCTCTTTGCCACTATCTATGAGTGGCACTTGCATCAACGAAACGGAAAATCTCGACATCCTCGGAATGTGCATCAGCAACCACCTTTTGTGGAGCGATCACATACACGATGTTGCCAAAAATGCCGCAAGATGTCTAGGTTTTTTGAGACGTTGCAAGAAATTTTTCTCTCCGTCTGATCCGGCTACAATCTACAAAACTTATATACGTTTGAAACTTGAATATAACTCTCATCTCTAGCCAGTTGCATTCCTCCCCTTAAACAATTTAACCGTAATACTCGCGCTTCTAGGAATGCCCATCAGTTTACCCTTGAGCCCAACTTAGGCCGTACTATGAAGTACAGAGATTAATTTTTTAGCCGTACTACGCGAATGTGGAACACCTTGCCACGCTCTATCTTTCCCTATCATTGCAATGTTCAGGAGTTCAAAATCAATGTACACCGACACCTCCTATCCAACCCTTCCCTCTTTTCCTAATGCTCACACTGTGTCTTTGGCATATTAAAGGTATAAAAAATCCCTTTTAGTGTTCGCTAATTATAAAAAAAAAAAAATGTATGAAGAAATAAATAAATTATTTAATAATAAAAAAAGTGATAACAAGATACTAAATACATAAATACAAAATATATATATAAATCAAGAAAAAATACATCTTAATATATAAAAATCCAGTGTCATATGTATGTTCCCAGTGAACTCTTCACCAAGTCAACCGATTTCGGTGAAAGTTGGCATTTTATGTGTAATTTGGTCTAACTTAAGATATAGGATAGTTTATATTTCGATGAATGGTCTAAATTGTATATAATGTTGCATTAATATATAAAAATCCAGTGTCATATGTATGTTCCCCTTCCCAGTGAACTCTTCACCAAGTCAACTGATTTCGATGAAAGTTGGCATTTTATGTGTAATTTGGTCTAACTTAAGATATAGGATAGTTTATATTTCGATTAATGGTCTAATGGTCTATATGTTGCAAATGAAAAATCTATAATATAAAAATAAGTCAGGTTTTCCTTTCTGACGTTATAACTCCAGAACGCACCAACCGATTCCTACGGTTTTGCATTCGTTGGAATGGTCTCGGGCTCCGTAAGGTTTAAAGCAGACAAAATTCAGGAAAATTTTCAACAGAAAAGAGGTGAACTCCGTTTAGCTTCCCATTGAAAGCTATTGTAAAAATTCCGATTTGTGGAATTGAAAATTTTTTAATTTTTTGACGTTTCAAGGGCCCTAGGGCTTTGGTTGACTAAAAAAGTGCAATGGGAAAATTGGGAAGCTCATTGTTAGGAATGGGTGCACAATGGCACATAAGAAATCACTTGAAGCACTTAACTTCACACTGAAGGATATTCCACGAAGTAACAACATCCAATGGAGTTTTTGAACTCTCTGGAGTTACCATGATTTCCACCACATAATTTCCAACTCAAAGTTGGTTCAGTTATTATGATATTGCGTAATTTGAGTCCACCGGGACTTTGCAACTGTACTCGACTTGCGGTGAACAGACTTATGCCGAATTTGATTGAGGCAACCATTATTAACGGAAAGTACGCAGGTGAAAATGTATTTATTCCTCGAATACTGATTCCGACTGATCTTAAACTTGACTTCAAACGATTGCAATTTCCGGTTCGCCTTGCGTTTGCAGTGACAATTAACGCTTCGATTCATTATTTACTTTGGATTCACTTTCAATTTTTACTTAGAGAAGTTCAACTAAATTACACTTCATTTTTGTAATCGAAATGAATTCATTACTGTTGTTAAATGAAATAAAATGTTTCCTTTTCAAATATAAAACAAAAACAAATAATTTTTCTTCATCTTTTAATCCCCAAACGAAATGTTACAAAAAACGAAGCCATCTTGTGGCGAAACGGAGTTCGACGGGTTTGCTAGTAAATAAATAAATGAATACGTAAACAACTAAACGAATAATTAAACAATTATGTATTATAATATCTACATATATATGGGTGAATAAATTAATAAAGTAAATAAAACAAATTTATTGGATAAACAAAGAACATATGTAAATAACTGTATTTTATTAATTTAAAAAACGCATCATAAAATCACTTTTTTTTTCATTTTTTAAAGGATAAAGCGTTTTTATTGTAACGTTAATTTTATTTACAATTTGACGTACATGGAATCCAAAGGTAAGCTTAGATTCAAGGAATACCCAACGGTACTTAGCGAAATTGCCATTGAATTATTTTACCATCGGCATGGATGCTGTAATTGGGTAAGAGGCAAGACTTTCTTTTCCTTCTGAAAAAGATATCCTGAGTCTTATAACCCTTTATTTTTATTTTCCAATCATTAAAATATGAATGAATTACATTTAGATCGTATTGTAGTTTGTTTTATTGTTATGGTGTTTGATTTAGTAAGTTGAATGATTACTTTTAAGGCTATTATGTCAAAAGTACACAATTCAATCTCATGCGAGTTGATCAGAAAATATTCTTTATTATTGTCATGCTTGGACTGTTCAAGATAAGGTAGATTGAAGTCACCAATTACACAATCTTTATCCACAGGATTTATCATTTCAAATAGTGTTTCCAAACTTAAATAGATTATTTGCTATGAATTATAGTTATAACTAAGCGGTATGTAGAAATCATTTACCTGGAATGTTATAAAAGAGTTTTTAGCAGCGATTAATGTGGCTTTGAAGAACTTGAAGCCATTTAAATTATTATATTTACACTACAATGAAGAAAGACGACTCATTCGAAAATCTGCTCAACTAAACCGTTTTCCTTATTTAAACCAGCCAAATACTTTTTAAAGTGTCACCAAGAACAAAAAAATAAATCTGTGAAACAAAAAGAAAACGGTTACGGCTATAATTTTACTTTCAAAAAGCTTCCATTTTTGGAAGTTTCCCTGAAAATTACGAAGAAAAATATACATAGCTCTGATTTGACGTGGGGAGAGGCGCAGGGGACACATTATTGATACGATCAGTATCAGAACTGCTCAAGTTGTGCGAGAGGCATTTCAAAGTGGGATGTACGTCTGCTGAATAAAAATTATTACGATAATAATGGACATACTCGTACTGACAATGGTTGAATGTTAAATTTAAGCAAATTTGAGATAGTTTTATGTACGGCAGTAACCCTTTTGCAGAGGAAAGCCCTTCCATAACACCTGTACTGCACAGTGCAAATATTTATTGAACAGAGTATAGTCACATAAAAACCAAATCTAAAAAACATAATTCTCATTTTTATTTTTCTGTCATCCAATGTAGAAGCGAAGGGCGCTGTCGCGGTCGTCGTCGTTCGGTAGCGCCAGCTAGGTTCAAGTAAATCAAAAAAAGAGTTTGAACAAATACAAACAGACATAAAAACCGTGCATATTTTCTTTTTGGGAAAATGCGAGGTGTTCTTTTTTTATTTTATTTTTTTTTCAAAAACAAAAATAATGGAATTGAAATGACCAAAACACAAATGAGTGAGTACCAATGGAAGTGTAAACGATTGGTTAAAGTGCTGCAACAAACAAGAACACATCACCAAACATGATTATATCACAGTATCCGTATTCTATGTAGGTACATATATACGTATATGTTCATGCATGCAGCATGCGTATCATTTGCACGCCTTTACAACACGAGCTTTTGAACATATAATAACATAACTTTAAAGCACATTCATGTATATTTTGGCGTTCTATAAATTTATAATCATGCGGATGTTAAGAAATACCGACAGTATTTGTAATAATCAAATTGTGAATGAAGAAACTTCTACAAATACCAGACTTTACTCTGGGTAAGTTTATATGATCTTTTCTGCAAAAAAAAAAACTTTTTCCAAAATTTTTCAACACCATTTACAGCATTGCGCTGATGACGTACAAATATTTCGAACAATATCATCCTTAACTGACTATGAAAAATTTCAAGCCGACCTTAAAAAACTTTGGGAACATTGACAAGTGTAAAACGATGTAAGCTGTGTTATAAGCTTAAGTATTTTTAAACGTTTCAGTAGAGAATTAAAAGATAATTATGTTATTAAACACTTTATGTATTGTGTGTTACACCTGGTTTTGAATATGATTGCATTATTTCGGTCCCTCATCACTTAACATGTTTGCCTTACGTTTGTTTCCATGGTCCAATAGAGAAATGCTGCCACCTTAAGTGCCTTGCACATGAGCAACGAACTGCGAATGGACGAACAAACGTGATTTTACACATTTCAAAAAGTCAATTCCACACAAAAACACATTTAAATTATAAGAAACCAATTGACACTAATATTAGGATAATAAAATTTGCATTTTGTTCTCTAAAACAAGAGAATTTTGTAAAAACAATTTGGTAGTAACGAATCGCAGTGTGGTTGCTGCGAATTGTCAAACTCTATTCGCGTTCCACATACCATCCACACTGCAACGAATAAATTTTTCGCGCTCCACATCCACAGTTCGCATATTTTGACTTTTCTTTCACATGAGCTTTTATTTCTATTCGCAGGTAGCGACGAATTGTCAACCCTTTTCTCCATATTTTCCTCAGCCATCATCTTTCACACAAAAACAAAACAAGTGGTATAATTTTGAGGTTAAGTTGAGCGCGAACAATTTATTCGTTGCAGTGTGGATGGTATGTGGAACGCGAATAGAGTTTGACAGTTCGCAGCAACCACACTGCGATTCGTTACTACCAAATTGTTTTTACAAAATTCTCTTGTTTTAGAGAACAAAATGCAAATTTTATTATCCTAATATTAGTGTCAATTGGTTTGTTATAATTTAAATGTGTTTTTGTGTGGAATTGACTTTTTGAAATGTGTAAAATCACGTTAGTTCGTCCATTCGCAGTTCGCAGTTCGTTGCTCATGTGCAAGGCACTTTACTCTGATAGACTCAAACTTATTGGTCTCCCTTCATTGAACAATCACAGGGAGTATTTGCAATTCTGTTAAATTATTGGAATCTTAAATGGGTCTATATCATCCAATAATCCAATTAACCTGGCTAAGCAATATTTATAATAACAAAAGCTTTCTTATTAATTCAGTTTATAAAAACATAAAATCTGATAGTTTTAATATTAAATTTGATAAGAGATGTTAGTTGTGATAATGAGTAATCTACTGCTATACAATTGTTAAAATTAGGATAAGATATTAGTAATAAAGTATAAGATTAAAATTTTCACACATTGTGAACTAGCGTTAGTATTTTACAATTTCGAATAAATAAATACAAACTTCAATGTTTATACGCTGTTATTCTGAGTTCTAGCACAATATTTAAACAATGTAAACAAGCCTACCGAACAAATTAAAGTAAAAAATTTAGTTTTGGAAATTTTGAATTTTCTCATAAACCAAACCTTACAGATTTAAGTGTTCGATAAAAGCCAATTCAAAACAGACAAAGCTTACATTATTATTTTTTCTCCTATATGGCAAGTTTTGCATTCATTAAAAATTTCGAACTCGAGATTTTAATCAAACATGCCATCGCGATGGTAGAGAATTCGAAAAAAAATGGGTCCCCCGTCCCCCGATTCCGTCTGTCTGTTTGTCAGCCCTGGCCACTACAGCCCAAAGCATTGGGTAGGTTGACTTCAAATTTGGAAATTTAAGTTTTGAGTTGATTCGTTTGGGCATGTTTTTCATTTTCTCAAGACTAAAAATAACAGTAGTACCCATAACAATTTTTTGGTCAAAAATCGAAAATTCGAATATTCTCACAAACGAACTGATAGACTTTTTTTAAACTTTAGCTAATTTTTTTCTTAATGTGGTATCTTTCAATGTAGGTACAAACAATATTTTTGTGTTGCTCCAGAAGGGTACCCCCTAGAACCATTTTTTGTTTTTAAGTTTTTTCAAGAATTAATCAACCTATTTCAATAATTTTTTTCTGCACAAGCTCTCATATTATCTTAATAATATTTGACGGTAAAAAATGTCATTGTTTTTATTTTTGATTTAAAAAAAATATTCAAACATCTTTTTCGAAATTCGATATCTTTAAAATGGGTCATCATTTTTTTACGAAATTGAATTACATAATAAGTTCTAAATATATGCATACCAAACATATTTTTTAACTAAAATTTATAAATTTTATATACTACTCTATAATAATTTTCAAATACAAAATTTGAAAAATTAAAGTTTTTTTGACAAATCGAATGGCATTTAAATTTTTGAAAACAAACTTTTTTTGCAGGTATGTACATTTTTGAATCTCAAAATACAGCAAATATTTTTAAACAAATTCTTTGGATACATAAGCAAGTTCGTACGATCTAGTCGGGCATTTTATTTTATTTTGAGTTTGCATGCGAATTTTATAAAAATATTCACATAAACAATTCAGTTACAATGTTGGATTATAGACTGGATTTCTGGCTTTCGCACCATCGGCTTCAATTCTTGAGTCAGCTTGACTCAAGAATATTTCTTTTGGTAATTTTTAATTTTCTCAAGAGAAGACATAAAATCATCTAGTTTTCAGTTTTTGATCACAAACAAATAAGAAATATTCTTAAAGTTTTGAAAAATTACACTTTAAACCTTTTTTTTAACATTTTTTGCCCAAAAATATTGAGTTTAAAACAATTTTTTTCAAAAACTATGCATAATTTTGACTTGATTTAAAAACAAACTGATAGACAAAAGTGTTGGCTTTAAAAAAAATGTATAACACTTAATTGTAAGTATTACCGTTATTTTTTAACTATTTTTTCCATTTTAAGTAATATTTTTTTTTAAATTGCCCCTCCCGCCTAAACGGGGGGATAGACACCACCACCCCCCTCCCATAATAAAAAATGCTTGTTTTTAACTGTTCTATACAAATCCGTTAATAAACTTTATCGCCTGAGTTATCGTACTCTCCCCGGGTGTTAAATTTAGCTGCATCAACAGTTTCAATAGTTGTTGTATATAGTTTGATGGTAAACAAAGTCAAAACGTTTGGTTTGGCAATTCATCATGAAGCACGTAAACGTAAAGCCTTAACAACGCTTTCAAATTGTACTATGGCAAAACTCAATTTGTTCTGAGAGCTCTTTGATAAGATTATTTCTTGTTCTTGTTGGCTAATTTTGAACTATCTACTTTTTAGTGTTTTATCAAAAAATTAAACTGAATTCATTACTTTATTTCAAAATTTTGAAAAAAATGGGTATTAACTTAAATTTTTCATTTTATTTTTTTAAAAATTTATTTTGGCAAGCGAATTTTTCAAAACTTATTAGTAATACAAATTTTATTTAACTTTTTTTTTAATTTCTGTTCTGCTCCTTCTTGTTTTTGACCCGTCTACAGTATACAACAAAATAAATTTGTGGCGCTTATAATATCGTACCCCGCCTCTATTTTTTAATTTAATTTTAGTTGAATAAGTATTTTACTCAACATTTTTCCAATTGAAAGCCGTTCGTATCTTTAAAATATCCCTACAATTTAAGCGCAAAGCTCCAAACTGTTTCTTTTTTTTAAGGGAAGCATACCCTTACATGTTAACTAGTGGAAATCCTATTATAATGGTCGATTGATTTTCAAATAAAAAAAAAAACTGGAGTTTTTGCAACAGCGCAGCGGTATATCCAGCTTCAGTTTCAGCTTCAGCTTCTACGGTCTTCGACGCACGACCAGGAACATAAACAGAAACGGCTGCACGTGACCTTTTTTTTAACTAAAAGTTCGAATTAATTTTTGTATTATCTCTTTGTGTGAGTGTTTTAGCACAGAGCATATTAAAGAATTTTTTTAAATAGAAATATCATAAGCTTTACATCTTTCAATTATATCCGTTCGAGAGAAAGGAGATAGCGAGGGTTAGATCTTTTAAGTATGTTCTTGCATGGATATCATATCAAATTTTTCGCAATTGTTCTCTCCATGAACATGAACACTTCTTTTCACTGTACGAGTATGCTTGGCTTATGCTTTTGATTGATTTCTAGTTTGGGTTTTGCTTTTTTGTTATGCGCCCGAAGAAAACGGACTCTACCTAGGTCCTGAAGTCAAATGGGGAAACATTAAAACAATTAAATGCTTTATTAAACAATTAACCTATATAATGGAAGGAGGAACTTTACTTAAGTTCTTTGGCTGGACCCTTAAATGGTTCATTAATTTCAATATACTTTAAACATCAATCATTACGAAGTAATAAGATATGTTGGTAGGTGAATTGCCATGTCATTCGATATTTTGGTGGTAACATACATATCTATAATTAAACGCTCTTGATTCCTATTCTTAATATATTGTGTTAATTGTTTGGAGTGCAATTTGTTATCCCAAACCCAAGAAGTATCTAATCTACGTATATATATATGTACATATTTTTTTATAGTTGAAGTAGTTACGAAGCGAAGCATATAAGTGAGAAGAATGTATGGAGAGAATGGCATTTCAAATACCTTCATTTCATTTGTTTAAAAAGAGCCTTGAGTTAATATCTTATTTAGGGCTTTCAAATATTTATACAATTAAAATAACAAGATGCACAAAAAAAATTAAATTACAAAGAGTTAAACAGAGAAAAATAGAAGAAAAAAAAGCATCGTAGCAAAGATTTTGATTTTTGAATAATATTTTATAAAAAACAGAGTACATAAAGCAAAATTATGATAACTTAAAAATAAAAAAAAAATATTAATAAACACAATACCTCGTGTTTAAATTTATGAAAGTATTGATATTTGAATTTATCCATATTCCTTCAATAATATCTATGATATTTAAAATAATATAATTTAAAAAGAGGCTGGGGTGTGCCCACACTTATAACTTTCCTTCCCGTATGTCGATTTATCTTGCTTAAAATTTCAACAAAATATTCATAACAATATTTTGTGTGAGATAAATAATTTGAAGTCAATATCTTTCTTTTTTCTCCTAATACTTAAGTCGAAAACCATTTCTCGAGATTTTTAGTCGAAAACCAATTTTAACCAGTTTTAGTAACATCTCCCGAAAGTTTTAATTTCTTGTATAAATAATACACATTGTATTTTTCTAAGACCATTAAAAAAAAAATTAAGCATATAATGAAATAATTTTAAAGTCAAAACCTTCATTTATTCATGAGATAATGACATCTAGTAAAATTTTGAGAAAAATCGAATTGACAGATTTCTTACAAAAAATACCTACAAAACATTACTAAAACGTGGTACAAATTTATTTTCCACTCAAATATCTTTTCAAAAATTAAAAATATTGATTTCAAACTAATTTCATCTAATACAAAATATGCATTTCAACCTTCAGCAAAATTTTGAAGAAAATCCAATTGATTGTTAAATAAACATTACTAAAACCTAGTAAAAATTGATTTTCAACTCAAGTATTTTTCCAAAAATTAAAAATAATGGCTTCAAACTAATTTCATCTAGTAGAAAATATTGTTTTCGACATTCAGTAATTTGTCTATAAAAATTAAAGTCAGTTTTTTTTCATAAAAATTAAAATCTACAAATTGATATTTATGATCGATATCTCGTGAATAAATGATGGTATTGACTTCAAAGTGATTCCATTCTGTGCCAAATTTTCTTAGAAAAATCCAATCTGTATTTGTTTATATAAGAAACTAGCCGACCCGTGCTCGCGTTGCTTCGCAAATTGTAACCACGAAAATTTTTGAATATTAGTATCTATTAGCATATTTTCTACAACAATATTAATTTTAGTTTATATGTATATATGGTTTCGCTTTTATATAATAGTATAGATTTGCGGTAAAAAAAAACAAATTTGTGTTTTTAATGTTTTCATACATCTATAGGTATGCGTGTGTAAATATCCATAGACACATTTTTTTATTCATCTGCTCATGTTCAGTGCAGTGCAACTGACTTAACCTACCCACATTTGTGTGCTCTTTTTATCGACGTCATTGTAAGTACCTTCTTCGAGTTATTTGTAAAGAAAATTTTAACTTAATTTCAGTTTTATTGTTCGAGGAAGTGATACAAAATTGGTAATTCAAGCTATTATAATAGAACTTTTTTTATTTTTAAATTGGAAGAATTATAATCTATTCACTTCCTGGAACCAAAAAAATAAAAAAGAGGCTGGGATGCGACCCACACTGATAACTTCCCATCCCGTCTGTCGATTTGTCTTGCTTAAAAGTTTGTGTTTATGTATCAATTTTTACCAAATTTTTACCAAAATAATATTTTCTGTGAAATAAAATAAGTTTGAAGCCAATATTTTTAATTTTTGAAAAGCTATTTGAGTCGAAAGTAAATTTTTACCAAGTTTTAGAATTGTGGTTTTTTTTAGGTTTTTAATTTTTTGTAAAAAAAAACTGTCTATTCAATTTTTCTCAAAATATGTCCTAACGTTAACAACAATATTTTTTATAAGTAAAAATTAGTTTGAAACCATTATCTTAAATTTTTGAAAAGATATTTGAGTCGAAAATCAATTTTTACCAACTTTTGTTAATTTTTTTTTTTAGGTTTTTAATTTTTTTGTAAAAAACTGTCTATTCGATTTTTTTAAAAATTTTACTGAATGTTAACAACAATATTTTTTGAAAGATAAAAGTAGTTTAAAGCCAATATCTCAAAGCTATGAAAAGATATTTGTGTCGAAAGTCAATTTTTTTTTAGGGTTTCTCAAAATTTTATCAGATGACAAAAAATATCATTCTTCGATGCACAAAATTGTTTTGGGAATAAGATCATATTTTAGTCGTAAAATTTTAGAGGTGACAAATTTTTTTTTCAGTTTATTTGATTTATAAAAAAAAACAGTTAATTGGATTTTTTCCCTAAAATGTACTTGTTTTGTATCACGTTACAATGTATAATATAAAATTTAATTCAAGTCTCTAGCGTCACTGGTTCATGAGATATTTAGGGTTAACCAAAATGTTCACCTTTTTTTTAAAATGCTATGGTAAAAAACCACCCACGCAATTTTCATGAGAGCCCTTTCTGCCTTATTATCTGTATAACAAAATTTATTTGAAGTCGATATCTCTTCTCTTTCTTGAGCTATGGACGACGAAAAAAACGTCGCGAACGTACGGACGTACGTGCACACGCACGCACAGACATCTTTCTAAAAATCTTTTATTTCGACTCTAGGGACCTTGAAACGTCGAGAAATGTCAAAATTTTCAATTTGACAAATCGGACCTATAACAATAACTTCCTATGGGAAGTTAAAAAGATCTAATTTTTCTTTAGATAAATCGGCATTTCATGTGCACGGCAATGCAGTTAATTAAATGTCCATAGTAACTTAAAAAAAAGAGCCCACAGCCACACTGCTCAGCGATGTGACGATAGAATTAGAGAAACAAAAAAATAATGTGTGTGAGTAGCTTAGTTGATGAACCATACAAATACAATACAGAAAAATTGAATATGTAGGTAGCTAGGTAAGAGAAAAAACGTAACTATATTAAATGGAACACATATTGAGAGAGAAAGAGCATAGGAAGAAAAGAAAATTAAAAATGTTGGAATGATAATGAAATGAAACAAAGCAGCGACCGCGCGATTGTGATGGAATCTAATTTCCTGGATAAAATAAATTCAAAAAGTTTATAATTTTATAATTTGTTTTTATTTATTTCTCAGGTTGTATGTTTAACTCAGAATTGATTTTAGGCTTAAAATTTGCGCAACAATATTGACTTTATGAAGCAATGCTAATCTTTGTCGATTATTGTATAGGTTTTAAGATATGAGTGGTTGTATAAGTCAACTAATGAAAAAAAAATTAACAAAAAATGTAAAATTAATAATATTTAAATTTGACAAATAATTAATGAAAAAAAATTAAAGCCATAAATACTCTCATAACAATATAGAAAATAATAAAATATATTTCAAATAAATCGGTTGACCACTTTCTGAGATCATGCGTTACAAACTTTTAAATGGTTTCGCTTTTATATAATAGTATAGATAAAAATTTTCAAGAAATGTTACTAAAACTATTCAAAATTGGGTTTCGACTAAAAATCTCGTTGCCGAAAATATATTTTGAGATCAAACTATTTCAATGCAAAATATTGTTGGCAATTTTTAGTTAATTTTTTTAAGAAAAATTCATCTGACAACTTTTTTTGGTTTTATGGTTTTCTCAGCCTCATTTTCTTTAATAGTTTTACACACAACTAAAGCTTATCCCCCTTAACCTTTAAATGTTAACCTCAATCATTTATTCCATTAAAACTTTTAAGGATGTTATTAATGTGGAAGGGCAATTGAATCGGTATTTTGTTGCGGTTTTATTTAAAACTTATTTTATAGTAGAGGGTTTAATATTTTTTTTTTTTTTGCAACACTGGTTTTGACAGCTAACGCAAGTTTCATGTTTTGTGTCGCTGTCAAACATTTTCAGTTTAGTCTATAATTTAACCATGAATCGTCTTACGAAATAACAACGCTTGCAAATTATAACGCTTTATTATCTGTTAAACCATAGCATTTCATACAAAGCCTACAACAACAATAAAAAAATATATTTTTTTCTTTTATTTTTGTTTTATTCTTATGCATTATATGTATGTGCATAACAAAATAATAACAGATTTGGAATGCGATCCAGGCATTATCAACCTGAACCTACACTTAAATAGTATTTTGATAATAGGTAATTTTATATATAATATTTTCAATGTTTGGGAAATTTGTGAGCCAAACAATTTAGAAATCAACAGTTCTGTGGCGAAATTGCCTATACGTATATCCTCAGTTATTTGAAAAGAAGGAATGAACAAAACCTCAAAGAACAAACCACAATTTTCTAGCCACAAAAGAACAACAAAAGTTAAAGCCCCAAACACATCAGAATCACACCATCGTCAAACCACAGAAACGTGGTCTAGCTACCCCCACTGCCGCAACTTCCCCTTTATCTTCTGCCAAATAATTCCAAATTTCTGATTCCAAGCGAAAAGCACACATGATGGTGCACCACAAGTAAACGATGGCGATGGTCGAACGAACTGTTGCAGATGAACAACAAAACACAAAACATTTTAGTTCGGTCTTCCCACTAGATGTTCCTGACTCCATAGAGCTTAATAGGTATGCTATGCTGTGTGCTATTTTTCAATAAGCTGATTGAATTCGTATTAACAACGAACCAACAAATTGCTATCGTTTCAAAAGCATGAGTATTTATAGTGCCAACACCGTCATCGTCGTCGCTTCCGCCGCCGAACAGTGGACTGTTTCATACTTTTGAGATGAGCAAATTGAAAAATTTAGAACTGTTTGTTATGCGTTGTGTTATAATTTTGTTTAAGAACAAAATATTAAGTATGTATTGTTGAAATTGAAACGTTGAATGTCTCGAAGAACGAAAGCTTCTTAATGACCGGTAATATGGCTTTCGTAGGGTGACGTGAAATAGTACCAAATGAAACAACACCAAATTTCAAATTTGGATTTATTTCGTTGTTCAAAACGAAATAAAACCAATTTGGCTTTATTTCGATTTATAAAAAGAAATAAGGCCAAAAAAATAATGGAAACAACGCCGAATATTTTAAAATTAAAGTTCACTTTTTTACATACAAAACACGCAAATATGGTTGATTTATTGTCTAGAATAGCTACTTTTGCTAAAAAGTTTTTTTTTGAATTGATAGCACGGCGTACTAAAAGTAAAATTATTATTAATTAAAAAAGTTGAAAAATGACAGATACTTGTTGCTCGATTGAAATTTTTGAAATTGGAGCCTAAAACAAGTTTTTTTGAATTGATAGCACGGCGTACTAACAGCTAGGTATGTAAGGGGGTGCCTGCTGACCCCCTGCAACCACCCTGCTTGGGATCACTATAGGATTTGGGGTGGGTGCGAGTTTGGGTATATGCAAAGAACTTTTGCATTTGAGCACTAAAATCAAAGAAATTCCCAACAAAAAAAAAAGTAAGTATGGCTCACAGTTATGAAAGAATCACAACGCATTCGTGTTCTTTGCATATACCCAAACTCGCACCCACCCCAAATCCTATAGTGAACCCAAGCAGGGGGGTTGCATACCTAGCTGTTAGTACGCCGCGCCGTGCTATCAATTCAAAAAAACTTGTTTTAGGCTCCAATTTCAAAAATTTCAATCGAGCAACAAGTATCTGTCATTTTTCAACTTTTTTAATTAATAATTATTTTACTTTATGTTTTTTCTTAATTCTACAAAATTTTAAATCGAAACAATGCCAAATTGCTATTATTTCGTTTTCTAAAGCGAAATAAACCCAAATTGAAAATTTGGCCTTATTTCGTTTTCAAAAACGAAATAATGCCAAATTTTTTGAATTTGGCTTTATTTCATTTGGCGTTGTTTCACGTCACCCTTTCGTAGCCGTAGTAGTCAACCGGTAATTTGATGGTTTATCTAATCGAACAGTGGAACAAATCTTTACATCGTTTTGGATATATTAAGATTATTGCATTTGATATTTTAAAAGCTTTTGGTAGTGTCTTGTACCAAGCTCTCTTATCGAAAATGCGTGTTTTTGGTATTGATGAATCTCTTTTTTGTTGGATTAGTACTAAAACATTACAAGTTCTATTGGATGGTTTCAAGTTTGAAATCCATAAAATAAACGCTGCTGCTCCGTTTTGTCTCTGACTCTCTTCCTAATATTCATAAACAATCCCTTGTCTGTCACTGGTTTATGACTTTAATTTACAAAGTATTTATTCGTCCAAAACTTCAATATAACTCGCATATTTGGAAAGGTGTCCCAAAAACAAGTTTAAGGCTCTTGGATAGAATCCAAACAAGGACATTGAAAATGATAAGCTATAGAACTAACCGAAATATTCAAATGGGTTGAACACCTCCAAGCAGCGTTGCCGTTTGTCCCCTAAAGGGGCCATTTGGCCCCTTTTTTGCGTTCGATCCCCGTGGCTCCGACATTTTTAGAAATTGCGCAATTGGCCCCTTTTTACGATTTTACTAGTAATAAAATAATTTTCAAGGATAAATTAAGATATTTTTTATCTTATCCACTCTTTAAGTAAATTAATTAAAAATCGGTAATGAAGCTTCATACTGAACTTGAACTGAACTCTGTGGGTTTATACTCCGAAAAAATTCGTACTTGACGCTGTCTTTTTATACTTCGAAAAAATTGTATTTGTTGTTATTAACAACTGACTTGTTGTTACTGTTTTGTTTTTTAAATGAATTTAAGTTTTTATTTTAATGTTATTGAAATAAAATTGTTTTTTTAAGTTTTTGAATAAATTTTTGTTTTACTCCTGAATACAGTTTTGTTTAATTTGTACTTTTTTTCTATGGTGTCCAATTTTCGTATGTTGGTAATTTTTTTTGTGTCGGGCCCCTTTTTTGTACTCTTTCTGATTTTTTTCAGCGGCAACACTGCCTCCAAGTGGTACAAAGCGACCGAATTTGAGATAATTGTAATAGTTCTAAATAATATAAAACTTATGTGTCCACAATTTTTTTCCGATTATATTATTTTCAGAATTGCTGGTTATTTAGAGTTAATACTTTTATTGACTTTAATCTGGGAACTGAAATAAGTTAAATATGCATTTTCTTCAGATCGTTCTGCTTCTTAGAAATATTCATTTTCTTCAGATCTTTCTGCTTCTAAAAATTCTACTAGGATGTGTTGTTCATATTACTATTGAGTTTTCATCAAAGTTTTTGTATTTAACAAAAAATGAACAATTTTAAATCAATGAGTCGATATACGTCAATATTTTTTTTCTATTCGGCTAACAAGAAGAAAAAATGTTGCGATCGGTTATCTCCTAAGGGATGATTTATTGTATTACATTTAAAAACTGTTTACTGCATGATGTCTTTAAATTAACTAAAAGTATAATTATGTTATGTGCGATTAACTCAACACAAATAACCACACAAAATTAAATTAAATACTTTTTTGGTCTAGAATAAATACAACGATCCACAGTGCTTCGGCGGTGACGGCAATGAAGCGGAAAAGCCTTCTCATCAGTTTATTACTTGCTGTTACAATGTACGATGTATTAGATGTTTTAAATGGTGTACCATACTTTTAATTTTGTAGGTAGGTATATAAAGTTTTGAAAAACATTATTATGTATGTTATACTTTCATCGTTTAAAAACATGGTTTAGAGTTCATTTTTAGCGTTGGTTCCCAATCTTGAATCTGAAATAAGCTAAAAGTCAGATTTAAAAATACTTTATTTCAATAGTTTTTTTTTTTAAATAAGTATACATATTTTAAAAACCTGATGTAATAACTTTGTTAAGAAGACGAATTTGTTAAAAAAAACTTGCACTCTGGCCTGTGTTTTTCTAAATGGTTCTCCAATTACGACTTGACAAAAAAATCAATCAGAGAACGTACGGCGTCAATTATAAAGTCAGCTTGATTTTGTATCCTTACTCAAAATATACCAAAATGTGGTCTAAGCGATGCTCAATTCTTGAGAACGCCACAGTGGTTCGGTTTGTATGGGAGAGCGGAAAAAAGTCTGTTTAATCTGAACAGTTCAACGGATTTAAATGATATTTGGCAAACAAGATTAGTCTCATACATATTTGGTCAAAATTTGGTAGAAACAAAATAATTATAAACAAAGTTATTGACATTTTTCTAAAATTTGAAGGTGTTGATGTTTGTATGGGAGAGCGGAAAAAAATCTATAAAATTTGAACTATTAAACGAATTTTAATAAAATTTGACACACATGTTAAAATTAGTCTTATACATGCTTGGTCAAAATTTGGTTAAGAAAAAAAAATATTAGAAAAAAATGTATTGATATTTTTATAAAATTTGAGGGTTTGGATGTTACATTTAAATAAAAGTTTTTTTAGCAAAATCTTAACTTTTTATTTTGAATAAAATATTATTATTAACTTTGTATATTATAGAATTAAATAAATAGTAATAATAATAAATAATAATAATAATAATAATAATAATAATAATAATAATAATAATAATAATAATAATAATAATAATAATAATAATAATAATAATAATAATAATAATAATAATAATAATAATAATAATAATAATAATAATAATAATAATAATAATAAGGAAAATGCAATGCGACCATCTCTTGCATGAAATATCAAAGTCCATCATCCTAAACACTTGCAGAACTTTTCGCAAATTCTTGCATCAACCGTGATCCAGCCAACCAAAATCAAAGGGCTAGAACATGGTCTAAGCTCCAACAGAGCCTAATTCCTTGGCATAGCCCGCAATAGGTGATTTCCAACTCCATAGGAGTTGAGAAGTTTTCCCTAAAGTCGATAATAATAATAATAATAATAATAATAATAATAATAATAATAATAATAATAATAATAATAATAATAATAATAATAATAATAATAATAATAATAATAATAATAATAATAATAATAATAATAATAATAATAATAATAATAATAATAATAATAATAATAATAATAATAATAATAATAATAATAATAATAATAATAATAATAATAATAATAATAATAATAATAATAATAATAATAATAATAATAATAATAATAATTATAATAATAATAATAATAATAATAATAATAATAATAATGAAAATAATAATAATAATATCTAATAATAATAATAATAATAATAATAATAATAATAATAATAATAATAATAATAATAATAATAATAATAATAATAATAATAATTGTAATAATAATAATAATGATAATAATAATAATATTGCTGCATAGTTTATCTCTTCTTGAGGAAATATATTTCCAATTTCGTCCCTCTTATACCTTTTAGCTCGATCACAGCTCGAGGTCTTCCCATATTAGTTAACGTTTCGGGCAATACACTTTGGGTTAGTTCTACTTCGAAAACTCCTTAGAGCCAATGAGTGTTTTTTTTTTTTTTTAATGCCTATTTTTTCTATGAACTGCGTTCAATCGACTTAAAAAATGAGACATAAAACGTTTCTTTAATTCAGACAGCACAGTTTCTATTTGCTCAGAAATTAAGTTGAGGTATTCCCTTACAAAATATAGTAGAAGATTTTGAACATCATGATGACCATTAGTAATAAGTTCACTACACAACTCCGAAAAAGGAATTTCGATTGAATCCATTTTACTTTATTGAATTGAGTATATATGTTTGTTATTATATTTGACTTCACTTTCACTTATTGGTTGATCAAAGAGCAAACATTTTTCTTACTCACCTCAATAACTCATAATACTTACTTACTTAAGGTGGCGCTACAGTCCTGTGTGAACTAGGGCCTCACCCAACAAACTTCTCCATCTAGCTCGGTCCCTAGCTAGATGTCTCCAGTTTCGCGCTCCAAGTTGGGTGAGGTCAATTTCCACTTGTGCGCGCCACCTGATCCTCGGTCTTCCTCTACTGCGCTGTCCTGTGGGTGTGGATTCGAAGACTTTTCGGGCCGGAGGATTGGTTTCCATGCGCTCTACGTGACCCAGCCATCTTAGTCGTTGGACTTTTACCCTTCTGGCTAAGTCTACGTCGCTGTACAGTCCGTACAGCTCGTCGTTCCATCTTCTCCTCCACTCCCCTTCGATGCATACGGGACCGTAGATCGAATCTTTCTCTCGAAACGACCCAAGGTGCTTTCATCCGCTTTTATCATAGTCCATGCTTCTGCACCGTATAGCAGGATGATAAGGGTCTTATATAGCGACACTTTGGTCCTTCGAGAGAGGATTTTTCCACTCAATTGCTTTCTTAACCCAAAGAAACAGCGGTTAGCAAGAGTTATTCTTCGTTTGATCTCAGCGCTGGTGTTGTTTTCTGCGTTTACAGCGGAGCCTAGGTAGACGAAGTCCTTGACTACCTCAAAGTTACGTCTGTCGGTGGTGACGTTTTGACCAAGACGTCGGTGTTGTAGGTCCTTTCTTGATGACAGCATGTACTTTGTTTTGCCCTCATTAACCGTTAAACCCATTTTTGCCGCCTCTGCCTGAATACTCACAAAAGCCCCATTGACATCACGCTGAGTTCTTCCGATTATGTCAATGTCATCAGAATATGCTAGTAATTGGACAGACTTTTGAAAGATAGTGCCTCTAGTGTTGACGTGTGAGCTTTGCACTATTCTTTCAAGTACTATGTTAAAAAAATCACATGACAAAAAATCACATCACATGACAGCGCATCACCTCGTCTAAAACCTTTTTTGGCATCGAAAGGTTCTGTTAAGTTGTTTCCAACCTTTATGGAGCAGCGTGAATTCTCCATGGTCATCCTGACAAACGGACGAGTTTGGCAGGGATGCCAAAACTAGACATGGCTCTATAGAGTTCGTCCCTGTATATACTGTCATATGCGGCCTTGAAATCGATGAAAAGATGGTGGGTGTCGATTTGGTGTTCTTGGGTTTTTTCCAGGATCTGCCGTAATGTGAATATTTGATCGACTGTGGACTTTCCTGATCTAAAACCACACTGATAAGGACCTATCAGGTTGTTGACGATGGGCTTTAGACGTTCACATATTACGGCAGAGAAGATTTTGTAGGCGATGTTAACTAGACTGATTCCTCTATAATTGGTGCAGTGTAGAGGGTCTCCTTTTTTCAGGATCGGGCAAACAATACTGAGGTTCCATTCATCGGGCATGCTTTCTTCCGACCAGCGGCTTTGTTAGACTTCAGCTTAGATATAGCAATCTTTACTTCGTCTAAGTCGGGAGGACGGGATTGTTGGCTTTCGTCGTCTATGTTGAATGGATCATCCTGCCTGACAGCGGAATTCGGTTCGTCGTCGCCGTTATACAGTCTGCAGAAGTGGTCCTTCCATATCGTCAGCATTGACTGCGGTTCTACTATGATGTTTCCACTTTCGTCCTTGCAGCCTTCGGTTCTAGGTTTATGTACTTGTGAAATTCGTTTCACCTGTTCATAAAACTTTCGAACTTCATTCCTGCTTTTAAACCCCTCAACATCTTCGACCGCACGCTTCTCATGCTCACCTTTTTGCTTCTGAGAAGTCGGTGTTCCTCTCGCCTCTTCTGCTCATAGAGCTCATGAGCAGCTCTCGTCCTTTTATGCAGCGCCGCTTTGCGTGCCTGTTGTTTGGCTGCATTTGCCTGCCGACATTCCTCATCAAACCAGGGGTTCCTTGTTAGTGGTTGCTTGAAGCCCAGCACGTCAGAGGCGGCTTCTCTGAGTGCATCTTGGCAATGTTGCCACTGGTTTTCGATAAATTGTGTTGGCGGCACAGAACTTCTAGAGAGGTTACTTGTAACTTGGTCGGAGAAGGATTTGGCGATCTCTTGCGATTGTAGCCGTTCGACGTTGTTCCTTCTCCCAGCATCTCCCTGTTTTGCCTTGGACCTGGAAACCCGAAGTGCTACCTTGGCTTTTGAAATTTCTCGACTTTTCAAGGTCTCAAGATTTTTAGAGAGATGTCTGTGCGTGCGTGTGTATGTTCGTTCGCACATTCGACAAGCTCAAGACCGAAAGTGAAGATATCGCTTTTTGCTATACCCCCAAGGACTCCCAAAAAAATTGAGTGCAATTAAAAAAAAGTGAACATTTTGTATATTGCTATGAATATTTTGTTAAAGTCTTAAGCAAGACATATCGACAGACGGGATGGGAAGTTATCAGTGTGGGTCGCAGCCAGCGTTACCACTTTACTTCAATTGAAGTAGATCTACTTCTTTTTTACAAATAATTTAAAAATCTTATTCCTACTTCGCACCATCATCAAAATATTGAAATCTACTTCATTTTTAAGATCTGTATTTCTACCTACTTCAATTTTAATAAAAATAGACTGAATCTACTCCTTTTTTCTCCTTATCACTCTTGTATGTAGTCTCAAAATTTTCTAGAGAATTAAAAATCGCTTGAGTATTTGTATTTGCGGTGAGGTTCCGTTTTATCTAATGTATTCTAGTTTAACCCTTTTGTCATTTTTACTTTCGACATATAGGACCAGTATGGCAAGTTTTGCATTCGTAAACAAATTCGAATTCGAGATTTTAATCAAACATGACATTACGATGGTAAAGTCGAAAAAGTCGGTCCCCCGATTTTATCTGTTTTTTCAAACTAAAAATAACAGTAGTCCCAACACAAATTTGTACGGTCAAAAATCGATAATTCGAATTTTTTCACAAACAAACCGATAGATTTTTTTTTAATTCTTCCTAAAATTTGTGTTCTTAGTTTCGCTTCTTTCAATATAAAAAATATTTTTGTATTGCTTCAGTTAGAACCGTTATTTTGTTTTTTTTTTAATTTTAATTTAGAAACAAATATTATTTTTTTTTTCGAAATCTGATATCTTGAAAAAAATTGAAATGCAAGACGTCTAATAATAAGTTCAAAACTATATGGCTCAAAATCACCAAGGTTGCAAATTTCAAATTTTTTTTATGACAAAAAAATTGCAAGCTATAATGATGAATTTTAGTTTATACTGTTGCAAAAATTGTATATAAATAAACTTTGACAGGGCAGCGCACAGAATTGTATACTATTTTAGTAATATTTTTTAGTACTAAATATCATACAAAAAACCATCAATTCGGGAACGTTTTTCTAAGTTTGATAAAATCAACAAAAACAAAACAAAGTACATAATTTAAGCTTTGTTTAATAACATGGGTATATTATGTAGTATGTATATTAAATAAGCAATAATGAAAACAATACATACAAAATCTTCTGCAAGCAAAATACGTAAAAATCATGTCCGGGAACGTTCCCGAAATGACCGTTCCCGAAATGACGATTTCAAATAAGCACGCGCTTTAATTATACGGCGGTCATCTTAAATGCGATCTGACTTTGTCAATAGGAAAATATTTCAGGTAACTTTGAAATTTCGTGTCGTAGAAAAGAACTTCATTAATAATTAAATGTAATAAATGCGTTCACGGATTGACGGACTATTGATGTACGCTCTACGAATAATGAATAAAAAGGTACTTACCATTTAGATAAAATTTATTTGACGATAAATACTCTGGCAGCCGGCTTTGTTATTGTTCTCTACCACGACTGACGCTTCACACCAAATGGCTGCGTTCACTTAAAATTATTTTTGATCGATTATCGATATGTTCACTAAAATGACATGTGCGGTATCGGACAAACTATTTTTGCATTTTTTATAGTTAAAAATAAATAACTAACTTAGTATCCTTTCTAAAACTTGATTTTGTATAAAAAATACGGTGTATTAAGTGATGACCGGGGTTGAATATCTTACATTTTTCAATTATATTTTGGACTTGTTGTTGAAGACTGTAGATTAGGACGCGTTCCCGAAATGATTTTCTATGCGTGTATATTGATTTCATTTAAAATGTAGTTTATTAATAAATTATATTGTTTGATAGACACACAAAACAGGTTAGTTTTAGCATTTTATTAATTTTTTTTTCATAATTAAGTCAAGATTTAAGACATTAAATTGCTAACGAACCCAATTATGCACCTTGGTGATTTTGAGCCATATATGTACCTAAAATATTTTTAAACTAAAATTCAAAAACGATTATCAAATACAAATTTAAATAAAATGCACGACTGGGTCGCACGAACTTGCTCCTGTATTCAAAGAGTCTGTTTAAAAAAGTATCTATGTACATAAGATTTAAAAATATACCTGTAAAATAAGTTTGTCTTCAAAGATATAAATGCCATTTGATTTGTCGAAAAAACCTCCATTTTTCAATTTTTTTGGGAGGGGGTTACATTCAATACAGTTAAAATAATTTAAAAAAAAAATAATTTAAGATTCAAAATTTTACCTGAAAAATAAGTTTGTCTTCAAAAATTTAAATGCCATTTTATAAATAAAAAAGCCCTTGATTTTTCAAAAAAAAATTTCGAAAATCGTTAGAGCGGTTTTTTTTTTAATTAATTTTTTATATATAAAATTTTTCAATTTTGTTCTAAGAATATTTTTGGTATGCAGTTGTTTAGTGATTGTAAATATACACTCTACATTTGAATTTCGTAAAAAAATATTAACCCGTTTTTGAAATATAGAATTTTGAAAAAAAAAAATTCAATATTTTTTAAAAAATCCAAACAAAAAACATTGCACTTTTAATAATCAAATATTGTTAAGGCAATATAAGAGCTTATTCACAAAAAAAATTATTGAAATCAGTACATAAGTTGCTGAGAAAATTAAAAAACAAAATAACGGTTCTATGAGCGGTACCCTTCCTGAGCAATACAAAAATATGTTTTTCTTATTAAAAGAAGCCAAGTTAAAAAATAAAATTTTAGAGAAAATTTAAAAAAAATCTATCGGTTTGTTTTTGAGAAAATTCGAATTATCGTTTTTTGACCAAAAAAATTGTATGGGGGCCACTGCTAGTTTTGATCTTTAAAAAAAAATGAAAAAAACGCCTAACGCGTATCTGCTCAAAACCTTAACTTCCAAGTTTGAACTCAATGGACCCAACGGTTTAGGCTGTAGGAGCGTGGACAGACAGACAAAATTTTGCACGAATGCAAAACTTGCCATAATGGGTGATTTTTTTGAGGTTAGGATTTTCATGCATTAGTATTTGACAGATCACGCGGGATTTCAGACATGGTGTCAAAGAGAAAGATGCTCAGTATGCTTTGACATTTCATCATGAATAGACTTACTAACGAGCAACGCTTGCAAATCATTGAATTTTATTACCAAAATCAGTGTTCGGTTCGAAAGGTGTTTATCGACAAATTTTGTTCAGCGATGAGGCTCATTTCTGGTTGAATGGCTACGTAAATAAGCAAAATTGCCGCATTTGGAGTGAAGAGCAACCAGAAGCCGTTCAAGAACTGCCCATGATGCATCCCGAAAAATGCACTGTTTGGTGTGGTTTGTACGCTGGTGGAATCATTGGACCGTATTTTTTCAAAGATGCTGTTGGACGCAACGTTACGGTGGATGGCGATCGCTATCGTTCAATGCTAACAAACTTTTTGTTGCCAAAAATGGAAGAACTGAACTTGGTTGACATGTGGTTTCAACAAGATGGCGCTACATGCCACACAGCTCGCGATTCTATGGCCATTTTGAGGGAAAACTTCGGAGAACAATTCATCTCAAGGAATGGACCGGTAAGTTGGCCACCAAGATCATGCGATTTGACGCCTTTAGACTATTTTTTGTGGGGCTACGTCAAGTCTAAAGTCTACACAAATAAGCCAGCAACTATTCCAGCTTTGGAAGACAACATTTCCGAAGAAATTCGGGCTATTCCGGCCGAAATGCTCGAAAAAGTTACCCAAAATTGGACTTTCCGAATGGACCACCTAAGACGCAGCCGCGGTCAACATTTAAATGAAATTATCTTCAAAAAGTAAATGTCATAAACCAATCTAACGTTTCAATTAAAGAATCGATGAGATTTTGCAAATTTTATGCGTTTTTTTTTTTTTAAAAAAAGTTCTCAAGCTCTTAAAAAATCACCCGATAGTTCCTATATGTCGCAAGTAAAAAATTAAGGTTTTCATGAGAAATCAAATGGCATTTATATTTTTGAAAACAAACATTTTTGTAAGTACATTTTAATTCTTAAAATACAGGAATAGTTTTAAACAGACTTTTTTGGATACATGAGTGAGTTCATGCGAACCAGTCGTGCATTTTATTTCTTTTCTGTTTGTTTATGTTATTTGTGTTAAGTTGTGCTCTAGTGTTATTTTGGATTTGATATTTTGTTTTCAATATGAAAAGATATTTTCAAGTTGTCCAAAAACAAAGATAAAATGTTTGTTGATGTACTTAAATAATTCTATTTTTTTTTTTTAATTTTATTATTGAAATAACGTTATTTTAAAATATGTGGAATAATACGAAAAAAGTTAATTTTTTAAATCTACTTCCATTTTTCTCAATCTACTTCCCTTTTTTCCTAAAATCTACTTCCACTTTTTTTTGAGAAGTGGTAACGCTGCGCAGCCCTGCCTCTTTTCAAATATAAAAACCGGAGTACTATGGATATTTTTTATGGCAAGTTCTCACTGTATATGGCATTCCAAAAAAACACGACTTTTAACAGTTCGATGATTAGATTCAAAGTTGTCAAGCCCCGATTAAAAAACTTGATAAAAATACTTAAGAGTTTCTTTAAGGTGAAGAATAACAACTAATGAACTAAATAAATAACAATATTTGAAAAGTAAATAAGATAATAAGAAAATAGTCACAAATTGTTTAAAAAAAAAACTACCACACTCAAAGCCTCAAAAAGCCTTACTTAAAAAACCTTAGTCAAAAAATAGCTTGGTTGGAAGTTACAAAAACTTGTTGACCAGTGTAATTTATTTATTAATTTTAGAGCTGGCCACGAGAAGAGAAATGTCTCTATCTAATCTCGCCGGCCTCGTTACTCTTTCCGAAGTTTATATAGTTTATAGTTTATTATTTATGATTTATTGTTTAAATTGCTCATGATATGCCTCGAAGCCATAAGATCGATAGAATATTACTGACATTTTTAAATATGAATAAATTTCCTTAATTAGTATTAGCAAAGTTTACAGATACAATTAATAATGTTAAAGTTCCCAAAAGACATACAGCTTTATCAATACAAAAAGATGTTTTTTGTACGATATGCACTGCTCAAAATCTTCGTTTAAGTGTATAATTTTTAGAATTAAATTTGCTTAAGGAATTCATAATCTCAAATAAGATTGTCAAACTAGGAAAATATACAAATATTTTGATATCCATTCAGAATATTTGAATCTATTCGATCAAACGTTAAAATTTTCAAACTAGGCTCAATCAAATTGTATTTTTTGTTAAACGTGTTTGAGAATGTGTAATGGTTTTTGTAATACTGTTCCTACTTACAATTTTTTGATATTTCCTATTTTTAGAACACAAACTTAGTTTCAAATGCATGAAAAAAAACAACATAAGAAATATATGTTTTAACGATTTTATAACATGATTATCAGACCTTTAGTATACCTATACGTTTTTCCTTTCAAATGATGATAAATTGAAATAAAATTTAGTGTTGAGTAAACAACCAAAGTGGCACACATTTGAATTTTATAACAAACTAGCTGACCCGGCAGACTTCGTACTACCTCAATCGATAAATAAAAGACCTAAACTTTTGTATAAATTAATTTCAAAACAAACAAAACGTATTGAATAAAAAAGCATTTTTTCAATGAAGCATGAAGTTTTATTATTATTTTCGACACATCATGTTGCTTACTTAACAAAACAGAGTTTTCCTGAAATACTGGCTATTTTTCAAATTTTTATTAACAGACACACATTGTTATGATACAGTTTGTTAATCAATTTAAAGCTTTCTCATAAACTATATATTTTGTTTTGTTTTGTGGTGCGTAAATAAACAAAGAAGATGGTTTTCCGACGCGCGAACACGCGAAGTATAATTGTCCATGCGCGAAACAGGGAAACTCCAAGTTGATTTCACAAACTTCTAAAGACTGTCCTTGCCCCTTGCGATTTATTTATTGTCATCGCAATGGCCAGACGTACTGGAAATTGTAAGCTTTTAAAATCGAATGGTAAATCCGTTGGATTCATCGGTATTCGCGGGATCAAGACATCCTCTCCTTTGTATTTTCACTTTGTGATTGTTGCCTCAATGACGTTATTCATCAGCTTTTTCACAGCCAATCTTGTTCCATTGCATAGTCGAGGTTGATTAATGTTACGCAGCATGATGACAACTGATCCTACTTTTAACTGCAAATTGTGAGGTGGTAATCCAGGCAATTCCAAAGTGAATTTAAAACTCCGTGGGGTAGTTGACTACGTCATCCTGGTTCATAACGGTGTCGACTGATTTGAAGGAAACCAACTGTCCTGGAAGAAAATTCTGAATGGTCGCATTGAGATCCTCGACATCTTTATTTTTCGCTGCCAATATTGCTCGTTCACCCAACCAATTATGGTTATTGAACTTTTGCGCTATATCTGGGAAAACACGCTGAATAAGCTCCTCTTTTGAATCTGTGATGTTATTATCTAACAACTGCTTCGCAAACACATTTGCACTTTCATCATGTTGCAAAAATACTCGCATTTTAGTTGTTAATTGGAGTGTCTTTAAGTACTGCCACAAATTCGCTGATTTTAGGCATGCATTTAGTTCATCAGCAACAGTTGATCGGGGAATAACTGGAAGAGTCTGACGGAAATCACCTGACAACAGAATCATGGCCCCACCAAAAATATTTAGGTTGTCACGAACATATTTCAATGTTCTGTCCAGCGCCTCAGTGACCTCTTATGGGCCATTGTGCATTCATCCCAAACAATTAGTTTGCATACCTGTAGGATCTTGGCCATTGCGCTATTTTTGGCGATGTTGCAAATTGGTGTTTCGGTGATGACAAATATTATGGTTGTGTTCAGAAACTTAATTTGTGACAAAACTTAATATTTATAAAACTTAACAAAATAATCTGATACAGTTACAACTGAAGTTAGCTAAAACTAAGTTTCACGAAGCCAACCAAATTAATTGGAAATCAGTAGGTACTACTAATAGTTTATTACATTTTTTGTCGCGTTCGCGATTCACTTTTGTTTATTTTCGGAACGCGACATTATAGATCCTCCAAAGCGCACGCGAAGACTATTTTCATAGATATGATTGTATTTGAACTTTATGCAGCGGTAATAAATTGCAAATTGACTCTTTGACGTTAGGAGCACACTTAAATTGCTTAGACAACAGTGAGTGATTATAATTTAATATGAACTTCATTGAATAGCAATAATGTTCAAATTGACTCTAGAAAACGTTTGTATGGGAAATAGAAAAGGGCTGTTTTTAGGGTTTTCCCGGAAATTATTCGATTTTTTCTCGTCTTTTAAACCTTTCCTAGACATCCACGAACATTTCAAGACTAAGATAAGATAAATCCGTTTAGCTTCGCACGGATAGACAAAATTAGGTACAGATATTTAAGTTATAAGCATGCTAATTAAAACGACCACGAATCACTAAATTAGAAAAAATTGTATGCTTATCTTAAAGCCTCCCTGTACCCTACGTTGGCTGTGGTATTTCTAGGTGGCAACAAAATGTATTAATTTTCAGGAGATCCTACTCGAGAAAGTGCCACATACAATTTCCCGTAGGAAAAGCACTCTTTCCTGAAGTCGATACCAACTATGGAAAAAGTTTGTCCCTGGGATTTATTTATTGTTAGGGCAAAGGATATTTTTAAAGTGATCTGTAACCTTTTAAAAGATATGGGCAAATCAGTTGGTATCATTGGAATCCGCAGAACATGTGCGAGCTGACCAGCCACGGGACCTGTAATGATAGTTGCTACAATCACATTATCTCTTAATTCTTTGATCAATAGTCTTGTACCATTACACATATTGGGAGGGCTTAAATTTCTTAAAAGCATAACAGGTGTACCTAGCGGACAAAATTGTGAATCTAAACCATTCTCAGATCCCCTTGAACACACACAAAAAATTTCATCAAAATCGGTCCAGTCGTTTAAGAGAAGTTCAGTGACATACACACTCACAGAAGAATTATATACATATATATTATAAGATATAGAAAGAAAATAGAAATAGAAATAGAATATAGAATAGAATAGATAAGCTACAAAACTTGTTACATTCGCGTTACTTTAAAGTTTTTTAAAACAACAAAGTTACCTACTAAGATGTTTCTGAAACTCTTAATTTACATTTATTTAAGAGCGCTTGAGTTCTAGGCGAGGATAAAAGTTGTATTTCATGACGCATCTGCGAGCGTTTTAGACATACAACTTATAAAACACCGAAAATCAGAAATACATAGTCAAATATTTATTGAATCACACTAACAAATGTTTGACACAACGTTGGTTGTAATAAATTATTCTAAGATTTAGTTTTATTTGTGTCACAAAAAAGTGTTTAGGAAATAAATAAAATGAATTGGACTTTAAAATGCTAACATTCAAAATTTGATTGTATCTAAGAAACCAGAATTTAGTTACAAAACAAGGCCATTTTTGCGGTTTTTCAGTAACATAAGGTTGTGGAGGATTTTTTGTAACTTTGGTGTGCCAGTGAATCTGTTACAAAAAAGTCGCTATGACAGTAAAAACCGTGCCACTTGGGAAACAAGAGTCTGTATCATTTTAGCTATTAAAAGTACTTTATAGCAACATAAAAGTGGCTATCGTCAAAGCAACACCTACATTTTTTTTCATTTATATTATACAATTGATCGCATGTGTGGCGCGTTGATTGGTCTCTGCTGAAATCTGTTGTGTAAAGTATGTATATGTAAGAATTTTTTAAAACACGGCAATTTAGCAGTTTATGAAGTGGTCGATAAAAACACAGAAAAAATATACATAGATTTTTAAGTCGTTTGTTAAAGCTTCACAAATAAGCACACCCTTATACAACTTGTGTTTTCCAAAACGCTATCACATGTTTGCCACATTCTGTGGTCGTTGGTGCAAAAATACCGGTTTTTGTACAGGTTTGACACATTATAAGTAAAATCGACTAACGTAGAGCTATACAAAAAGAATAAACCATATAAAGCAAAATTGATGCTGCCGTACGTCTGTCATGCTATCGCCGCTGCAGCGCCCGCCGCCGTCAAGCAACAAAGCCGAATTCGAATTTTAGTTTTGAAATTGTCAAACGAAGGAACGGAATGTATTCCTAGTACGGTCAAATGACTGTTCCATTGTCTCGTATAGGGTAGTAAAATATCGTGTCGAAAATCAATTTGTTTCCACATGAAGAAGTAGAAAATTACAGCCTCTAATCTTTTTAGCATGAATGTACGGAATCAGTCCATAAACGTAATCGCTCTTCTGTCCTCAGTATTATCGTTCTTCAATGGCTTCCCCTTTTTTTATTTTATTTAACAGTGTTATCCTTGCGGCACACTATCAAAAAGTGCAATAGGGTGGAAGAAAACTCTTTAAGACTACGATTTTATAAGCATTGTCCTAAATTGTAACCGTTGATTTTTTGTGGTACTTTGCAGAACAAATGATGGGTATTTGACCAATATTGAAATATTTTCATTTTAACTGCGTTTGAATATTTTGAATACACGTGTCTGTTCTATTATATGTTTTTCAATATAAATATGTTGCACGCACGTATTACGTTAAAAATAGTTAAATACGAGTACCTATGTGGATTTTACAGAATATGTATTATTGTAAGTTGTGTTTTTATATTTAAGGCCCATATTTCACATAATATCGGGATGTACCTAATCTGAAGGTGTTAACTTTTATTCAATAACAGAGGCACTTGGCACATGAGGTCCAAGGAAAAAACACATGCATGGATACAAATTTTGGGGTTTGTATCACAGCTTTGTGGAATACAGCAAAACATAAATTTTAATATTTGAAAAATATTTTTAAAAATTGCAATTTGTTTGTATTAAGGGGGTATTCTAGTGTAGAGACATGAATTTCGCCCGGTTTTTGAAGCGTTGTATAAAGGAAACAAAATCAATTTTTTATCATTTGCTTATTGATTTGTTGTTCATACATACAAAAATTAATTAAAAAAAAAAAAATTAAAATTAACAAAGTTACAAGCAGTCAAAGTGGGGATTCTAAATAAAAGAGGGTGTCCTGGCGTGCATCCTACCAACCACCCTGGTGATCTGAAAAACAAAAATCGGACGGATTCTTAATTATTATAGATGCCGCTATTGTTTCACTCTTGGATAAGTTAAAAAAAAAAAACTTTTTAACAAAATGGCAGCAGTTTGAAAAAAAAATGTTCTTGTTGCATATTTTTCAACAATTCCGAATTTTTTAAAAATACTAAATGAGAAGTTATATTTTTGGGCAAGGACCACACGATAAAGAGATGTATAAAGATCATCCTCTCCAAATTTGAAGTAAATCGGTCTATTAGAAAAAAGTAGTTTCGGGAAAAACGCGTTCAGAGTTTTGAGACAAGTTTTCGACAATTTTACTTATAGAATGATACAGAATACGTACATATAATTATCACTTAAAAAAATCAAAAATAAACACGTTGTCAGAGCTAGCACTTCCACTCAGTATAAAGGTTGCCACAAAAGTAACTTAAAATGAAACTAAAAGGACAAAACAATTTCTATGACCTTCAAAACCAGTTTCTATGACCTTCAATTAACTTGTGAAATAATAGTAATATTAAAAAATCCTTTTAAACGCAAATTCTTGAAACTTTGGAAATATGAAATTCAAAATTCTACACTGTTTCGCTTGCACCGACTACTACATATGCTCCGCGCTCTGGCAACTTCTGCTCAATTCAAAGTGTCTGGCAGGATGATAGAACCCTCGAAATTGTCTGGCTGCTAAGGAAACATCGTTTAATAGCTCCCCAAAAAACATACATATATTAAATTAAGCTTTTATAATATAACGTAAATTGAATTACAAACTATTATAGTTTAGGGGTGTCTGGCAGGGGGTTGGAACCATGCCAAGTGTCTGGCAATGAGTAAAGCGAATTTTGGTGTTGTTACGAATGAAATATAAAAAAATTGAGTTTTATAAAATAAGGTAAGTTAGATGGAATTGTATGCACCTTTCCTACCAGTTATCTGCCAAAGGAACCACTACCCAGGTATCATGGTTGGGGATCGTTCTTACCTGTACTAGAGGCACACATACACAAACTTTCAGCTTTTATAAAATGAGGTATGTCTGGCAGGCCCGGGCTCTTGCTCTAAATCTGTTATTACATTTGAAGTTTGAATTTTTTAATAGTATTTTAAGTATTTATTTATAATTTTAATACTTGCGATTTATTAAATTTTAATAAAGTATGGTGTTGTCCCCAAACATATTTGCATTTAGCAAACTTAGTCATAAAGTACCCTTAAGTAAACTAGAGCAAATTGGACTACATTACTAATTAAAAAAGAGGCTGGGATGCGACCCACACTGATAACTTCCCATTCCGTCTGTCAATTTGTCTTGCTTAAAAGGTTTGTTTTGTTAAAAAAGTTGTCAGTTGAACTATTCTAAAAAAAAAAATTAAAAATGACCAACAATATTTTGCATATGATAAAATAATTTGATTTTAAAATCTATTTTTGTTATAGAGATATTTAATCGAAAAATAATATTTACCAATTTTAGTAGCATTTCTTAAACAGTTTTATTTCTTATATAAACAAATACAAGTTGGATGAATGTAATTAATTTAAAGTCAATATCTTCTATTATTAACGAGATGTCGAGAACAAGCATCATTTTTTACCAATGTTGCGTAGTATTTTTTGTAGATTTTGATTTTTTATAAAAAATGACTGTTCGATTTTTATAAAAAAATTACTGAGGTAAAATTAGTTTGAAACTAATTTTAATTTTTGTAAAGATATTTGAATCGAAAGTAAATTTTTACCAACTTTTAATAATGTTTTTTTGTAGGTTTTTATTTTTTGTAAAAAAAACTGTAAATTAGATTTTTCTTTAAACCTTATTGAATGTTGACGACAATATTTTTTATAACATAAAATTAGTTTGAAGCCAATATCTAAAATTTTTGAAAAGATATTTGAGTCGAAAATCAATTTTTACCAACTATTAGTAATGCTTTTTTAGGTTTTAATTGTTTGTAAGAAAAACTGTCAATTCGATTTTTCTCAAAATTTTACCAAATTTCAAAAACGTTATTCTTCGTTGCACACAATTATATTGGAGATTAAATCATTTTTCGTTCGTAAAATATGCGAGGTGACAGTTATTTTTCTCAGTTTTTTTGATTTATAAAAAACAGTTAATTGAATTTTTTTCAAAATTATATTATTTTGATATCACTCCTTGTTCCATAATATAAAATCTAATTTAAGTCGCTGGCCCTTTTTTAGAGCCCTTTTTGCATCTTTCTGCATCATTATCTGTAAAAGTAAATTTATTCAAAGTCGATATCTCTTCTAATTCTTGAGATATGGTTGAAGAAATAAGTTTCCCGAACGTAAAGACGTACAAACGTACGTATACACTCACGCATAGACTAGACATCTCTCTAAAAATCTGTTATTTAGATTGTAGGGACCTTGAAATGTCGAGAAATGTCAACATTTTTAATTCGACAAATCGGACCAATCACAATACAATAACATCCTATGGGAAGTTGAAAAAGTAGCCAATTCCTTATAGGAAAACACTTTTCAATCTAAGTTTTATTTTGTCAACTTATTGTTCTCTGATATCGACCATAATTTGAACATCAAAGCTAAATGTTTCTTGTTTGATTCTCATAGTTTGTTTTCTTTTTTTAAAAATGTCTACTACTCTTTTTTTTGCAACCCCATAAGGTTAGTTCATCCAAGAAACCTAAGAATAGCATCTTCCGAATTACAGAATAAATTGTTTTAAGCTTCACTAAAAAACTCAAAAGCTCTTACTTTGAGAACAAGGCATAGGTATGTAGGTACAATCAATGTTATCGCTCGAAAACACGCGCATGTTTCTTTTCATAGCAATCAGTCTTGCAAACAAATGATAACGATGTAACTTACATACATACATGAAATAGAATATTTGTTAGGTACCTATACAAAAATCAAATAAATGGTAAATTTTTGTCCAACCACATAAATATGGGATACCGCAAAAAGGGTCTTCACATATGAGTTCACCTGTTTATTTAAATTCCCTTTATGTAGATTACACACTTAAGTACTCATATGCAAGTAATTTAATGTCGCCCAGCGTGAGTCCAATTATATGTAACATGTTCTCCTCTCGTTTCTAACCATTTTTAAGTGAATATTGTTCGAGGAATAATAAGGGGACAATCGCATGTTTGCCTAGGCATAAACCAATACAATAAAACTGTGTAAAAAGGCTATTGGTTACGGCGTGCATGCATGCATGTCCTTTTTCCCATGAGATGATGACATCAATTAAATCCTTTTTCTGGATGGTTTCGGTCAAAGTACCCGGAAAATGTGGCGGGAAAGGTATTGGCAGAAACAAAATTAACAGCAACATATTATTCATATTTTAATGAAGAGAGTAAAATGAATCGCTTGGAACGGAGGAACGGAAAGCTATATACTATCTACGTATTCCTTCATGTATTTTATCTTTTTGAATTTTCATTGTCATGCTCTTGTTTTTGTTGTTGATGGGAATTGGGTGGTTGATTCTATTTGCTTTATCAATCCGTTCCGCCCAATAGGTTATATTATAGATTAAATCCCCTTGTGGACTTAAAACAGATTCGATTCTGTACTTGGACAAGGACCTTCCTATGTAGGAAACAAAAACGGACAAAAAGGGGGATATAATGTGCTGTGAGGAATATCCGGAATGACACTTTAATCAAATAGAATGGAACATCGATATGAATGAAGGGTGAGGATAAAGGAGATGGTGACGGAATTTATAACTCATCCGTTATAAAGATGGACATCATTGACAAAAGGACTTTTTCATAGTTTCCCATTCTCAAGTGAACAAACCTTTAGCGTTGTCGTTCCCGAGCTATCACCAACAAATTTCTTCACGTATCACTTAGCTCCCTTGTCTCTTTGTTTTTACCCAAAAAAAAAGGAAGGACGAACATTCAATAAATAAACACATAACACCACGGTCTTCGTTCTTTGGGTTATATGTATGTATGTACATACATATATGGTTCAGGATTCGTAGTCTCGCAAAAAATGAGCGGCAGAAAAGAGATATACTATCATTGGGGAATAGAATGTATATTTCACAGCTCAAAAAAGAATACAAAGGATGAGCGGAAAATCTGTTTGTTGTTACTCATTCAGCGTGTAAGACCGGATAGTAGTAACAGCAGAGGAGTTATGGTGGCACGTGGCACCTCGAACGGATGCCGTACGCGTCCTTGCTTTGGCAATAGCTTCTTTAATATAAACGGATACAATTGTAAGACTAGACCGAAATGCAGAAGAAATAGAGTATAGCTAGCTGGTAGGGGATAAAAGACCAAAAGCAGCAAGTGCGCTCTGGCGTTAACATGGAAGCATTAATGCCAAATATTCAAGGATTTAAATTCTTCCAAATTATTTTTGATTGTATATAAATAACAACTGCTTTATCGCATGATGATGATGATGATAATAATGATGACAACTTACTCTTTTTTGCTATTTTTAATCTTATACTCGTAGTCAGCCAGATGAGTGATGGCTCTGATTTTGCATTTGTATACATACATATGTACATCCTTAACATTAAGGAAATATTTCCGGCATTCGTTCTCAAGATGAAAACTATTACGATATAAAAGAATGTGTAAGGGTCTAAGAATCTTGAACCTTAACAACCCTTTACCATACCTATGTATATAATGATATACACGAATGGATCGCAAACAAATTTTCGTCCTGTGCTATCAAAGCTATAGAAAATTAGCCTCTTGTTTTTATTTTGAGTTTAAGTTTAAGTTTTAGATTTGTGTCGATAGAAATGTTAATTTTAATAAATACTTATCCAATTATTGACTCATAGTATATTGATCTGTCTATTATACTCCGAGTGAGAAATTAACAAATCCACTAAGAGTATAATTCACATCACGAAAAGTGCTCTTACACTGTTTAATAATATCTTTAAAATGTCTTAAGCCCGCCTACAAACTAGCAAGTTCTGATTGTCAAACCAACTCAGCTAAAGCACCCGGAGTAAGAACACCAAACTCAAATAACTCAAGCGTAACAACGAGATCTGGGAGAGCAATTAAAACACCACAACGCTTCGCTCTCAAAGGGGGGCGCCCTGTAGCGACAAGTACCAATAAAAAGAACGCACTACAACAAACCTGTTAAAACAAACACACCTACTGCAAGCTTTTGCAGCAGCTGTCATCAAAAAACACGTCTTTCCTTCTTTCTTTCCAGAGACGTTGAGACAAAAGGTTGCAGTGAGTGCATCGTGAAGTTAAAATTATATTAAGTTTAAGTTAAGATTTGTACAAACGATATTATTAATTAATAAAGTATTTTATCTTAAAACAACTTTACAGGAGATAGATAGTTCTCATGCGTCTGTTTAGTCCAGATCAAGTTTGGAAGTCTGTCAGTCCTGTCTTAGTTTTAACTTTTAAGCAAAGTATTTCTACATCAGATTGATGAAAGTCGTCAACCAAAGTGCATACCAAGCATTTTTTTACGGCAAGCAAAAATCCACCTCCTACAGTGCTGATGTAATTTAAGCAGTGTCTATCACGTCTGTACACTCTTGATAATTCGAATCGAAGAGTTCCGTATCCAAGGATGTATTGTTTAGCCAAGTTTCAGTCAAAATGTTGGGAGAGTACGATAACTTTGGCGACAAAGTTTAATGACGGATTTGTATAGAACAGTTAAAAACAATCATTTTTTACTATAGGAGGTGGGGTCTACCTCCCCCCGTTTAGGCGGTTAAAAAAAATATGTGCACTAAATGGAAAAAAATAATTAAAAAATAACGGTAATACATACAATTAAGTATTATACCTTTTTTTAAAGCCAACATTTTTGTCTATTAGCTTGTTTTTAAATCAAGTCAAAACTATGCATAGTTTTTGAAAAAAATTGTTTTAAACTAAAAATGTATGCAAAACAAAATTTAAAAAAAGGTTTAAAGTGTAGTTTTTCAAAACTTTCTAATTATCTACTGTTTTTTTTTAGAATTCATTGCTCTTATTTGTTTTTGATCAAAAACTGAAAACTAGATGACTTTATGTCTTCTAGTTCTTGAGAAAATTGAAAATTACCAAAAAAAAAAATATTTTAATTAAATTACTTTTTCCGTGCTTAAGTATTAACGTAGTCTTATTTTGATAGTAATAATCGAATATGGATTAAGATACACCTAGGGTAAATTAATTTTTCTTAAATCCAGCTTATTTAAATGCAAAAGAAACTTTGCATGCACCCCATCTTGCACCCACCGAACCTTGCCCCCTCCTCACCTTGCACGCACTCCAACTTGCACCCACCCCAAATCCTATAGTGTTCCCAAGTAGGGGGGTTGCAGGGGGGCAGCATGCCCCCCCCCTTACAGATCCCACTGTTGCATACACCCAAACTCGCACACACCTTACTGTTGCATACACCCAAACTCGCACCTACCATTGTTACTATCAAAATAAGACCACTCAAGCAAAAAATATTTTCAATTTTCTCAAAAACTAAAAGACATAAAATCATCTAGTTTTCAGTTTTTGATCAAAAACAAATAAGAGCAATAAATTCTGAAATAAAAACAATGGTAAATAATCTTGAAGTATTGAAAAATTACACTTTAAAATTTTTTTTAACTCTTTTTTTCTCAAATTTTGAGTTTAAAATTAAATTTTTCAAAAACTGCACATAGTTTTGACTTGAATTAAAAACTGGCAGAATGTTGGCTTTAAAAAAATGTATAAAACTTAATTGTAAGTATCACCGTTATTTTTTAATTATTTTTTTTCCATTTTAAATAATAATTTTTTTAAATTGCCCCTATCGCCTAAACGGGGGGAGATAGACCCCCCTCCCATAGTAAAAAATGCTTGTGGGGAGATAGACCCCCTCCCATAGTAAAAAATGCTTGTATTAAGCCCCTCTACCAAAACCGTGATTATATCTTGGCGCCAAAGTTATCGTACTCGTGCCCAAAATGTTTATGTTGTGTGGTAGAATGGTTATATTTTTGTAGACCTTATTATTCTTTGTCCGTAGTCCGTTAACATTTTGATAATAGATTAGAATTTTTTGAAGCTGCTTCTTTGATGTGTGGCATTTTCTGGATATTGCGAAAATGGTTAGAAGATGATATTCTTGTTCTGATTTGCTTATTTTTAAATTCGTGGACTATTATACCACTTATTGTTATTATAATATTCTTAGTCACGATTTTTTCTTGAATTACGTATGTACAGACCTCAATGGAATTAAAAAAAGAATTTTATGTGAGATTAATAATTTGTAGTTAATATTTTTCTTTATTCTTTCAATACTTGAGTCGAAACCCATTTCTTATCAGTTTTTGTTGTTCTTTAAGGTTTTGTTAAAAAAGTTGTCAGTTGAATATTTCTGAAAAATTAACTAAAAATTATCAACAATATTTTGCATATGATTGTTTGATTTTAAAATATATTTTTTTTAGCGAGATTGTAAGTCGAAAACCAATTTTAACCAAGTTTTAGTAATGTTTTTTTTTAGGTTTTTATTTTGTGTAAAAAAACTGTCGATTCGATTTTTCTGAATGTTGAAATAGTATTTTTTATGGGATGGCATTAATTTGAAGCCAATATCTTTAATTTTTATAAAAATATTCAAGTCGAAAATCAATTTTTCCTAACATTTAGTAAGTAGGTTTTATTTTCTGTAATATAATAACTACTAATATAATAAAAACTTCTAATAATATGATCTTTTGACACTAATTTTCCTATGCCTGTTACTTGTCAGTTGAACTTTGTGTAGTTAGGTCTAATTTTTTAATTTTTGTAAAATTGTTGGGAATCAAATGATTTTATTCTTAAGTGCAATATTCATGTAACAAGTGTAAGTTTTCATAGTTTTTCAATGCTATCAAATTGTAACCAATTTATTAATTCAAATAAAGATTAATTGCCACACCTGATGATGTTCATAGACATGAACGAAACGTCGCGTCGTGACAATATAAATAATTGTTTTTTTCATTGACCTAAAGCCCGTCATCTATATTCTCATCACTTTGGAAAAGGTCACTTCCACCAACAACTATAATAACTACCTATAAGAATTTAATAATACTTTGAACCAATTTTCGCATCGTTTGACTTAACCCGACGGCAAAACTACTGCTGTTACAAATGTAAGAGCTGCATTTAAAATTAGTGTTCACTTTCCGGTTTATGCAAAATTTTATCTAAATATCGAAAGAGTCTGTTTAAAAACGTCCAGTATTTTAATATTTAAAATTTAAACGCCATTTTTCAAATTTTTTATTTTTAAAACGTTAGAGACTTTTTTTTAAGTATTTTTATAAAATATATAAAATTATTTCAATTTCGTAATCAAATGATGACCAATTTTCAAGACACCGAATTTCGAAAAAAAATTGTGTGGTATAAAACCAATAAAAATAGGGTATCGTTATATTAGCGTAACGATAACAAGTGACAGTTGACAATTTTAATTTATGAAATAATAAGCGTTTTTCTTTCAGAAAATGTATAGCATTTATTCGTCTGTGTTTACGTTGCTCATTTCTTATTGATTGCTTATTTTAGAAAATTGTTTCTCTTACTTAAACAGCTTTTAAAAAGTCCTAAAAAGAACTTTTAGCAATTGTATCCTACGATACGACTAATGCTTAGTAAGAACTATTGTTTGAAAACGCAAATCGGAATTTAGACCACCAAATAACAAGGCTTATCAACGTACATATGTAAGTATATCAAAATATAAGGACTACATCACTTTCGTTTAAAGTCTTTTTCTTCATAAAATTTGGCTGAACTATATAATTAATTAATGCAAATAATGGCGCAAAATTTTAAAGAATTAAGTAAAATTTAAAACCCATTCTTAGCAATTTCTAAGCTTAAAAGATGATTTAAAATTTGCGTCAATCTAAGAAAAAAACAAGCGTAAAATACAAATACAAAAGACAAAGGCACAATATTATTTAACATGCTATGAAAAAAAGATATCAAAATAAAATTAATTGTTGAAAAAAGGTCATTATTGCTAGGTATAACACACATTATGTACTTCATTATGTTCACCGTCAAAGAGGCAATTAGATACTTTCAAGACAACATGGCACACATAAAATTGAACAAAAAAACAGTTAATAGATGTCGTCCGTCGGTCGGCTTTATCATCACCATCAAACCAAAATCCCAATGTCCTTAAAGGTGTCTCTGTTTTCAAACACCTTCGCCAGAAAGGTACTCGTAGGTATAAGTATAGTATCACCGAACTCAAAAGATCAAAGCCAAAACCTTAAGCCATCAATCAACTACTTCAATACTTTCAAGATCCATGAAATATTAGAAAACAAATTATTTATCTGACTCCTTTCAAAAGCAATTGACAAACAGAAGCCCACAACAGAACGCGATGACACCCAATCGAGTGTTTTCAATAAACAAAAACACCACACACATTTTGAGATTACGACTTCAGACTGCAGGCAGACGCAAAGACCCGGGAATCATTTGCTACCTTGTTAGTAGTTCATTGAATGAACATTCTGATCTCTGTTTCGTATGGCCCTTACCTACAATGCACACCATCTACTAGTGACAGGGTCACAGATTCTGATTCTACATCTACTGCGTCTGCCATGCCGTTGCAGATGCTAGGTAGTTTCATTTTATTATAAAAAGGTCTCCCTTCCTTTTGAATGCATGCGTGTTACAGAGCATAGTGCGTTGCTGTCTGATGACTATAGGACACTATGTTCGCACAAAAGGGGACATGATATTCATCTTGTCGCTAATAACAGTGTAAGTCATGCTTTGCTATTGTTTGACATCGTTTAACAAATGGCCCGACACTATATTGTCTCGATAATAATAATTATGTACAGGGATTCTAAATTTTGTTCTTCTTCTTGATAATGTTCACTTCGTCCGAGGTCCCTACATTCTATAAGGTTTCGCAGTAGTTAATGCAATATTTTGTATCTTTTATTTTTTAAATGATTTCTTTACCATGTAATGAAGTAAAAGTTGGTAGGTACCATAGAGAAAATAAAACTGCGAAACAACCCCAAACGTATTTCTAGCCAATAAAACGAAAAAAAGGAACAATGTAAAGTATAAAATGCGCGACTGAGTCGCACGAACTTGCTCCTGTATCCGAAGAATCTATTTAAAAACAGTTCCTGGTAGTTTAAGATTTAAATATATACCTGCTAAATAAGTTGATCTTACAATAAAAAAAAAATATTTAACAAACAAAAAATGATTTTATCTCCAAAACAATTTTTGGAATAAGGAATAACTTTTTTGACATCTGGTAAAATTTTGAGAAAAATCGAATTAACAGTTTAAAAAAAAAAAATAAAAAAAAAACATTACTAAAAGTTGGTCAAAATTGATTTTCGACTTAAATATCTTTTTAAAAATTAAAGATATTCGCTTCAAACTAATGTCATCTTATAAAGAATATTTTATTTATATTAATTTTATAAAAAATCCAGCAGTCAGTTTTTTCATAAAATTTAAAATCTCAAAATTGGTAAAAATTGCTGTTCAATCCACGATATCTCGTGAACAAATAAATCTATTGACTTCAAAATGATTTCATTTTGTGCTAAATTTTCTTAGAAAAATCCAATCTGTATTTTTTTATATAAGAAGTAAGAACTTTCGAGAAATGTAACTTAAATTGGTTTTCGACTAAAAATGTCGATTTGATTTTTAAATCAAACTACTTCATCATTATAGAAATGTTGTTGATATTTTTTAGTTAAGTTTTTAGAAAAATTGACTGACAACTTTATTAACAAAACGCGTAAACCTAAAAAAACAACAAAAAACTGATAGGATCAAATTATTTATGTCACCCAAAATATAATATTTTGTTTAAGTTCTAAGCAAGACAAATAGACAGACGGGATGGGAAGTTTTCGGTGGGGGTCGCAACCTAGCCTCTTTTTGAAATTATTAACAACGTTTTCCTTTACTTTTTTGTATATATATTTTTTTTCAATTTTTTTTTATAAATTTTTTTAGTATGCAGTTATTTAGTGCCACATTTAAATTTCGTAAGAAAATTTTAACCAATTTTTCAGATATCGAATATAAAAAATATTAATGTTTTATTAAAATCTAAATAAAAAATAAGACGTTTTTGTTTATGAAATATTATTTAGACGATGTTCCTAACGCGAACCTTCTAAGTACCTTGACTTCCAATTTAAGTTGCAACTCAATCAATTGGTTTACGTTGTAGGAGCGACCTACGAAATCAACGAACCCAATTTCGTCGACATCCTACCATCGTATGATTTTATATCAAGTTATTTTTTTTACGACTCCAATACTTGCCATGTTTGTATAGTATGTCGCAAGTAAAAAGGAAAATCGTTTTTCGAATCATTGAAGTGGAAAAAATTTTAATGTGAAGGTAAGTATTTCTATTCCTATAAATTTGTTCTATATGTGTTATACTAATATACACAATATACAAATGTTTTGTATGCCCTGCAAAAACATGTACTTGAACATACATACGAAACGAAACGAGTTAATAGATTGTCCCCGTTCTACTTGAACCTGTACAAAAAATAGTATACTAGCACAAACCTACATTTATTTTTAGAAATTGTTGTAAATTTAAAAACACCTTTGAAAAAAAAAAAACGGTTTTTGTTTTAGGGAATATTGGAACTCCGTCAAATCGATTAAGTTCATGATCTAAATAATAAATAGTTACGTTAACAAAGTATCTCAACATCAAATGGGTCGATATAAGTATATATAAGCAGCAACGAAATTATTTGGCATATAGGTACCTATTTTCATTTGCAATCAGCGAAACACAACCTACAAAAGTCCTTCTGAAAGTCCATCTAGAAAATTGATAATAAGAGATCGAACAAACGTGAGAACGCACCGGATAGAGCTGTACCTCCACTTATGTTTTCACCCGCACTTTGCTGTTTGTTGTGCTGATTTCACGCTATTATGTACATTTGGAACGCAACATTGAAATCGTTTCACCTCGGAATCACGAAATAATAGATAAAGGGCACATCCAAATCTATTAGGCTCTGCCCAATAAATATTAGCAGTACAGGAAGAATAGGATGTTTGTCTTTCGCTCTAACTACCAAGAAATTCACTTTTGTGGTCTTTTAATATTGAGTTTTAATAAAGCGAAAAATGATCTATCATTTATGAGATACGTTTTGAAACCGAACAAATATCGCAGGCTTGTCTAACAGCTTTGTTGGTTACCTGAACTATTTATTTTTTTCGCTTAAATCCTTTAGCTAAGTATACACGACTGGAGGATCTTCCAATATTGGCAGATTTTAACCAATTTTCTATCAACCATGTAAACTCCCAATTTTATCTGTCAAAAGCGACAGACAAAAAATTCGCAGTCAATTGTCGGCAAATTTTCTATCAAAAAATTGACCGACTAATTGCAATGTTTTGTACTCGTCTAAACGACGATTCTCCATTAATAGGATATTGGATGTTGTTCTTTACAGAAGGGGTAGTTTAAGAAACAATGACTTAATTTGAAAAATTGGTATTTATGTAAGTTTGTGTACATAAATACAGTGCTAGCACCCAAAATAACTGCGAATAAGCATTGAGATACGTATAACGGGCATGCTATCTCAAATCTCGGATTAAAAAACGGACTTCTGGCTCTCAACATTTATATTGTAATTTATTGTAAGTGTTGCCGTTATTTTTAATCATTTTTTTTTCAATTAAAGTAATTTTTCTAAAACTGCCCCTACCTGCTAAACGGGGGGAGATAGACCCCCCTCCAGTAGTACAAAATGCTTGTGTATCGTTATCAATTTTTGGCGCCTAAGTTATCATATTCTTGACGAGCCTTTATAATTTAATTCCAACCACAAAGAAAAAAACAAGTTCGTTTAATAAGAACCGATAACTGAAATAAGGTTTTCTTAATGTATCCTAACAAGCTTATAAAAAGCTTCCATTCTTGAAAGCTCACTTGAAAATCGCGAACATATATTCACTACCATTGATACGGTAATTTTGATTTTAGTTTAGTTTTAGTTTTAGTTTATTTCATTTCATACTAAAAAAGGTAATTTTGATTTATGCGGACACACACAAAGAGGATTGTAAAGGACATTAATCTATTATACTGTTTTTGTATGCAATTACGATCAGTACGGCTGACGCATGACAGCCGGTGAGAAAGGCATGTAAAGGGGATGTACGTCTGCTGCATACAAATATTACGAGAAAATGCACATCTTGACAGTGGTTGAATTTGAAATTTTAAAGGCATTTGAAATAGTTGTGCATCAGGCACCCTTGTGCAGAGGAAAGCTCTCCCATAATGATGCACATATTTATTGGACAGCATATAGCCACAGGCCGCAGCTACACAGTACATCAAAGTAACGTCGAATCTTATTATATTTGATTGTTCGCCAACATCGCTTTACCTATAACATCTGAGAAAAATTGATGGATATTTGTGTGCTACTTACAGTGGGCGTGTCAAAGACAACAGTTTGTCGAGAAAGTTGCAAACTTGCCGTTGCCGACTCCCTGTTTTATCATCTACAAGTGTAACTGTTTGTTTGCTGAAGGGAACTTTTAAAATTATGTGTTTTTAAACACTTTAAGAAATAACAATTATTGCGGTAAATGTTTTTTTCTGTGTGGTTAAAATTAATACAACTTTTGGGAATGTACTTGGCTAACTGACTTTGTGCAAAAGTTTTAAGTTTTATTTTAGTATGTTAACTATTAGTATCGCAGTGTAAATAAAGTTACTAAACTGTTTTTAAGTTTTTCAAAGGCACGGGTTTTAACCGCCTAAAGACAAAAAGAAATGTAATTATTTCTTATTTAAAATTTAGTAATTATTATTTTGAGAACAAAATAATGGTTTTTGTAAAATGATTTGCTTTGTTTTAAATTAAAATAATAAAGGGTCGAGGTGTTGATTTTAATCAGAGCCTTTTGTAATTTTATACTGTGCAGTCTGGAAGCCCTTAACAATTATTTTCTTCTCACAAGCTGGATTTCTCGGTTTACTGCGCATAAAGATTAGACAAAGTATAACAACTTTTTTTAGTGAGGTTTAAAACATATTTTTTATTATATTTTCATTAAATTTGAAATAAATGGAAACAAATTAAGACGACACATTTTCGGAACTACTTTGTGAATATTGCAAACAGAGGCGATCGAACTCCATTGACTTCTTCTCCAACTCATTGATACAATCGCTTTTTGGATAAAATTGTTTCAATTGTTCCAAGTGACGAGCTACAACCTATTGATTCAGGAAGAATATATAGTTTTAAGAATAACTTATTCTTTTTCGCAATTGTGTTTTGAAACTTGCCTCATTTCCTTTGCCATTTAAATGTGACAAAACCATCATATTAACCAAACTATCGTAATCGTTGTGCCTTTTAGTTTGCACTTCACGCAAAACCGATTCGGCTTCTTCATAGTGCTCCTGTCCCAGATGACATATTGCTTGTCCATTCAACAACATTGGTGTTGGTTGATTTTTCTCACAGAATTCTTGGAAAATATGGAATGCATCTTGCATTTGTTCTGTGCCCGTTGAAATGGCAATCCAAGCTTGGGCTAACTGCGTTAGAGTTGCATCATCACTAGTTTGTTGCATTTTACTCAATAATTGCTTGGCTAGGTCGACACGATTGAGAGCAAGCAGACACTGAATTGAGAGGGCTAGAGATTCTAGTTTGTCAGATCCATGAAGAATTCTACAAAATTTGCCTTAGACATTATATATTACACCAAAAACTTAAATAAATAAACACTTACTTCAATGCATTTTCGAACTGGTTATCGTGGCAATATATAATTGCAGCAGCAAGATGCCAAATATTCGTTTCATCTTCATCGGCACAGCATTTGTCATTGATAATTTGCAAGATTTCCTCAATTTTAGTAGGATTTTCAATGGCTTCATGGACGTAGCGCAGAGCCAAGAGCGGTGTTGAGTTATTCTCCTTGATATCACTCAATATCAATCGACCCGAATCAATGGCCAGATAGGAGAGATACATGTAGGACAAGAGTTCAGAATTACCACTAGATTGTTCAGGCAGAACTACGTTAATAGAACCCATAAAATTCCCAACATAATATTCATTGCGGGCATAGAAGAGAGTCGAATTGCAATCATCTTCGTTTGGTATTATCATTTTTTATTTATTTGAACTTGAACTGATATAAAATAATGAAAAAAGAATACAAAATATAATTAATTTAAGACTCGAAAACGTAAGAAATATGTTTTCTTTTCTGGAAGCTGTCAGAAAAGTACACGTCAAAAAAACATACGAACCTGGGGTGAATTCGTTTGGTTTCTGCAATGAAAGCTAGGTGGCGCGTTTGAATTATTAATCATTTATTCTGTGGACAAATTGAACTAGCGTCAGCGACAGCCAAAGTTCCATTGAATTTTAATGTTCTCATTCAATTTATTTATTGAATTGAGCAATGAATACAAAATAATTTAAAGTAGGAGATATTAGAGAGAGACCATTTGATAAGGCTAAAAGCTCATTTGATTTATTAGTTTTGATATATTTCTTACATTTGTCCTATATACTCCCTTGTTTTTAGTATTGTATCATGTAAAAATCTTATTCGCTTACGTTTTTTTATATACAATAAAGAAATTTTAACACCATCCCTAGAATTATATAAATTGGTATGATAATGTATTTTATTTTTTAAAATACAATAGAAATACGGCCGGCGTCTCATCAATGCATAACAAGCCTTAGACACAACATCGAAATTCATCAAGATAGCGAATTCAAAACTTGAAGCTAACTAAGTACTCTCATATTAGAAGTCGAATAGGGCGTCATCTACATTTTTTTTTGTGGAACGTCTAGTGGAGAAATTTATTTTGAGCCGGGAGACTTACGAATGTGATAATTTGAAGGAAATTAATAGAGAAAGACTATGCTGAATTAAAAAGAGTCTGAGTGAATAAGAAAAACACATTGGTTTCAAGGAATATTCACATAACAAAGAACAATATAGGGGGTATTTGTTTTGGTATTTTGCTTACATACGCAAAATGATAGTCTTTCTATCTATACAAGGATGATAAGAAATAAAATGCACGAGTGGGTCTTACGAACTTGCACATCTCTCCGAAGAGTTTGTTTAAAAATATTTCCTGTATTTTAAATTAATTTTGTATCTACAAAAATTTTTAATTTCAGTTTAAAAAAAATGTTTAGTATGCAGTAATTTAGAACTTATTAATATACGTTTTACCTTTGTATATAAAAACCATAGTACTCTCATGGTGGAAGTCGAATAGGGCGGCATCTAGATATTTTTTGTGGAACGTCTAGTGTATTGTCAAAATATTGTATCTCATAATACTATATCTCAAAATGGTGTATTGAACTTAACACTTTAATTTGCACAAGCTTTTAAAATTCAACGAAATGCACGCCACCAGACATAGGACTATCGACACACCACGACCGACACACCACCACAGATAATTCGACATTCACTCTGAACGGCGTGGATGTTTTTGCAGCATGGCCGTACCCACCCAACCTGGAGTTCGACTGGTCTCATCTTTCGAACTGCTCTCTTTTGTTGAAGCCGAAGTTCACGTTTTATGGCCCATGTTCCCTTCACTGAAGAGCTTAATCAAGCACTACCGCACCGCCCTGAAATTTACAAAACCAGCACCTCATCTTGAGGTTCGACTTACCACGAAAAAAGTGTAGAAAAAAACGCAACGAAATTTTCACCCTAAAACGTGATTTACATTTCGATCTGTTTATTAAAATGAAGTTTAACTTGTATAAATTACCATGAAAATAAAACAATCAAACTACTGATTAGAGAATTTGAAAAAAAACTGTTACAATGAAAAAATTTAAATTTGAAATTACAAAAAAAAAATATTTCTCCTCAGTTGTAGGTATGCCTAAATGCACATAAAAACTCCACAAAAAATAAGACACAAAAAAACAGGGCCTTTCTCCGTATGGAGGAGACTTAAGTTCCCGGGATCTCCCCGGAAATGTACTCCGCTTTCCTTTTTTTTGGAAACGCTTTTGTCATTCCGCTTATAATCCTACCTACCAAGAGCTCTCTATAGGTAGCTAAGGGGATGCAAAAATTTGCCTCTACCTCAACAAAATTTAAATAAAAACAATACAATTAAGGAATAAATAATCGGCGTTAGATACATCGAATGCCCAAGGTAAGTACTTTCTTCTTCATATTCTGACCCGGACCATTGACTGGGGTTTTACTCCGTCCATTTTCCTGGTCAGCCTTGTACATATTCTTTATTTTATCTTCTAACATTTCCCATTTTTCCTTGCAGGAATGGTGACTCCACCTCGGACTACTCTGGCCTATTTGTGGCCACAACAATTGTTGATTATGATAAGAACAATTTATGTAAAAATGTGAGAGAGATATAAATATATAATGATATAAGAAGAAGGAAATAACATAATGTTATTGTTCAAGGGAAATACATTATGGTAATTGTTATGTCCGTGAGCGACATACAAAATAAATAAGTTTTATCAATTTAAATAACTTAAAGCAGATTTATTAATTCAGAAAAGGTAATTATTAAACAGTAGACAAAAGTATGTATATGAAAATGAATGTTCGGCTAGGACGGAAGTTGAGTGTAGAATCAGACCAGCCAACTGAAGTACAGGGTTGTCTGATGTTGAGACATCTAGTTGTCAAATGATGTCTTTTCTCATTACTCCGACAGTAATGGAAAATTATTATGATGTATTCCTTAACAAAGTATTCTGTTTTCAAAATTCAAAAAACATGCACACTTTTTTACATTACCAAAACGATTTTTATTTTTCAGCCTATTCACAGCATTTTTAAATACAGATTTTTGAAAAACAGAGTTTTTATTAACAGTATTTTGATCATACAGTATTTTGTAATAGGTACAGTATTTTAAATACAGTATTTTTAAATTTAAATCCTGACACTGAACCTTATTTTCTAATGGCCTGGATATTATCACTGTCCGGATACTGACAGGAGTTCCCAATGAAATTTCATGAAATAATTAAGTCTATACCACCCTACCTACCAATAGCTTTAATATCTAAAATTTAAATTCAAAATTAAACCCACATTCGAAATCCTAAAAAAAACATTCGCATACGAATTCATATCTACCTGAGAAAAAACTTAAAAGCTCAAATATACCTCCTCTTCAAATTATTTAGAAAAATTTAAAGCAAAACACCCACCCACCAAAATATATGGAACCATATCCCAAGATGGAACGAAATGGACTGAAACTGAAAGAAATTTTGTTGCCATTCAGGCTGGTAAATTAAATACCTCCCTTACTTTGCTGGCTGCTCATGGGAATGAAAATAATATTTTCCTCTCGCTCCTGTGAATCTCTTCACTTCACGACACCAATGACGATAATGCGGAATGTTGTCGTTCTAAAAGTTTCTGCTCATGAGAGTACTATGGTTTTCATGTAAAAAGACTTTATATCGTACAATAAAAATTGAGAGCAATCAATTGCATATACAAATATGGTCACACGGGCACACGAGTTATGAATATTCATAAATATATATATATATACTAGCTAACCCAACAAACGTTGTTTTGTTATATAAATAATTTCTAGAGTATATTTTGCTAGAAATAAATAACTATTGTAAGTGCGTAAGGATTTGGTATATAAGTGGAGGAGATATAGAGCACTGCCACGCATAGTTGTCCGTGTGAAAAACATGAAGTGTTCAAATATAAGCCGCAGTTTACCCTTGAGCCCAACTTCGGCCGTAATATGAAGTATAGAGATTAATTTTGTAGCCGTACTACGCGAATGTGGAACGCCTTGCCACGATCTATCTTTCCCTGTCATTGCAATGTCCAGGAATTCAAAATCAATGTACACCGACACCTCCTATCCAACCCTTTCCTCTTTTCCTAATGCTCACACTGTGTCTTTAGCATATTAAAGGTATACAAAACCCTTTTAGTGTTCGCTAATTATAAAACAAAAAAAAGACAGAAATCGTTTGGCCTTGAGACTTATTGATATTCATTGCAAATGCCAATCTAATTGGAAATTGAAGGCTTTTGAATTGAATTGGCCCATCTGTGGGTATAATAGGGATTCGCGGTAATAATATATTTTCACCTCGTAATTTGCCATTTAGAATTATGGCTTCGATAACATTTGTCATCAATTTTTTAATTACTAGTCGCGTGCCGTTGCACAACCGTGGTGGGTTCAAATTACGAAGCAAAATTACCGGAAATCCAACCTTCAGTTGCATACCTGGTAAATCCAATGAGTTCAAAAACTCAGTTGGATAATTTACAGCTTCGGTAGCATCACAAACTGTATCAATAGATTTGTATGATACCAAGTCTCCTGGTAACAAATGTTGTATCTTGAGATTTAATTCGTTGACATCCACATTTTTTGCTGCTAAAATTGCTCTTTCTGCCGGCCACTAATGATTTGTTTATTGTCTGTGTACATCGGGAAATATCTGGTCAATGAGAGCATCTTGTGAATCAATAATCGTGCAGAAATCAACCGGTAATTTTATGCATTCAGTTTCATCTGTAGTAACTTTTCCATCGACTATATCCAATAGTTGTTTTGAGAATGTTTCAGCGGGTTGATCTTGAAGCATTTGAACACGAATATTTACTTTCAGTTGTACTTTTTCAACATTACGCCACAGTGGCGATGATTTAAGCACGCGTTGATCTCATCAACGTACGTTGAACGAGGAATAACGGGACGTGTTTGTCTGAAATCACCTGAAGGGAGTAACAGAGTGCCTTCAAATAGTCTGTCGTTGTTTTTTATATTTTTCAATGTCCTGTTCAACGCCTCCAGCGAAAGTTTGTGTGTCATAGTGCATTCACCCCAGATGATAATTTTACACTGTTTCAACCTGTGGCCATGGATGATTGTTTTTCTTATATTGCACACCGCGTCTGGGTTATTTTGAATATTTAGTGGAAGTATAAATAGGTACTGAATGAGCTGCTCTGCCTCCATCCAATAAAGTTGCCGCAATCTCAGAAGATGCAACAGCCAATGCGATACCATTATTTGATCGTATTTTAGCAAAGATTGGCGAAATAAGGAATGTTTTGCCAGTTCCACCTGGTGCACCCAAAAAAATAATCCACCTTATCCTGCCGAAAGTGCAAGCATGATGTGGTCATAAATGGTTCCTTGTTCTTCATTCATTAGTGGGACATTGCAGCAACAATCGCTGCTATTTCTACAGTATTGTATTGTAGTTCACGATTCAATTCAGTGTCTATTAAATCAGATGTATTTCGATTTGGTGAACGCATACCGAAATGACTGAGTGGTAAGGTGGGAAAGATAACGCAAAGATCCTCAATAGCAATCAATGCTTCCTTGTACATAACGTCACTGAATACTATCGTAAGATAGTTGCACCGTGTACGATGTTGATGCAATTAAACAATAGCACTTAGGAATATAAAAAATAGATAAAAACCTATTCTCAGACCTACCGAATGTATATGCAAAATTTCATTGAAATTGGTTAAGCCGTTTCGGAGGAGTATGACAACTAACACTGTGACAGGAGAATTTTATGTATTAGATGTATCCCGTGGTACCCGTGGAATGATGGTTAGTGCGTTGGACTGTCATGCCAGAGGTCTTGGGTTCGATCCCTGCCTATGTCATCTAAAGTTTTTTCACGGGTACTGCCTCTTGCGAGGAATTGACAAATTCTCCAAGAGTAATTCTTGTCATGAAAAGTGCTTTCTCAAATTAGCCGTTCGGATTCGGCGTAAAACTGTAGGTCCTCTCCATCCCTGACAACAGTACTCGCACACAGGAATGGTTGAGAGTTGTAAGTCACTAGGCCCTAGTTTTCAACGGACTGTTGAGCCACCCAATTTATTTATTTTTAGATGTATCTTATATTATCAATGTAGTCATAACCTTTCAATTAATATTAATTTCAAATTTAATTATCTAAACATTATTGCATTTCATTTAAATTTGGTTGTCAGTACATAGTTGCTTTGTATTGAATTGTAAATTAAAACCATTTAGATTCAGGTGTGACAAGCCTTCTGCATTTCCGTTCTCACACCTAATAATTTTTGAATTAAAATCTCTGACTATGTGCATTTGATTGTTGAACTTGAATCAATAAAGTTTTTTTTTTTAAAGCTTTGCTTGGTTGTTAACTTAATTCGCGCTGGATGCAACAGAAGGACGTGTTCTCATAAAATAAAAACGAAAATTCAAAATCTTGGACTTGGCAAGTCTGCACTGATGCAACGATATAATTTTTCATTGCAGAATTGTTTGTAAAAGCGTAATTCACGCCTATTAATAATAATAATAATAAAAAATTTGGTAACACCCCAATTTTGGAACCCTTCGAGGCAACTTAAAGATTTTTGAGGGTACTGAGTAGTACCTGAGGCTTGATGGTTAGTGCGTTGGACTGTCATGTCAATGTCACTCTGACTAGTATTTAAATCTAATTTCTTTATGAACCTCTTGTAGTTTTCACGAATGTGATGATGTGTCAATCTTTTTTTGAATAAAATTATGTTTGACAAATAAATATTTTTTTAATGATAGTAAATCCTTTTTTTTTTTTTATTAATTTTGCATTCAATTTCAAATAAAACTAAATAATTTAAGAGGAATCTTTTTCAGTACTTTGTGAATATTGCAGACAGAGGCGATCGAACTGAGTTGACTTCTTCTCTAACTCATTTATACAATCGCTTTTTGGATAAAATTGTTTCAATTGTTCCAAGTGCCGATCGACAACCTATTGACGTATTTTACAAATTAGTTATTTTTCATTTCACAACTGGGTATTGGGTACTTGCCTCATTTCCTTTGCCATTTAAATGTGACAAAACCATCATATTAACCAAACTATCGTAATCGTTGTGCCTTTTAGTTTGCACTTCACGCAAAACCGATTCGGCTTCTTCATAGTGCTCCTGTCCCAGATGACATATTGCTTGTCCATTCAACAACATTGGTGTTGGTTGATTTTTCTCACAGAATTCTTGGAAAATATGGAATGCATCTTGCATTTGTTCTGTGCCCGTTGAAATGGCAATCCAAGCTTGGGCTAACTGCGTTAGAGTTGCATCATCACTAGTTTGTTGCATTTTACTCAATAATTGCTTGGCTAGGTCGACACGATTGAGAGCAAGCAGACACTGAATTGAGAGGGCTAGAGATTCTAGTTTGTCAGATCCATGAAGAATTCTACAAAATTTGCCTTAGACATTATATATTACACCAAAAACTTAAATAAATAAACACTTACTTCAATGCATTTTCGAACTGGTTATCGTGGCAATATATAATTGCAGCAGCAAGATGCCAAATATTCGTTTCATCTTCATCGGCACAGCATTTGTCATTGATAATTTGCAAGATTTCCTCAATTTTAGTAGGATTTTCAATGGCTTCATGGACGTAGCGCAGAGCCAAGAGCGGTGTTGAGTTATTCTCCTTGATATCACTCAATATCAATCGACCCGAATCAATGGCCAGATAGGAGAGATACATGTAGGACAAGAGTTCAGAATTACCACTAGATTGTTCAGGCAGAACTACGTTAATAGAACCCATAAAATTCCCAACATAATATTCATTGCGGGCATAGAAGAGAGTCGAATTGCAATCATCTTCGTTTGGTATTATCATTTTTTATTTATTTGAACTTGAACTGATATAAAATAATGAAAAAAGAATACAAAATATAATTAATTTAAGACTCGAAAACGTAAGAAATATGTTTTCTTTTCTGGAAGCTGTCAGAAAAGTACACGTCAAAAAAACATACGAACCTGGGGTGAATTCGTTTGGTTTCTGCAATGAAAGCTAGGTGGCGCGTTTGAATTATTAATCATTTATTCTGTGGACAAATTGAACTAGCGTCAGCGACAGCCAAAGTTCCATTGAATTTTAATGTTCTCATTCAATTTATTTATTGAATTGAGCTCATGAATACAAAATAAATGTTAAGTAAGAGCTATTAAACATTTTTTATAATTATCCTCACTATGCAATTTTGTTTTCAATATTATTGTATTATTTAAGGCATTATTAACTAAAGATTTTTATATACCTAACTGAGTATTTAATGAATATTATGTATAGAGGGAGGAAGCCCTTTATTTTATTTTTATTTTTTTTTGTAAAAAACATCGAATATTGTACTGTCAGTTGCAGCTTTTATAAATTTATTTGATATCAAGCAAAATGTCAAGTCCACTGAAAAACTCAAAAGAGTCAGATGAAATCAATTGTAAATGGTTGTCTTCAAGAATAACTTAAAAAGATTAATACTGAAGCTGACATAGGCGCCATATCTATCGAAATACTGTTTTTACGGTTCTTAGGCTGTTGAGAACTACTGCGAATCACTTGAGAAGCAGTTCGAATTTGTGCACGATGAAACACAGGAAAATTCAATACCTCTGCATTTTCCTCAGATGAGAAAACAGACAAAGATAATTAAACAAAACAAACTTGCCTCAGCCTTCTCGATAAATGAAAGTACTCATTTATCTTTTGAGTAATCTTGAGATTTTCCCAACCGGCAAAAACAACAAAACCATTATGGTTTTTAACTTCAATCACAAATTGAACACCAAAGCTGAAGGAAACTTAGGCTAGGCGCGTACATGCAACTTTTTCGAAACCAAATAGTTCGATCGTTAGTTGCCCAAACATCGCGCACATAAGCAACTCCAAAAGTAATCAACGAAATAAACCAATACACATGAAACATTTATTCACCTTCACTAAATTTTTCTCTCTCTTGCAGTTACAGAAAATTATTCATCGATTTAGTTGAATGTCCGCGCAGTAACCTATAATTAATTGTGACACAAACTAAGGAATTGGTTCGAGGTGATCGTCTAGTTTGTGTCAAAACACAAACTAATGGCGACAGAATGGTTTCTGCATGTGCGCGGACTCTCATATAAGTCTATAGTGCTCAGTTTAGAAACTAAAAGTTGCATGTGCGCGCCTAGCCTTATGGAGATAAATCAGAATGCGCAAATTCTCATCAGAGGATCAAAGCTAAGAATTTCCGATTTTTCAGTTTCTTATTATTTGTTGCAAATGTTAAAAATAACAACAATTGAAGAACTCTCATTCTTCAAAACAACTTTTTGTGAGGATTTAATATGCTTTTTTGATATTAACACCATGATAGACAACAGCTTTATAACGATGCAAGAGCCCTCTAGAAGTCAGCATACATAGAAAGAGTACGGTTCGGGTCCCAAGACCTACTAGATCTCAACATTCAACATAGGATAGAGCTGCCTTTTGCCCTTGTTAAAATAATAATTTTATTTAAGTTTTCCCAATTTCTTTCACTTTTTTGCTATAAATAAGTAGGGTCGGTTGGGGTGAATGTAAACATGGGGTAAATGTAAACGACCGTTATTTTCACGATTAAAAACAAATTGTAGCAGACCAGACGAAAAAAAAATCAAAATATGAAATGTCGCGACACCGGTGCATTTAATGCCTTTCAGTTGTTGTACGGATTTCCTTGAGAATTTTAGTCGTGAAAAGAAGCTGTCTCTGAAAAGTGAAATTCAAGTTTGTGAGTGTGTTTGTGACCTCTAAAAAAAGTTAATTTTATTTGAAACGTAAGCATTATTTTCTTGTTATATGTAATTAAAAGTGCATTGAAGTAGTTCCTGTGAAAAAAACCATGCTCTTGTCATTCCTTGTATGTTTTTGTTGCATGTTTACATTTACCCCAGTAATTGAAGCACATGGGGTAAATGTAAACATATTTTTGGGGTAAATGTAAAGGTCGCTTTTACTGTATCTTTTTTTCGATTAACTCCATTTCTAGCGTTTAAAATGCCCCGAACATATACAAAGAAGAAACCACAAGTAAATTAAAGTGTAAACGATCTTCAAAACGCTGTACGAGATGTGTTGAATAAAAAAACTACATACCGCGAAGCCGAGGAAAAATACAAAATCCCGAAATCGGTCATCTTTCAAAGAATTAATGGGCGAAAATCATCATTAGATGCAATTGGGTCGGGGCGAGCACCCTCCCTTCCAAAAGCGACTGAAGATGAAATAGTTAAATGTATAATTACTCGTGCAAACATGGGATTACCCTGCGACAAACATGAACTTAAGGAACTTGTTGGAGAACATGTAAAAAACAACGGAATAAAAACTCAATCCAAGGACGATACCTCAGGTAAGGACTGGTACTTGGGATTTATGAAGCGCTACCCGGAGATAACTTTAAAAAACCAGAACATCTGCAAAAATTAAGAAAGGATGCCAGAAACCCATTTGTCGTATACGACTTTTATGATAAACTTCAAAAAGTTATGGAAGATAAAAACCTCACCAATAAACCACGATACGTTTTTAACGCCGACGAAAGCGGATTTCACCACGATCACAGCCGCGTGCATGGTTTGGGTGTTAAGGGCAAAGCTCTAAGCCGGATTTCAGGTGGAACTGGACGGGAATCCACTACAGTGCCCTCATGCGTTTCGGCCGATGGCTCCACATTACCACCGTTAATAAAGTTTTAAAGGTGCTGCTGTTCAGGCAAGATGGATTTCTGAAGCTGGTTTTCCGGGAACACTACGCGGCCTCCAAAAATGGATGGATGGAGGAACCACAATTTTTTTATTGGTTGTGTGATGGTTTTATTCCTTTTGTTAAAAATATTTGTGATGGAGAAGTATTACCAGATCAAGCAGCATTGTTGGTATATGATGGTCATTGCCATTAATGTAAGAGAAAATTGAAGAATGAAAACATTGTTTTCTTTTAATAACTGCCTAGGCCTACCCAGGTACCTGTATCTTGTTCCTAACAAAAAGATTTGAAAGCATGTGATTAAATATAATTTTTTTTAGTAAAAATAGTTTTGTTTTTATTTAAAAAAAAAGTTAGGTCCTTTTCCAATGCTTTTTTGATGGGTAATATTCATTTTAAACATTGCGATTACCAATTTTCCAAGTGAATAATTCAAATGAAATTTATATCTGTTTACTTTAACCCCATAGGCGATCTCCTAGCACTTAGGGAACAGAAGTTAGCTGTCCACATTTACCCCAGAATTTTTAAAATTATGGGGGAAATGTAAACAAGGAAGGGGTAAATGTAAACACTGTCCAAAATCGTGTTTGTGTTTTTATACATTTATTTACACATAATAAGTAGAATATTAGGTTTCTAATTATATAATATCCGTTTTCAAAAGTTAAAAAAAAATAAAATTTAATACATTTAAGTTTTCTGAAAAAAATATTTCTCTAAAAAATGCAAAAACTGTCCACATTTACCCCAACCGACCCTAACTGCCAACTGGATTACAAAGTAAATTATTATTGACAGATTTTTTTTTAAATAAGTGTCGAAATATGTCATATTTATATTACTTGAACCTTTTGTGTAGGAAGTTAAAGAGCTTCAATACACAAAATGTTTCGAGGGCTATAATCCCAAATGGAACCGCTGCGTTAGAAATTTTAGATTAATCGTACCAGAGGTGTTATTCTTTGGGAACTTAAAATTAATAATGCTAAAAAAAACAACTCCTACAATCATTTTTGCTTTTACTAAATAAGATGTTTTTTGATGAGGCGACTCCAAATAGCTTCTGAACTTCATGCATTTCGGCGATCTTGAAAATAGTGACCGCAACCTGCAGGAAAACTACAGGGGAATCTCTGTTCTCTCTACAACTGCAATGCCTAAGGCTTGTTAACTAGGTTAAAAGGAATAATAAAATGAGTTCCTTCCAAGCTGGGAAATATTAAAGGCCATTTTCATTGTTAAACTACAGAAAAAAAATAATTTTACAATTTCAAACTTCAAAATTAAAAGTATGACATTTTATATGTCAAAATAAATGTTAAATTGGCTTTTGTCCTTGAAAATTGATTATAGATCCCGATTTCACCCTTAAGAGCTACTTAGAGGTATCTTAAAGTTACGATGGTTTTAAAAAATCTTTAGAGATAATGTTTTATGCACATTCATAATAAAATGTATTTAATATTTCTTTTTAAACTCCGAGCAGAGTCAAAAAAAGATCTGTTTCGTTTTTAGCTGTGATATATCAGAGCGCTCGGTTTTGTTTTTTTTCAGAGCCACATAGCTCGGAGTACTCTCCATGAGCTCTGGATAAAATGACAGAGCTTACTTCATGTTTGTTTCGTGTGGTATGAAAGAGACATATGGCAAATTTTAAAACTATTGATAGTTCTGTTCTTCAGGGTGTTTCATAAATAAATCGGAGAGATAAAGTCAAACGGTAATCGAAGTGCTCAGACTTGTGCTGGGTGCTTGGTGCTTGGCTGTAAGTTAAAAACGAAAAACCCAGTTATAATACACTGAATAGTCTATTTAAATACCAAATCGAATTTCAATTTAATTGAAGAGTGTTATAAAGTCTAAAGGGAAATTTGTATAACAGTTACGAAGAATAAGCGTCAAAAAAAACATGTATTTAAAAGTAAAAGTTTGTTTTCCTCAATTTCCGATCGAAACGATGGAAAATGCTGAAATCAGAACTCCTTTTCACTCGTCGTTAAATGATTTTTGAATTGTTATAAAAATCTATTTACGCAATTTTGCAATTGATGCCTTGAGGAATAAAATGGAGGCAAAATGGTAGCAGTACAAGAACACGTGTCGTTTTAGGCTCAAAAAACGAAAAACAAAAAAAGTAGGGTTAAGTCCGAAAAAGAAAATATTCTTTTTTATGACTTAAAGGTGTTTCCTCGCCTTAATATTTAAAACATGTTCTGTTGAGACTCCTACCCATAGAGAAATATATTTACCAAGAGAACCGACCGGTACCCGTCTTGCCTGAAACACCCACAAATTTTATTTGAGGTGAACTCTCAAATTCGAGGTGAACTCTCTTAAATTCTCTATCGGTGAATACATGTGAGTGGTGCAAAAAAAAAGCAAAATAGGGGACTGGGCTAAAAAGAAACTTATGGAATTTTTGTGACCTGTCAAAATGACAATCAGTTTTGCAAAACAAAACAATGGATTTCGGATTTGAAGAGTAAGTTTTTGTTAATTGTTTTGATATTTAATATAATTTTATATTTTTCAGACCAAAATTCTTTATAATGAAGAAAGTATATACAAGTTCACTTCATTGAATAAAAAGTAAGTCAAATTGCAGTGAAGAAGGTGCAACAATAATCGATTTATTTTATAGTCTGTGTTTTCATTTTAGATGCTGCCAATAACATACCATAATGCAGGAAGCAATTTCCCTGAAGAAATCTGGAAGACAAAGCAAACAAGGCGCTGATTTGCAGGCAAGTTTTTATATATTATATTTCTCTTAAGAAAATATAATCAATGTTTTTAACGACAGATACCCCATTGTGCTTTGTATGTACATACATCTCAACGGCATAGCTCCCGCAGGCGTTGACGGTGGAGGTGTCACCATCTCTACCAATAGTCAAACGCATTCAATGCAACAAAACCATCAACAACAACACCACCAAGTCAGTGATGCAAGTGCAAGTTTTGCCATTCAATAGTCGGCCGCTAACGCCTTTCTCCCAGCAGCTGAGTGTTGGTGTTGGAACGACATAACAGCAGCAACTGCCAACTCGGAATATTCATCAGCTGCCAAGAAATAAAATGCGAGCCGCTCAAAAAAACGACGCAACAGCGCGCGGAGATCAATTGTGTAAGTACGAATCGAAACATTCATATCGTAGTCAACTCGCTTAATCTTCATCTTCTAGGTGTAGGTACTACCAGTCGGTAGTTCTGCATGAGAAGCAAGAAAAACAAGACTACAATCGCAGGAAGACTCCGAAAAATGTCCAACCTCGACTGTAAATTAAGTGAATTCAAATATTAAATCTAAAACTAATCCATTCATTTTGCTCCTAAGGATCGCACTGGCTTAACGGTGGCAATCATTCCGAGGCAAATGGGCTGGCCAGACAAGAATCCCCCAAAGGCCAAACATGTCGGCGAGTTGAATCCATCGATTTTCACACAGAAAATCAACATCAAAAACAGTAAGTCAACTTCCATTTGAGATTTCCTTATATAATGAAAATTAATTTCTTTATAGTCACAACAATTCAGTGTGAACAACCTCTATCCGCAGCGGAAGTGTTTGTGGGTCAAGCGATTTGTGCGTTGTTGACAATGCGAACACAATGTCAACAAGCCGGAGTACCATTCAATTGTTCGCTAACTATCATGTGCCCGACGTTCTGCTTGTGCGTTGTGAAAAGCTAACTAACCCAACTATGCACGATATGACCACAACCATTATGGAGCTGCCAACCAAGGAAGAGGAATGGCGAATGATCGACTTCGAATAAAAGACGACCGTGCTGCAGTAACATCGACTATTATTGAACACGAGTCTATCGAGGCAGACATAACTGACCGAGGAACCACCTTGTGTTAAAAGTCCCACCAACGTCATTCTAGAGATGTTGGATTCTTCCTTTGTCCTAAATCATCGTGACGATTCAAAGGAATTCGACGAAGGAGTTCAAGTTCAACGAGATGAATCAAAGTAAAAATCAAAAATTCAAATTAGAAATTCCTATTCTATGTTGTTTCTCCAATTTTTTTTATAGATTCATCACTTGGAGAAAGTTCAAATTGAACTTTACACCTGAAGAAGGACTCAAACCAGGCGATGATGTTACTCTTGGTTTCTTGGTGCAATATACTTATGTGAATACAGTCACAAAGACGCCCGAAAAGAAAGAACCTCAAAAACACGTATTATCATCGAAAGTTTTTGTAAAAGTTGGTCAAATTGAAGCCTATATATATTTCTATATCTAGAAAATAATCTTTTTTGCAAACAACTTGTTTATTTGTTTTGAGCTATAGTGTAATTTTTTATATATTGTATATTCTACTGTTTCTTTGCTGACTAGGATTATTTTTATTCAAAATTATTTATGCTTTACTTTACCTATGCGCAGTGTTAATAATAAAGGAACAGCTTTAATCTAATTAAGATGTTTATTTGTTTTGAATTCAAAGATGTTGGTGCTTTTTGCTTCAGGGGTTGAATTCGGTTGAATCAATTTTGAAGAATATACAAATGGTAATGGTAATGTACAAATTTATCGGCTTAGCCAACATAATTAAAATATTTGTTGGAATTTTATTTAAACGCTATAACTTTTGCCCTGTTTTTTGCTTGCTCGTTTTTCTAATTGTAAAAAATCATCAAATTTCATATTTTTCAAAATATTCACGTTTCAAACTTTAGTTGAATGAAAAAATTGTAAAGGAATATTTATTTGTGATTTTTTAATTACATTGGCACTGATAAAACTCATTAATTGTATGATTTAAGAATTCCCAGCAGTTTTGGTAAACTTAAGGACGTGCAAAATAGAAGAATTCCCTGAATTCATTATGCCTATTGCATCACCAGAATTAAGTGCATTCTGCACAGAACTATCTGGAACCACACATACGAACGTCGACACAGGAAATTCTCTACAAATTGCCTAATGATGTTGCAAGAGTGGCTGCGCGCTGCGCAAAGAATTGCAAGCCCGCTACCTTCATATGCCGAAAATGTCAAAAATAATAAAATCGGAAATTGTGCATTTGTGATATGGTCCGATTGGGATTTTGAATTTGCCTCGCAAAAGAATATCAACGCAAACAACTTAATAAGCCAACATTTTTCAATCTATGTTATATTATAAAGTTGTAATTTTTTTTTCAAAATTGTATTTAATTTAGTATAATTTTGTTTTAGATTTAACGCTATTAATGTATTTTCACTTAAAAAACAAAAACTGGATTTTAAAATGTAACCTCTTAGTTTTTGAGTAAATAAAAAAATATTAAATGTACTTTTTCCAAGAAAAACACTTCTTTTTGGGGTTACCCACTTTGATCTTCTCATGCCAATTATTAAATTATACGTCTTTTTATTTCTTTTATTTTATGTTTAATGACATGGACAATATATTATTTATAACAATTCAATGATCTACTCTTTCTTTTAGCTTAAAATTAATGGTGATTTGAATAAATATACATGATAAGATGATATAATTATTATTGTTTTGTTTATGTATCCTCATGATGATGATGATCACATAATATAGAATTCGTTATTCGTGTGAAAATACCTACATCCGAATGTAAGAATCTTAACATCAGCAACGTCCATCTTGGATACCCTTAACTTGTTCTGATTTCTTTCTGAATAGTATATCTCCGTATAATGTAGCTAATTTAAAATAAAATTTATTAAATTAATTGCATTTAAAAAGCAGAAAAATAACCTCACCTATTTCGTCAACATTGTAGAATTTATTTCCAATTCCTTCTCTTAGAAAGAGACATAAATGGAAGAACATATTACACCTTGGTGGACTTAAGCGTGTTACGAGATTCAGAACTTCTTCTATTGTTGTTGTTTTTAACAATTGTTCAGCGCAGGGCTTTAATAGTGGTTCTTTTGGAAATTCTAATAGCATAAGTAATGGTTCAGCAGCAGTATGAGGATTTCCAGCTATAAAATATTTTATAAATTTTAAAAAATAAATGAATCATCTGTGAAATTGTACATAAAAGTTTTTCATTACTGATGTTAAATTTCAGTGAACATTTAAAAAAAAAATTGTAGCTTTTGAATTAAGGGCTTTTAAGAATGATCAGATTATGCCATTTCACAAGGGATGTTATGGCATCTCTTGAGAGTTTATAGAAAGAATAATAGTTATGAAAAAAGTAGAGTGTGAATGAAGGAAAAGTTCTTGTCTTTCCTATTGGAACTTTTTCTCATGACAGAATATATTCAAATACACTAATTTAGCTTTATAAAGAAAACAAAACAACATATTTTAGAGTATGCAATAAAATGGAAACTTACGAAAGTCTTCATTTGACCAACTGTCCAGCCAATCTCGAATCTGATGATCGAATTAAGTGAGAAAAGTCCCTCAGTTTTCGTTCCCGATTTATAAAGGCAATCGATAAGAACAAAGAATTCCCTCGGCATACTTACTCGAAACTTGTCTTTGATATTTGTCTTAAAATATAAACCAAAAATATTGTACATTTTTAAAAACTATGATTGAATATCTTAAAAAATGCAAACGAAAAAAAAATCCTCACCAATTCATTTAATTCCTCAATAACATACTCGCAAACTGGACGTTCTGTTTGGCATAATGTCTCCACCAATAAACCAAAACAACTTGGCCTATAAAGTCCTAGAATCGATATAAACGAATGCGGTCCATCTTTAACTTGAAGCACAAATATATCGAAAATGGATTTTTTCTTTGAGGAATTTATTTTCTGAACAAAATCAGCTATTGTTTCAGAATTTGCTTGAAATTTGACTCGAATACTCATACTAGAACCTTGAACGAAAGAAATCAAAATATGTAATTTTGAAGACACAAAAAACATAATACGGTCTCATTACGAATAGCGAATAGAACATTTGAATTAATTAAAATTAAGAACTTTAACGTTTAAAAAGAGCAACATTTCTATTTCTGAAAAATGTGTGTTTTAAAGTGAACATTGAAATGGGATTCGCGGAAGGAGTGATTACAAAAATGTTCGCTTTAAGTGGAGCGTTCATAATAAGGATCATAAATCATCATCATACCTGTAAGTAGTCGTCCTGATTTCGGTTCAACATCCAACCATTTCTCACAAATTCTACGCTCTTTTTGTTCGAAAGAAAACTCTTAAGTGCTTCCTCGTAGACACGTTTATAAAGATCGAAATCTTTTGTTTTTATCTAAAATAAACCACACAAAAAATAAACGATTATGTTTCCTTTTTTGTATTTGGCTAACTAAAAACTATCTTACCGGTGTTGTAAATTCAGCATATACTGGTTTATGATCACTTTGTCTTATTTCCATGACACTGTTATGTATATGATAACCGTGTTATACCATCACCTCTCCAAAGAACACGATCACAATAAGCAGGTGCTCGGAGTTTTTCGCTAAACAAAAAATAATACTAATTAGCCTTAAAAGTTATTTTGAATTTTTTTAACAATTCACCTGGAGTCAAAATTATCCGTGCCAGGATCGTATTTATATGTTGGGCTAAATTTAATAGGACCTTCAGTATAATCACGAAAAACATTTTCCTTTCTCATTTCCATAACGAGTTAATCAAATTTAAGCAGACTTTCATAGTTCGAACGGTCAAGATGTATGCCAGGGATTTCGTTGATGCGATAGTTTAAATCTCCAATCCAAAATATGTGACTATAAAAAAAGATAGTTTATATTTAAAATAATTCAAAAATGTATCGATACCAATTAATTGCGAGAGGAATGTTCAAAATCAATACTCACTCATGCTGTGAATTGCATCGAAGACCAGAAATATCATTGAAAATGCATTTTCTATTTATTGTATGGAATCCTTGATTTCTTGCTACAATTTCATGCATATGACCAGCTAAATGCGAATTAACAAAACATAAGGTAGCATCGTTAAATGTCACACTAACAGCAACGCCTCCTTTATTTCCAAAAGAAATCATTCCTGTGCCAACACTCTGGGTGCTATAACGGACAACACTTGGACGACATAGCCACATTTTCGAGATGTGTATCCTTCTCGACAAATACAGCATGTCACACCGATTTTATAGCGAAGCTTTCCAGTCTTCGGCAATATCGATCACTTCGTTGTAATGGGATCTTCTCATTTCCACAGTCGAGTCGGAGGACATAAGAACCCATCAGAATACAACGAATTTATTGCCAGGAACTAAATCTTGTGGACAAGTGTAATTTAAACTAAAAGAACAAAATAATATTCATACAATTTGAGTTTAAAATTAATGTGACGAACACAGTTACATACCTTGAATTTGTACCTCTTCGTGGCTGATAATTTTTCGCTCCAGAATAAATATGTTGGCGTTGGTGGCTTCCTTCTCGGGGGATTCCACTTTTTCTGTTGAAACATCCTCCTTGGTTTCTTTTTTATCTGAGGATTACATTAAGTGCAAATTCATTATATATTTTTTTTAAAATAAATTAATATTTTGTATTTAAATTGTTTTACCTTCATTATTTTGCATTACTCGGAATGGACTTTGTTTTGTTTTTATTTTCGTAGAATTGTCAAAATACTCACCCTGCTGTTAATCTGTCAAAACTGGGTTAAACTCAAATTAGGCCACGTTCGCATTGCAGTTCTATGGTGCGGCTATACTTTCTGGATGATTTTTTTTGTTTTTAGCGAAACTTTTCATAAAAATCACAGAATTTGTGTGCCAAAAGTAGTCAAATACTATTTTTAGCACAGTTTTCACTAAAAAGAAGTTGCAAAATTCATTTTTCTTAAAATATTGCAAAAATTTTTCAATTTTTGAATTCAACGGATCGCTTTTTTGAACGGCTGAGTTCACCTCACATTGTTTTCCCCTTAACTGTGCATACTGAGCAACAAAAGCCCATAACAACTACATAGAATCTGGATTTTCCCATAAGAAATGCACGGGCCAACTAACATATGCTCATTTTAATGGGCAAAATGTGCTCAATTTAGTTTGTAGGTCGAAAGAGAGCGAACCCCATAAGTCGGTTCTCTTGGTAGATATATTTCTCTATGCTCCTACCTAACTATAAAAAAAATCAGAAGGAAATTCGTGCTACGGTAATGGAAAGTCGCCCCTCTTATTTCGTCACAAAATAAACTTTCACCATCCGAATCACAACAAACATTAATTATGTTGTCAAATTGTTTTTGTTTCCAATCAATTCGATAGAATGGATAAAATTTGTCCGAAAGACTAATAAATTCATGGTGAGTTGACCTGCTTTCAATTTTTGATTGGCTTCCGCGGTGAATAATTTCCAGCTTTCTGTGTGTGCCTTGAGGTAAAATGAATGACAGTTCGCATTAAGCATCATTATTTTAGTTGGAAATATCTTTGGTTGACAACACCAACACTTCATAATCGCAACACAGAACACAAACACACTATTTTATTCATTTTCATTTTCGGAATAGGACGAGAAAAATTTGTCATTGAAAGAAATTCTTATTGTCTATACACCATACAAAAGAATTAAAAAACGAACTGTGATGATAGCAAGGCTTTGCGCTACGCAAAAAAAGAAAAAAAAAACAATTATTAAGTAAAAGCCTGTATAATGAAATAAATTAAAATAATTATTTTCGTTTCTTAATCGTCTGAGTTTTCCTATGCACAATAATTATATTGAAAACAGCCTAAATATTTATCATTGTTCTGTTCTATTTTTCTTTTCAATCTGCAATTTAAATATATTAAATAAGTAAACAATATTGTGAAGTAGGTTGTCGTTCTACGCCTGCAGCCCTCTGCTTGTCTACGAATATTTGTTTAAAAAACAAAACAGCACAACTAGCATATTTTTTATTTGTACTATAAGGTAAGTTTATTTATTAATGAATGTTTTACTTAAATTTATATTTTCTTGTAGTGGCGTTTATTTTGCTTAAGATTTATTTAATCTGTTTTTATGGGAAGTTGAATCTGCTTCTTTTCTTATACCTATCCACTTGATTTTCAAAGCATTATTTTAAAGAATATCATAAGCTCCAATGGCCGAGTATCCTAATTAGAAACTACAAAAACCATAGTCCCGCTCTAATAGGAGAGACTTTATTTGTTGAAAGTTCATGTTTTGGAAGGGAAGGGAAGAATTTTGTTGAATTTTGTTAAAATTTATATGTTTAGGTACATTTACTGCCAATTTATTGACAAAGCTCTAATCTCTAAAACTCAGTTTATTGATAAATTAGAACTCGATTGAGTTCTAACTCATTTCTTTATTGAGCTTCTCAAGCTTTAGAACTCTGATTAGATCTCAGTTTGAAATAGAACTTCGATTTATTAGAACCTCAAGTTTGGGTTCTAGGATATTAGAACTTGGTTTAGCAATGTTTTTATTCTCCGAAATGCTTCATTTGCAGATTCATTACGGTTTTGGATAAATATATTAGTAGGGGAGCCCAAGAAGGGATTTTGGGATTTACTACAGCGCGGCAGATTAATATACAGGGAGGCACCTAGTACCCCATTGAATACCTCCACCAAGTATTAGCCCCGTATATGTGAACGCGCGTCAAGGATAAAGGATCAGATTAGTAAAAAAAAATTGATCATCTGAAATTCTCGAGCGCGTCAGATTAAGGTAGGGTAAGTTAGTTATATGCTAAAAAGTGTATATTCCACTAATCTGACAATTTTCGATTGACGATAAGAAGTAGGCGGGTTACAAACTTGTAAAAAAAACGTCATCTTGACTTTCTCCAGCGTGGCTAAATTTTTTTTTATTTTGAAGGCAATAATTCAACGTTCACAAATAATATATAATCTGACGATTTCCGTTAGCCGAAGTGAGGGGAGGGTCAATTTAAAAAAAATATTTTTTAAAATGGAAAAAAATAATTAAAAAATAACGGTAATACTTACAATTAAGTTTTATACATTTTTTTAAAGCCAACATTCTGTTCTATTAGCAAGTTTTTAAATAAAGTCAAAACTATACATAGTTTTTGAAAAATTTAACTTTAAACTCAAATTTTCAGTTAAAAAAAGATAAAAAAGGTTTAAAGTTTAATTTTTCAATACTTCAAAATTATCTACTATTGTTTTTATTTTAGAATTTTTCGCTCTTATTTGTTTTTGATCAAAAACTGAAAACTAGATGATTTTATGTCTTTTAGTTTTTGAGAAAAATGAAAATAACCACAACTACTATTTTAATTTAATTAATTCTTTTTTTTTTTAGGTTGAGTGGTCTTATTTTGATAGTAATAATGGTAGGTGTGAGTGTGGTGTGGTGTGGGTGTATGCAACAGTGGGGTGTGTGCGAGTTTGGGTGTATGCCACAACGAGGTGTGTATGGGGGGCATGCTGCCCCCTGCAACACCCCTGCCTGGGCACACTGTGGTGTATCTTAATCCATATTAGATTATTACTATCAAAATAAGACTACGTAAAAACTCAAGCAAGAAAAAAATAATTTAATTAAAAGATTTTTTTTTGGTAATTTTCAATTTTCTCAAGAAGACATAAAATCATCTAGTTTTCAGTTTTTGATTAAAAACAAATAAGAGCAATAAATTCTAAAATAAACACTAGTAGATAATCTTAAGGTTTTGAAAAATTACACTTTAAACTACCGCCTAAACGGGGGGAGATAAACCACCACCTCCGTATCAAATGTTCCAGCTTTTGGAGAATGTTCCGAGTGGCATTTTTCAATTGCTGGAGAGTGCGCTGGCTCACAAGTTTCTGTGGCTGGAGTGTGCTCAAAATCATATGCTGATGTTGATTCCACTTCTACTGAGGCTGCTAGTACATCAACGGACGATTAAGTTCTAATATGAATTGATTATACTTTTTTTTAAAGATACTTTTTGGTGAAATTTTCAGACCAAAAAATAATTATTTTAAAAGAACAACATTAATTATTTCTTTCACTGACAAAGCTATTAATACTATTTTAAGATGAAAGAATCTATTTTTCTAACAATATTTTAATTTCATGTTATAATCATCAGTTTTTTTTTTAATATTAATTTTAAAAAATTTCAGAGCGAGAGAGCACAGTAACATTCAGGAAAACATTGAAAATTTCAATGATTCATGCAACATAGACGAATCTGTCACTCACAACGATCCTGCCTCGCAAAAGTGCTTCATTTGCGAAAAACAACGTAAACGGCATCATGGTCGTGAAGTTCGCTTAGCTGTCAGTAGATTGAAAACTATAGAGATTTTAAAAAGCGAGGTCACGGCTATTTTTGTAGCTCTTCAATTTTTTAAAAGATTTGAAAAAAAAAAAACTTTCCATTGTCAGATTAGGCGAATCCCTCCAGACAATCGTCAGATTAAGAGACAACACGTTTAGGGTATATACATGAACCATATATATCAAAATCTGACGCGCTCGAGTATTTCAAAATGGCGATTTTTTTTTTGCAAGTTCTAATAATGGCCGCTAGTTTGGGTCAGATTATTACATAAGAGCGTTCTTTTAGGTTAACTTAACATCCCCTTTGAAAATCTGGCGCGCTCGATTAAATTTTTTTTACCGTTTTCAACCCTTACGTACGACCACCCCCATCATGGAAACGGTCAGATTAACATACGTATATTTTCAAAAATACGTAGAACATGGATGCTATTAATATCTGATGCGCCCGAGTATGTCCATGCAACTGTTTTTTTTTTACATTTTTGAAAATGTATAGCCGCTCCCCCCACCGGTGAAAGTGTATATATGATATAACATTTTTTTCTTCTTATCATCTAAGCTTCGCAATCCAATAGGTCTCTTTGACGCTCGAGTAAATCCCGATTTAGCACCCTGGGATCCCCTACTATATGGAGCTGCATAATGTGAAATGTTGTAGACGCTGACAGTTTCCTAAAGTGTAAAATTTACATAAGCATTTAAACCCATTAAACTTTTTGCTTTGCATATAAACATTTTTAATGACCACGACTAGTGAGACTGCACAAATAGACATAATATTAAAATTATGTCGAAAAATAACATCCAATCTAAAATAATCAATATTCCCCTCGACAACATGGCCACATTAAAGAGTAGATAAATCTGTTTTTAGTAGTACCCGTGGCGTGATGGTTAGGGCGTAGAATTGTCATGCGAGAGGTCTTGAGTTCGATCCCTGCCAATGCCACCTAAAGTTTTTTCATGGGTACTGCCTCTTGCGAGGAATTGACAAATTCTCCAAGAATAATTCTTGTCATGAAAAGTGGTTTCGGCTTAAAATTGTAGGTCCCTTCCATCCATGTAATTGCTCGCACACAGGAATGGTTGAGAGTTGTAAGTTAATAAGCCCTGGTTCTCTACGGACTGTTGCGCCACCCAATTTATATTTATAAATCTGTTGATAGAAGACAAAGTCAGTTTTGATATTATGTGCATCTGAAGAAATATTTAAAAATACTAAACTTACTAATATTGTTTCATTTTTTATCTCGACAATAATCTTTTGACTGAACCTACTGAAAACACGATTTCATGATACTGTTCAATATAATATTTTCTATTTTAATTACATGAATTAAGTTAAAAAAACACAACTTTATTGATTCAAGTTCAACAATCAAATAAAAGTATAAAAAAATAAATTGGGTGGCGCAACAGTCCGTTGAGAACTAGGGCCTAGTGGCTTACAACTCTCAACCATTCCTGTGTGCGAGTACTGTTGTCAGGGATGGAGAGGACCTACAGTTTTACGCCGAATCCGAACGGCTAATTTGAGAAAGCACTTTTCATGACAAGAATTACTCTTGGAGAATTTGTCAAATCCTCGCAAGAGGCAGTACCCGTGAAAAAAACTTTAGATGAAATAGGCAGGGATCGAACCCAAGACCTCTGGCATGACAGTCCAACGCACTAACCATCATGCCACGGGTACCACAAAATATAGATACATTTATTATTAGGTGGGAGAACGGGAATACAGAAAGCTTCTCATACTCTTCTCTTGGTACATTGCTTCCTCTTCAGGATTATTGTTTCGATGACGTCTAGGGTATAGTATGGTTGCAATTAATATAAAGATGATGATGATGTAAATCAAAAACTCTGATCGGTGGTCTGACATATCTTTGATCAAAGGATAACTTCGGTGTTAGTAATTTTGGTTACTTCCAATGTACTGCTATTAAATTTGTCTAAATGAAGAGGTTTTAATTTTGATAAAAATTGATGGAATAATCTTAATTTGATCCCAAAACATAGTTAATTTGTTTTTGTAGATAATATTGTTAATTTTTATTTCACATTCTTCATAATGCAAAAGCAGGGTTCCGGAAATAAATTTGTCGTCGATTCCACGTGGTGGGGGAATTAATTAAGAGTATGAATCCTTCTTCTGGTTGGGTGATACTACTGTTGATAGTTGTTTCGATGACGTCACAGATTGCTTCTTTGCGTTGAATGATTTTTGGAATGCATGTTTCGGAGGTGAAGTTCTTCAGCTCTTCCTTTTTGCAGTAAAACGTATGTTCAATGGATGTACAATTTTTGCTCATGTATTGGATGAAGTGTTCATTCAAAGTGACATAGGATTGATTTAAATTTATATTGAGAGTTTCGTTTATAGGGACTTTTATCAAATGGTATAGGTTGAAAGGTTGTTGGAGAAGGAAAGGGGCTAAATTTACGGTATGGATGATTTTATATTAGATTCAATCACTCGACTCGGACCTAATTTCATGGCAAGGAGGCCTTGACTCTTGGTTTGGGTTACCCTGAAATTTTCGTTTTTTTAGTCATTTATTTTTGTGAGCTTTTCTATTTTGTTTTTGGTTAGTACTGTTATTTTATTGTCTTTGATTACTGTAAGTTTTTTTGCTCTAGGAGCCATTTTATTCCTTCTATTATTTCAATAGCATTAATAGTATTATTTCAATAGTAGAAGGAATAAAATGGTTCCTAGAGCGAAAAAAACTTACAGTAATCAAAGACAATAAAATAACAGAACTAACCAAAAAAAAAATAGAAAAGCTCACAAAAATAAATTACTAAAAAAACGAAAATTTCAGGGTAACCCAAACCATGAGTCACGGCATGGACATACAAGATCTATCCAAGAGTTCAAAGATTATATCATCTTTACGGAATAAAGGTGGAGTTTCCCTATTTTTATTAATTTTATCTATGTTTAATTTATTATATGTATGGATTTTGTTTTTAATATCTCTATACAATTGGTCTTGATAAGTTCTTAGTTTGTTAATATAATCATGTTCTGAATCTGAATCATCACGTGTTAATTGCTTGAATTTATGTGTTCTTCCCGTCATTAGTTCGAATGGTGTTAGTTTGTCACAGTATGTATGCAGTTGTTGTAGGTTATTAGTGCTTCATTTAATATATCAGTCGGAATCTGTTTGTTGTTTTTATTGTAAATAATTCGATATATTTCTGTGAAAGTTGAATGGAAACGTTCGACCGGTGAGTTACCAGTAGAGTTTTGAAGTGTCGTTATGTGTATGTTTATATCGTATTGTCTACTGAAATCTTTAAACAGATTAGATTTAAATTCAGCAGCTGATTCGCACACTATTTTCTTAGGTGTATCGTGTTGCGAAAAGAACTGTCGTAATGAACTTGATATACACATACTGTCACGTGCTGTAAGAATAAAAGCAGAAGCAAATTTCTAAAATTTGTCTAAGATGGTTAAAATTTGCACGTTCATCGATATGTAAAATGTCCATTGGTTTATTAGGTATTTCTGAATGTCCGTATTGAATTTTCGGTGGATTACTGTCGTATTTAAGAAGTTTACACTTTTCGCAGTTATTAATTGTTTTGGTTATTTTTTCTTTCATTTTGGGAAAATAATAAGTTCTTCGAAGATGGTTAAAAGTTTTATTGATGCCACGATGATTGCTATCTTCATGGTATTTATTTATAATTTTATCTTGTTGGTCGGAATTCGTAACATCGTTTAATTTTTCTGTACATCTAATAAGTTTAAATATTTTATTACTTGCAAAATATTTTGAACATACATGTTGCACTAGTCTGAATTTATCATTGTCAGTATAAACAGCGTTAGTCTTTTAGGGTTGAGATATTCTTTTAAGATTGAAATTATAACAGATTCTTTGTTTGGTCTCAAAGAGAACATTGTAAACCTGGTTTGGTTTCATTACACAGTTAGTTTTGTTCAAAACTAATTGTTCAGTAAACTCAATAAGTGGTCTTTCAGAGATGTATATGCCGTCGTTTAGATTTTCAGAAGCAGAATGAACAATTGATATATTAGAATTATTTTTTGATAGACTTTTTATTGAACAGATACATTTGAGGCTTGTAAAATAGAGTTCGAACCATTAGATTCGTTAAAATAAATTTCTATCCGACTTAAGGCATCAGCATTTGTGTTTCCTTTACCTTTTTTATACATAATCTCATAATCGAATTCTTCTAATTTTAAACGCCATCTCAAAAGTTTTGAATTTGGTTCTTTAAGGGAAAACAACCAATTTACGACCAAACAAATAGGGTCGGAAATATTTGGTCGACCAGACAATAGCTAGGAGCTCCTTTTCGATTGTACTGTAATTTTGTTCCGAACTCGTGAGTGTTCTTGAAGCGTAGCAAACTGGTCTATCAGATCCTATTGGGCCTTGACTAAGTACTCCTCCTATGGCGACATTACTAACGTCAGTTGTTAAATTAAATTCTTTAGTAAAGTCGGGATATTGTAATAAGGGATCATTACTTAGAATGTCCTTGCAATGATTGAAACATTTTATATATCGTTCGTTGAGAACTATCTTATTTCTCTTTTTTAAGCATTCTGGTTCATTTCATTTCATTTATTTGACAATAATGGTACGTACAGTAAGATTACATCTTTTATAGTACTTAGATATAATATGTTTACAAATTTACATTTAATTAAATACAATTTAATAGATCGAGATTTTATTAATGTTAGAAGCAATTCTTTGTGATTGAAGGGAAAAGGGAGAGGATTATGGTTGAATTGGGAGAGACGAAAAATGAAGAAATATTGCAGTTTTAAATCTTGTATAGTTAACAATTAATTTAATTGGAGATGCGAGCGGGTTCCAGAGTTTAACAGCACGTATGAAAAATAAAGGGGATGAGTTCAGATAATTGCCGAGTTGAGGGGTAATATTGATACTTCTAGCGGAACGGTTAAATGAGAGTTTGGTAAACAGATAAGACGGAGCCTTAATATGAATTAATTTATGTAAAAATAAACAGTTTCTTGCGTTTATGTATTGCTGCAGTGTGCAACCCAATATATTTTTATAAAATTCTGAAACATGGTCATATCTACGTAACCCATAGACGTAACGGACAGCATCATTGAAAGCAACTTGCAGTTTTTGTTTGGAGAGTGAATCAAGATCACTGTACACTATTTCAGCATATGATATGAGGGGAACTATTAAAGCAATTATTAGTTTACGTCGAGTTTCAACAGGTGTAAAGTATACTGAAGGCCAAAGTTTACGTAAGCATCCATAAATGCGACCAATGACATAATTAGTGTGTCTATAGCCTGACAGATGACGGTCAATAATATATCCAAGGCTGGTGCAATGATCCACTACTTTAATTAAACGATCACTTAGCCAAATATTAGGTAGAGTAGAGAGATCAAACTTTTTCTTCGAAATTGGAATGACTAGGGTCTTGGAAGGATTTAAGAATAGGCCATTTGCAATGGACCACGCATTAATTTGGTTAAGATCCTCGTTGATGGAGAGGGACAGTTCATTGAGTTGATGAAAAGGCCTGGCAAGATGGAGTTGAACATCGTCAGCATACAGGTGAACCGAAGAGTGCGAAAAACACGCAGGCAGATCATTGATGAACATACAAAAGAGTATTGGACCAAGAATCGAACCCTGTGGGACTCCTTGCGTAGCAGGTCTGAGAGCTGAGCATTTCCCCCCAGAAAAAAACCCTTTGTGATCTGTCAGATAGGTAGTCACCAATTAGCGAGCATGCCCGCTCACTGAAGAAGAAGAAGTTTACAAGTTTCCACTTTAGAATACTGTGATTCACTTTGTCAAAGGCCTTTGTAAAGTCGAGTAAGCAGAGGAGATTTATTTGACCCTTATCATAGTCGACCCTAACATCTTCGTAAGATTTGCAAAACATTTTATAAATTTCCGGTAATATCCAAGCAACCCCAAAAAGGATTTAATTTCAGTTTGAGTTGATGGAATTGGATAATTTTTAATTGCATGGATTTTACTAGGATTCGGTTTTGACACCTTCAGATGTCACTAAGTGACCAAGAAATTCTACTTCTTTGCGTAGAAATTCGGATTTGTCCAATGGAATTTCAAGATTAGCCGATCGTAATTTAAAAAAAAAAAAAAAAACTTTTCTAAGTTTTCCATATGTTCTTGTAAGGACGTTGAGTAAACGATAATACCTTCCATATACACAAGGCATACTTTACCTATTAATTCAGAATATTATCCATTATTCTTTGGAATGTTGACGGGGCATTTTTTGAGACCGAAGGGCATTCGGATATACTCGGAATGTCCATGATCAACAGTAAAAGCGGTATTTTCTATATCCCTAGGATCTATTTCAATCTGGTGAAACCCAGATGCAAGATCAAGGGTATATCGTCTGATGTTTGAATACGATGTTTAATTGTATTTGAGATAGATAGTTTTCCACCTTCAAGAAAGAAAATATCATCATATTTCCTACACAATTTTAAAATTGATTTTTGTTCTTTAGTGTTGAGATGTTCTGATCGAATTAGTTTGGTAATATCAATTTCGGATGATATATTTTGAATTTGAATAGTTGCATTAAGTTTTTTTTTAAAGTTTCTAAACCTATCAATCCATCAAAATAACTATGAAAATTAAAACGGAGAAGTGTTATAGGTTTCGGGCAATTGAATTCAGGGAATGCATCAAAGGTAATTTAATTACTTTTTTTCTGACTTAATTTCATGATTTCATGATTGATTGGTGTCGTATTGATGACTAATATTATCCTCATATTGTTCAACATAATAATCTAAATGTGGTTCAAAAATGGTAGAGTTATTGGAATATTGGTAATAATCGTAGTCATTATTTGTTTCTGGCTCATAATCAACTTTACGTACTTCCTTTATTGAATATCTAGGTGCTGGCTGAGAAAAATTCCTTTGATAGGGATGATTTTGTACGGGAGTTGGAAGCGTTCTAGCTTGGCCGCTTGCAACTTCCATTGGTGTAGAATAAGTTTGTGCTTTATTAAAATTGAAGTTTGGTCTAGAAGTAGAATTACAGTGCAATTGGTTAAATGGTTTGGGAGTAAGCATATTATTTGATAGAACAAAAAATCTATTATTAAATTGTTGTTGCGGTGGATATTGTAATCTTGGAGTACTCTGTTGAATTGGAATATTGTGGTAATTAGTTGTATTGAAGGTTTTTAAAAAGATGTTGTGGGAAAGAATTATTAAAATTAGGTTGGATTGGTGTATTAGGTCTGGAGAATAACTCGATGAAGGTTTAAATAGAGAAACATTATGGCTTTTCGAGAAGGAAATTTGTTCTGAGTTGTGGAATATTTTATATAAAACATATTTTGTTCTTGAACACAATAATTAAATACTTCTGTAAGCGTTTTAGGCTTCATTGCACAAATTGTTGAACTTAATGGTTCTTTCAATACGATTAGGAAGGTATTTAGTAACATGTCCGTAAAAAGAGATTTTTTGGCTGTAACAACTGATGGTCATTTTTTATGAATTTGAACATATTTTACTATTGTGGACAGTAATTCCATTAGTTTCGCGTAAAACTGTTCAATAGTTTCTGCTGTTTGTCTAAGACCATGGAGGTCTCTTATCAGGGATGTTTCATTTCTCTTGTCTGCGTAGTGTAGAATGAGATCAGCTTTTATAGTATCCAGTGGCGGCTGGTGAGTTTTCGAACTGGTGGTGCACTTTTCCTGTTCTCAAAGTTTGAAGATTAGAAATGAAAACAAAAAACAATTTAAATAAAATATATTGATTTTTTATTATTTTGTATACATTAAATCAATGCGACGACATTTTTCGGAAGCGAAATATTCAATCACCTTTTTATTGAAATCGGGTATTGTTTGTATACATTTTTTTTCAATGCTAAGCACATCAGAAAGTGCATTTAGTCGATCCTGAGACATGGTGATTCTCCACCAAAAATAATGCAAGGAAAACAAAAGAATGCATTAAGATGTTCACATCCACAAAACCATTTCTGTTTATTAGACATTTAACTTTTAAGACTTCGAGTGAATTATCTTTATTTTTCGATTTGCATTCTTGTTTTAAATTTAATAAGGGCCTCGGGGGTCCGGCCAATTTTATATCAGCTTTATTTTTAAAAGTTTTGTTATTGTCTTTAAAATAATCAATGTTCATTTTGACTCTATCTCACATCAACCAAAACCAAAATAAAATATAAAAACAATTATGTAGGTACAGACAATATAATAATAACGCGGCAGAGAACATAATACAGCGAAACTACTATGAATATGATGAATAGTCATCTAGTCATCCATGCCAGCTTCAAACATACAACTTCAAACATCAAACGGGTGCTCTGTATGAATCTGCAATTTTCGATTAGCTCGTGCGGCGCACGAGAGCAGACTCATTAATCGGTATATTTCAATGAAATATCTTTTGTTTCACGTGTCAGGCCTATAAGCCTGTAACTCATACAAGTTATACAAGCAATCCTCGTGCGCTCGCCGAAGCGCACGAGAATTTTTCTTCACAGGGAAAATAAAACTTATTTTCATTTTAATTGTTGCCGCATAATTGGAAATTTAGTTTTTTTTATGTTTTTGTATGTTTAAAAGTTAAAAAATAAATATTAATATGGTAATATAAAAATATAGAATCTTTTGAATTGGGTGTTCAGCGCACGAGCGCACTTAAAGTACAGCCGCCGTTGATAGTATCCCAATTTGTTGGGGTGTCATACGTCGAAGTCATACAATGACCTAGGGTTACCATTATAGTGTGGTAGGCCCTTCATAGCGTCCGGAATGCGGAGACTTTGAAATATAGCGTTCACGTCTGGAGCAGTTAGGATTGTTGGGTTAGACATTGTTGTGTTGCTAGCAGAAAGATTAGGAAGGTTTTCAGTTTCTGTGCTAATATGATTTTCTTCCAAAATTTGTTTGGATTCGTAGGGAGCTGTATTAGATACACGACTTTGTTTATCTTTAGGCACTTGTTAATTTTTTTTTTTTTTTAAGAACTAACTAACAATTTTTTTTTCTAGGCTTAAATTAATTTATTTTATTATTTATATCTTTATTAAAAAGGCAGTTTGATTAAGGAAACGATAACAATTTTCAATGAAGGATTTCAGTATTGACTAATTGATTATAAGTTTGGTTCGCAATGTATCAAACGACATGAATAGAGCAATTGATCTCCTTAATCAGTTAATGACAAAAAAAAAACGATTAAATGAGTTAAATTAGAAAGTCCTAATTCGGGATTAAACCAAGTAACTTTCAGGACCGGGGCTACTGAATTTATTTTAACTACAAAAATCTGTAAAATAAAAGTGTTATCAATTAAAATCAGATGAACTCAATAAAAAACGACAATTTTCGATCACTTGACCTGGTATAAGTAATGATTTAGAAGCCTCAGTATATCCTAGTATTGAACCATTATTGCGAAATTCAACCCATCATAAAGCCTTAGAGATTAAATTTAATTTTTTGCAACTAAATAAGTTAAATTTTCACCATAATGATCTTAATTTTGAATATGATTATGTTAATGTTGATTACAACTCGATTAATATTTTTTTCTTTGAGGTTGAATGGGACAGCTTTTTCGATACGAATAATTTGAAAACTAAATTCTCAAAATTTAGATGTAAAATTGAAGACGCAAAAATGGGTTTTGTGCCAGTTGAAAGAATAGTCAAAACTGTAAACCTGTTTGGTTTAATAAAATACGTCATTTAAAAAATAAGCTCATTAAACTTCAAAAAAAATATCAATCCAGTTCAGTTTGCCGTGAGCAGTTCATAAACCAAAGGAAAGAATACGAAATACTAAAAAATTTTGTGTCAGTATATGTGGGGTCTAGAAATGAAAATCAAATCTGACTTGAAAGCTTTTTGGACATTTTCAAATGGTTAAAGGAAATCTTATGGTTTACCCCTCAACATTAGGTTTGAAGATAAAATTTCATGCGATAAAACAGAACATTGTCATAAACCAACAGCCAATAACATGTTTAGGTCAAATTGAATTAACGGAAGAAGTTTTGGAAGAACTTTCGTCTTTAGATGACAATGAAAAACATGACAGATATGGTCTTTCTAAACCTCTTTTAAAATTATTTAATTTATCGCTCAGTCTTGGTCAGTTCTTAGATACTTGGAAAACTTAAGTCATTACGCCAATTCATAAAACAGGCTCGAAGCAGGATGACCTTAGCTACAGACCCATTTCAAAGCTTCAAACTATTTTGAAGCCATTGCCAAAAAAATAATTTATGAAACTATTAAGCAAGGGATTTCAGATAATCAACACGGGTTTGTGAGTCAACGATCAACTACGACTAACTTTTCTCTTTTTTACACTTTTGTACGAAAGGTATTGAACGGGGTAAGCAAGTGGATGTCATATACACCGACTTTTCAAAAGCGTTTAATAGGGTATAGCTGAGGTGATATTAGAAAAACTAGAACAACTTGGTTTTCATTCTCAATTATTGAAATGGTTAAATCAATATTTAACAGATCGTACACAGTTTGTGAAAATTGGATGCAAAACATCAAAAAGAATTTATAACTTTTCAGGGGTTCCACAAGGAAGCCATCTCGGACCACTTTTGTTTGTTCTTTTTATAAACGACCTTACTGACTGTGCCAAATTTTCTGAAAATTTACTATTTGCTGACGATTTGAAAATTTTCAAACGTATCAATTGTTCACTTGATTGCAATCTTTTGCAAGGTGACCTCAATTGTATTTTTCAGTGTTGTGAAGATAACTGCCTTCATCTCCAAGTGTAAGCAAACGTCTTATACTAGATCACGCAACCCTATTCACTTTGAAGATAAGGTTAAAGTTTCGGTTTTTAAGGATTTAGATGTTGTTTTCGATACTAAATTAACTTTTAATTATCACTATGACTATATGATTTCGAAGTCAAATAAAATGCTGGGTTTTCTAATGAGAAATTCAAAGGACTTTACTGATCCGCATACTTTAAAAATGCTTTATATCTCATTGGTGAGATCTTCATTAGTATATGCTAGTTGCATTTGGTGCCCAATATATACAGTAAGCATTAATAAGAAGCTGTTCAGCGTAAATTCACTAGATATGCTCTACGTAAATTGAACTGGGTAGATAATATTATGCCCTCCTATAACCAGATGAGCTAACTTTTAGGCTTAAAACCCCTTCAAATCAGAAGGAAACAGTGTCTTGTTCTTTTAGCGAGAGATGTTATCTGTAACCAACCATATATGTATGTAGATTGTTCTATGCTGCTTGCACTTTACCCAATTCATGTTCTTTCAAGACCTCTCAGGGAAAGAAATATCTTTTTTTTATACCGCGTCATTATACCAACTATGAATAAAGTGATCCCATATCTCGTTCTTGGGCTTTTTTTTTAACTCTGTATGGGATGTTATTAACTTACAATGGAGTAGAGTAAAGTTTAAAAATGCTTTAAATGACATTCTTTTATTAGGCTTTCTATTTTGTAAATTATTTTACTATTTATTTAAGATTATGTAGGTGTTTATTGATACTTTGTATATAAACATTATAAATAAGTATGTTAGTCTAAAAGAGATTGTACTCGATAGATGGAATAAATAAATAAATAATTTCCTTAATTAATAATTTTATGATAGAGTATTTGAGAGTATTTATTACCAAACATCTTATGTGACAACCCCGTGGAAGGAAAATATTTGTTATATTTTTTAATGTTTGATCAGAGTTTGCAGAGGGTTCAGTCTTCAACCAGTATCACCGTGCTTCTCTACTCCTGGTGCTGGAGTTGGGCTTCTGCTAAGTAAAACACCTATTAGAAGCCTGATTTCCTACTAAGGATTCTTAAGTCCAGATTCCGGAGTAGAGTACGCAGTTGGGGCAACGAAATTTACCCCAGACAGAGAGAAGCATTGTAGTGGCCGCTTACAACAACACTGTACTGTTTAGACATAATATGCGAAATCGATATCTCCATATCTTTCAATTTTTAAATATTTGCTCTTAAAACTAACCTTAGCCATTTTATGGTAAATTTTTTTATCTACATAGTTTAGCCGAATAATTTTTTCTGTAATATTTACGAAAGTTAAAACCTTATAATGATGTCCTTAACCAATGAACCAATTTTATATGATATTCAAATTGTTCCGATATGAATGTTTTAGATGTATTGTTATAGACGCGTGTGGCACGAAAGCTAGTCTGTAACTGTGAATTTAAAAATAAAATCCTATACCTCTTCGAAGCATTTAATATATATGTTGTTCAATTTTCTTACATTTACAGCTTTGTTATAACAAAATATTATCGAGAAAAACTTCAATAATTCAGGAATAAAGAAAATGACAAACCGCAAACCAACTGCTATGTCACGCATGAAACAAGATTATTTGCGCCTAAAAAAAGATCCAGTACCGTATATCACAGCTGAACCCTTACCATCGAATCTACTCGAATGGCATTACGTTGTCAAAGGCCCTGAAGACTCACCATATCAAGGTGGTTATTATCATGGTACACTTTTATTTCCACGTGAATTTCCGTTCAAGCCGCCTTCAATTTATATGCTAACACCAAATGGTCGGTTCAAAACAAACACACGATTATGTTTGAGTATATCAGGTAATCTCAAAATTTTAAATTATACGAAACAAAAATAAGTAATTATACTCTTAAAAACATTAAATAATAGATTTTCATCCGGACACTTGGAATCCAACTTGGTCAGTTGGGACGATATTGACTGGATTGCTAAGTTTTATGGTAACTTGCTCAAATTTCTCATGAATTTTAATAATATCCATTTATTAAACAATTTTTTTAGTTGGAAAGTACTCCTACCTTAGGTTCTACGGAAAGTTCTCTATATGAAAAACAACAATACGCTAAAAAATCGCTAGCATTCAATTTGAAAAATTCAAATTTTCGTGAATTATTTCCTCAAATATGCGACGAAATCAATTGTCGTTTAAAAAAACAACAACAACTGCTACAAGCTTCAACTGCTGGTAGCAAATTAACTTTGTGTCCTAATTCAGCGGGTGAAATGTCAGGTGTCAATATTTCCGGAAATAATCATAAAAGCAATAATATTAACAATAATTCCGACAGTAGTGGTGGTATTGGTAGTGGTATCGCTGGACAGGGTGCCATTAGCGATATCGATTTCAACGAAAATTCCAAAAATGATGATAGCAATCTAATACATACAAATAATAAAAATTCCAATTCGGAAAACTATTGTAATTGGCATTCTATATATTTTAATTTAATAGCAATTATAAGTTTTGCAATTTTCGCATTGATTGTAAATTACGTGATTAAAAATTTAAACTAGTTCTTTTCTTTAAAAAAATGTATAAGAAAACACTAAAGAAATGGGAAAATGTGAACACCAATTGTAATATATCAATTATTATTATTTAAATGCATATTTAAAAAATATAAATCTATATTAATAAAGAAAACACTTAAATTTGTTGTTTTTTTGCTTGATAGATATGTTCGAGAACAAATTTTTATTTTTGAATATTTATAGGTTTTTATTTTGTAAGAAAAAAAACAGCCTTCAGATACTGAAACACTGGGCGGGATATAAATGGCCAACAAATCATCTCCACACTTCACATTTTTAGAGCATCCACATGTGTTTCTTGCGAAGTGGAGAATAATATTTTCATTCTTATAATTAATTCACCAGCCGAAATGATAAAAATGCAATTTTATTCCATTTAGCTCCCTACCAAGGCCAAGAAAGTTTTTGTTTTGGTTGTTTTATATGCGAGCAAGGAATTACAAGAAATATTCCTCACTGTTGAAAAAAAGCTTAAAATTTTACTGAATCCGGTAATTTGATTTTCTAAGTACGAGAAAACATTTATTTATTTATTTATTTATACAGACTAACATAGAAATCTTAAATTGCTAAGTTAGTACAAAATTTAGAGAGCACAAGCTGCATAGGCGTTCGGCTCGCTGACAAAGATTTATAATTTAAAGTTAAGTTTTAAAATTAATTTTTGGATAGTTTCTAGGTTTTGTACATTTATATTTTTAAGTAGTTCGTAAATGTTAACATATTTGTTAGATAAAAGTCGGTTTATGTGGGCTAGTAGGTGTGGCATGTCCATTGTTACTGTGCAAGTAGAGCAGATCGGTGGGTTTTCTTTTTTTAGAAGATGTTGGTGAGTTAAAGATGTGTGGCCTAAACGAAGACGAACGAAATTTGTGATAGTTTCCATGGGTATAGTAGCTGGGAATATGGGTTGGGTTTTGTTAATATTGATTTTAGAGTAGTGGTGGGTATATGTTGACCATCTTTGCCTCTGGATTGTCTCGATTTTAGTTCTGATGGTTCTTATAAGATCCGACTCGTCGAATGCATTAAATAAGAGGGAGGGGGATTTGTTGGCAGAATTCGCAGCTTTGTCAGCGTATTCGTTACCCGTGATGCCGATGTGGGCAGGGACCCACATAATTTTTGCTTTGTTTGCTGTCTTGATAACAATATCCCTAAGAATCGTGATTGATGGGGAGCTGTTATTCAAGTTTATGATAGCATGGATGACCGAGAGGCTGTCTGTACATACGACCCAGTGTCCTTTGGTGTTGCTTGCATATTTTAAAGCTTCGTAGACAGCTAGAGCTTCTGCGGTAAAAACTGATGAGTATTCAGGGAGGAGACCTATCCTGAGTAGTTTGCCATTTTGTGATGTTACAGCAAAGCCTGTGTGGTGCTCTGTTTTAGAACCGTCAGAGAATATGAATTTCCAATTCCTGCTTATGAGTTCATTTTCTATGGTGTCGAATACTTTTCGGTAAACGATTTTTGGTGTATAGTCTTTAGAGTAATTGGCCAATGACAACTCAAAAGATTCTGGTCTGCACATCCAGGGAGGGTATGATGATGTTCGAATAATGGAGGTTTTAGTGGGCAAGTTAAAGGTTGATATGTGGTTCCATATACATGAAATTGCTGATGGGATTCTTTTTTGTCGTGTGGATCGAAGGGCTGAATTAGCATCTTTGTTTATAACGGATCTGGAGGGGAACAAGAGCTTTGTAGCTGATTTTAAAATCGTTTCCTCATATCTCTCATCAAGTGAAGGCAACCCGGATTCAGCTAATATGTTTTTGATTGGTGTAGTTTGGAATGCGTTGATTGATCGTCTTGCAGCTTGATGGTATGTCGGTTTTATTATGTTGAGTGTTGATTTAGGACAGCTTCCGTAAATGTTGAGCCCATAGTCTATTTTATTTAATATTAACATTTTTGTAAGGTAACAAAGTGTATTTATGTGAATTTTACATTTTTTTGAGGATAGATATTTGATAATGTTAAGCCTTGCAGCAAGTGTTTTTTTTAGTTTTATACAGTGATCGGTCCATTTAAATTTATTATTAAAAGTTAATCCCAATATACTTAAATTATTAACAGCTTGTAATTCTACTTCGTTAATACTTAATTTTAAGTTAGGGCAAGATTTTTTCCTACATATATGAAATGTTTTACACTTCTGTAATGCAATGTTGGCACCGGAAAAAGTGGACCAATCTGCAATATCTTTTAATACTTGCATAAAAATCGTTTTAGTTGTATCTAAATCATTGTTTTTACAAAGTATGTATACGTCATTAGCATAACAACAATAGGCGTGTACCATCAACTGAGCGCTCAGTGAGCGCTCAATGTCAGAATGACGGAGGCAGAATCGTTTTGTGGGACAAGAATCTCCGTACAAACATATGCTGTCAAAAACATATGTTGTCAATTGTAGTTTTTGATGTGAATTTATTATTTTTTTCTATTAATAATTCTTTGTTACTTTTGGAAAAAAAAACTATTAAAATGGATAACAAACAAGAACAAGTTTTGCGTCAAATTTTAAGTAGTTCATCAGATAAAATAAGAAATAAAAAAAGGAATGAGGAGCATGAAAAGATTTTGATGGAACTCCTAAAATTAAAATTATTTAAATTACGCGCCACACCAGACAAATGACAACTGAACAGCTGTTTTGGGTGAGCAAGCAAATTGAGAAATGAATCCATGAATTTTTTGTCTCAGAGATCTCCGCAAAAAATCTGAGTGCTCAGCTGAGATTTCTTGTCTCACTTAAAAAAATAGTTGAGCGCTCGGAGCGCTCAGTTGATGGTACACGCCTATTGATCAAGAATTTTATATTTAGATATAATGTTGCTGATTTCATCAAATGCAATAGAAAAGAGCATTACTGAAAGTGGTGATCCCTGTGGGATGCCATTGTGTAGAGGAAAGTTTGGAGAGTATGTATTATTTACCCTCACACAAAATTTTCTATTAGAAAGGAAAGATTTTATGTACCCAAACATTTTGGGACCTATTTGCCATTCTCTCAGTTTTTTTAGAACAAGATGAACTCCTATTCTATCAAAGGCTTTCTGGAAGTCGAGTGAGAGTATTGAAACGTGGTTTTTGGCTGAGATAGCGTTTGAAATATAGCTGTCAATATGAAGCAAAGCATCTTGACATCCCCTTTTTGGTTTGAATGCTACTTGGTTTAAGGCAATGGTCGCATTCGGAAAGCTAGTGGCTACGTAGTCAAGGGATTCTGATTGGCTAAATCTAACTACAAAAGTAGTTGAAATTTCCCCTCTGACGTAGTGTAAAATTTTCGGCTACAAAGTTAGTGCACACTGGTTTTGACGTTTCACAATCAGCTGCTCGGTAAGGACACAAGAATTCAAAATGAAATAAATCATTTAGTATTTAAATACAAATAAAAATCACTCATATTATATCTTATATTCGGTTTTATTGAATTTAAAAACAAAACAAACTATTTAAAGTACTGAAAACACAAATGTTTCCTGTATTATATATTTGCATTTGTTATTGATATGACAGTTCCGGATTGACTAGCTTTGTAGTGAAGTTTTGCATTCACAAATCTAGTTGAATTTCGACTACGTAGCCACTAGCTTTCCGAATGCGACCAATGAGTTTTTTGGATTCTGTATACCAGAGGAGACGCTTAGCTATCATCTTTTCAAGAATCTTTGAGATGCATGGTAACAGTGAGATAGGTCTATACCCATCGACTTTATTAATCTCTTTGTTGGGTTTGGGAATTGGAATGACTGTGGCGGCTTTCCAGTATTGAGGAATCACACTCATGTCAAAAACGTTGTTATAGAGTTCGATAAGAACCATTTTTGTCTCCGTCGGTAGATTTTTGAACATAGGATATGAATCTCTTCCTGGTGTCTTTCCTTTCAGTTTGCTAAGACACGACTCTAGTTCCGATAAAGATATTGGTTGCTCAAGGTGAATACTCACAGAATTTGTTGGAAGCAATGTTGTGTTGCGGAGACTTTCAACTTTTTGTAGTCTAAAGTTGTTCTGGAAATTAGTGTCATTGGAGTATTCGGACCATGTGGTTGCAAATTGATTGCTTATTTCTGACGGGGTGTTAAGCGATATGGAGTCGGTTTCAATGCATTTAATTGACTGAGAGAATGTTGAGCCACTGCATCGTCTGATTTTATTCCAGATATTTGCTATGGAAGAATTAGGATTGATGGATGAGGTGAACTCGTTTAAACTTTTGATTTTGTTAGCTTTTAATGATCTTCTAAAGATTGCATTGGCTTTCTTAAATGAGATAAGGTTTTCCACAGTAGGTTTTTTTTTTAATTTTTTCCAGGCTTTTACTTTTTCAACTCTAAAGCATTATTCACATGAGCACGACCAACGACCAACGAATGAACGAATATTCGCAGATTTTGACATTTCTTTCACATGAGAGTTTTTAATTCGTCGCGAATGAAGTTTGACTTTTAGGTTATGTAGCGCGCGAACAATTTATTCGTTGCAGTGTGGATGGTATGTGGAACGCGATCAATTTATTCGTTGCAGTGTGGATGGTATGTGGGACGCGAATAAAATTTGACAGTTCGTATCAACTAGAATTTTGTTCGCGACGAATAAATTTGTTTTCTTAAATGTATTAATATAATGATATTGAAAAGTAAAAGTATGCATCATAAATCAAATAGAAACTATATTGCTATCGTTTTGTTAAGATTTTGTGTTCAAATATGTCTTTAAACGTATATAAAATCACATTTTGTAATTCATTCGTCGTTCGTTGGTCGCGCTCATGTGAATGCTACTTAAGATTGCTTAGTTCGAGATTCCACCAAGGGACACAATGTTTGGTTTGTTTGGGGTGAGATTGTGGTATTGTTTTATTAGCTGCTTTTCGGAGAGATTTTTGAAAAATAGCAGCTGATCTGTTGATGTTCGCATCTATACTAAAGTTACCTGAGATGTCAATGGTAGATTCGCTTGATCCGTCTTATATTTTAAGAGAGGATGAGAAGCTTTTTCTTTATTGCCTAATATGAGCGAAGTTAGTATGGGGAAATGATCACTGTTATGTAGATCATCTAAAGTTTTCCATTGCATTTTAGGGTACAGTTCAGGGGAGCAACAAGTGATGTCTATATAGGTGAGGGTATTATGGGTGGAGAAATGAGTAGGCGAGCCGTCATTTAATGAAAGGAGGTTAGAGTTTGTCAGGAAATTCTCTAACAGAGCTCCTTTTTTATTTGTGCTGGGTGAACCCCAAAGAACACTCCAAGCATTGATATCTCCTCCAATTACTATAGAACCGTCAACTTGCGTTAAAATATTTTCTAGATCGTGTCTCGAGATAACTTGGTTTGGTGGAAGATAGAGATTTATATATGTGATTTTTAGTTTTAATTGGATTTCTAGTGCTAGCACTAAGAGGTTTGAATTTAGAGAGATTTGTCTATGAGGGATATTTTTTCTTATCATTATGCCGATACCTTGTTTAGATGTTATGTTGCTAGGAAGATTTAAGAAGTAACCCGTGAAAGCTTTTGGAATTATTGGTGGAGTAATATTGTAGGCGCAATGAGTCTCCTGAATAGATACAATACCTGGATTGTGTTCTTTAATTAGAATAATCAGCTCGTCGTAATTATTTGCAAATCCTTGCATATTCCACTGCAAGGTTACGAGAACCGTATTCGAATAACAATTATTCCACATACTATTATTGGTTGCGGCCAATGAAAGGGTGGAGGGATTTTGATTTGCTGAGAAGTGAGCTGGTGAAGAATTATTTTATGTGATATTTACGTTTGTTAAAATTGGGGGGTTTAAGGGTCGACTCCGCTTCCCAGATGTTGAACCGACCGAGCTCCTTGAGGAGCTCGGAAGATTCAATTCCTGGGCAGCAGAGCCGTTGTCTGTGAAGTTAATTTTGTGGGTATTATGGGCTGTCATCGTCATCCATTGGAGTGGGAACAAAGTATTGGTTGTTATCGATAAGAGATTGAGTTGTTTTGGATAAGGAGGAGGAGCTTGATTGAGTTGAGCTCGATAGAGAGGTATTTAAATTTGAGTTTTTGTCTGTCTTGTTCGTGTTATTATTTGTTGGTGTAGAATTTGATGAGGTATTGTTACTGTATTCGTTAGAAGTAAGTGTAGTTGTGTTTATTTGTTTAATTTTTTTTAGTCCAGTTGCAATTGCTTGTGTGGATATTTGAAGAGGTTTCGGGGGTAGTGAAGGTGGTGGAAGTTCGGAAGATGAAGGTAAATTTTGTTCAGTATTATTGCTTTGGATGAAATGTGTCTTTTTGTTTGTATGATTGTCCGTTACTATTTGTAGGTCAGGTTTTTTTTTTTTGTTTGTCACATGTGTGGTTGATATCGATTCAGTTGGTGATGAAGAGGTAAGTGTGGGGTTAGATTGTTTTGCTTTACTGGCAAATGTGTCTTGATTTGTATTAAGTTGGGAGGGAAACTGGTCATTGTAGATGCGTTTAGCATCTGCTAAACTGCACTTTTTCTGAGTTTTGATTTTTAAAATTTCTTTCATTTGAATGAACTTTGGGCAGTCTTTGGATGAAGAGGGATGGGAGGCGAGGCAATTTGCGCACAAAGTTCTGGAACACTCCGAGTTAGCATGTGGTGGAAGATTACATATCTGGCACATGGGGGTACCGTTGCATCGTTTGGTGGTGTGCCCAAGTAACTGGCAGTTCCGGCACCGCATGGGATTAGGAATATATTCAGTGACCCTGGCATTGTACCAGCCGATTTCAACAGTATTGGCAGTTTGAAAAGTGTCAAAAGTGAAAAGCATCAAGCCTGTTGGACGTTGGTTTCCATCTACTTGTTTTGTAAATTTGTAGACATCCGTTACTTTTTGTATTTTCATTTCCGATATAATTTCTGCCTCGGGAACGTTAATAAGACAGGGAGCGTAGACTATGCCTTTAGACGAGTTGAGTTGGTTATGCAAGGTGATCGTGACGGGACAAAGGTTAGATAGATTTTTTGTGGAAATGAATCTGTCTGCGACAGTTTGATTTTTAGTAAGGATTAATATTTTACCGTCTCTGAGTTGTGAGATCTGCTCATATTCAGTGCTTATGGCATCTATAGCTTTTCTCAATGCAAAAATGCTCACTGATGAAAGAGGTTTATTTTCACTTTGAGGGGCAATAACAATAAATCTAGGGTTTTTATAATTGATGGTTTTAGGGAGATTGGGGAATGGTCCAAGGGGATTAAATGTTGTTTTATTTCTTTTCGGTTGGGGTTCGGAAAGTGCGACTTCACCGAGCGCGGTAAACCTATTTCCCGTTTTCATTTTCGGCCCTGGGGCCATGATGGTTAAGAAACACTATCACTCGCGAGATGAGTAGGAACTGGGTACTACAAAAAGAGTGAAAGAGAAAGAAGTAATATTCTTTAAGTAGGTAACGGAGAGTGGAAAAAATGTGTGAACTTGTACACAATAGAAAGCCGCCGGTTGAAACAATGCTTACAGCACGAGAGCTAGTCGGTGACTGACGAGAAAACATTTTTGTCATTTTCAGTACAATTCTCAATTATTTGAATAACATAGATTTCATGCTTTTGTTGATGTTCTCTTGTATTCATTAACAAATTTAAACCAAATTAACCAATATCAAAACCTTCCTCCCACTCGTGCCTTAAAAATGTTTAAAGATGTTAACTAATTGTGAAACTGTATGCACTTCAAAGAAATACAAAGCTTCAATAATCATGCTAATGTCTCTCACCTAACATTTCTAATACTAACATTAATAAACTGGATTTCGATTATTTTTTTATATGTATGTACCTACTTCAAAATTCGGATAGTTAGGATTGGTACTTAGTCTTTCTCTCTAATCGGTTCTTCACAAAAGCTATAGATAGATACCGAGTACTAGTTAGAACTCGATATTTTCTTATACCGCAATATCGACAGCCTGGGACGTTAATACCAGAGCTGTTTTTTCAGAAGTAAGTAATAATGTGCGTCTATTTTTGTTTTCTTCATCTATAACTTGGTGCTCTTTTCTGGTCATTTATAACTAACAATCAACTTCGATTTTAATTCGATACCAAAATTGAAATAAGATAAGTTCCTAGGAATAGTTTGTGACGAAATGTATAGGTACCAGTTGTTTTGTTAGGAATACGTATCAGGCCGGACTAGCTAGACAGGGAAATATGACAACCTAGGGCTAATTAGTAGAATTATTAAGCTTTAAAAAATGAGTGCAATCATTTTATGTTTTAAAATATTCTTCGAATTGTTGAAAATGTTTTATATTAAATGTTTTATATAAAATCTATATTAAGAAATCGGTTATATGCTCTCGATTACGTAATCTTTTCTTATAGACAACAAAAATATTTTGTGAATAAAAACGTGATAAATAATCCTCTTCATAAATAAGAACGCAGTTACTATTGATTACCTAACTATTAACCAAGGTTCCAGTTATACCTTATTTTATTACTATTGAAAATGTCCATGTTTAGTTAATGAATTAAGTTTTTGTATTGTGTTGTCAGTCTTCAATCGAAGGATTTGAACAATTATAAATTTGCGAAATTTGAAATAAATGGTTGACTATAGAAATTTCAGATATCCTTGACCTACCTACAAAAATATGTATTTACAAAAATTTAATACATTTAGATATCGTGGTCACCGATTTTGACCAGATATCAATGTTGTTTTGTGAGAAATATGATTAAGCTTGTTTAAAATTTGATTATTTTCCAAAATACTGACTAAATAGTACTCCTTTAATAAATACATTTTATTTTTAAATTTGTGTATCTGCTATTTTGTATAAATTTAAAAGATCAAAGAAGTCCGTCCTTTTTTCAACAATTGCTAACTTTTCTTGTTATGCCAACAAAGATTACGAATTGTTTGAATTTGTTAAAATCTTTCAGGAACGACAATTGTTAGAAATACTTAATCTGCCAAACTACTTATACCAAAACTTAAAGTAGTTTTTAAAACCTTAAATTGAAAATTGAATATCGAAAGAAAAATTGAAGCAGCTTTAAAATAGCTTGAAAAATCCAATAAGAATTAATGAGATTTTTTTGGAAAAGCTATTCACGATTTTAAATGCATAACAAATAAAACATCGGCCGTAGAATTAGGCGCTTTTATATCAGAGCAGAGCCTGAATTGTCAAAAAAAAATGTGTTTCTGTTTTCGTTCTGAACATGTTTTGAGCTTAGTCAGAACGCGCTCCACGAGTTCAGAATAAAATAACCGAAATATAGTATAAAAGAGACAGATGGAAATTTTTTAACAAAAACACTATATAGAGTGTTTTTGTTTTTTAAGCTATTGTAAGGTGTAAATCATGTAAATAATAGCCGTATTTTATTGGTAATTATTAGCTAGTGAAGTAATGGAAAGTAAGTGCAGTAATGGAAAGTGTGAATAAAACATATGTTCACTATTATATGCACTTTTATTTTAAATCTCCAAGTTGGTATCTGTGCAATCATACTTATGTCAAAATCAGCTGTTGAAAATACGTACTCAAGGGATGTGTTGAAAAAGTATTATTATTTTTATGTAAAGTTGAATAAGAGTTCAAGTTAATGTGTACATGTAGGTCTAGTCAGAATAGAGTTGAATATGAATTGAAAGATTGAAATGACATAAGAGTGCCTGTCCACATTAAATTTTTAATGTTAGGTGCAAGCAGTGAGACAGGTAGATTATATGTGAGTCAAAAAAAAAGAGAGATGCGTAGATTACAGCCCAAATGCAAACAATATTCATGGATTCAACATGAAAGATTTTGTATTGTATGAGTGAAAGATAGATAGATTTCAAGGGTGTGAGATAGGGATGTGCAGATTGATTTTCTCTTCATCGTGTGGACACAACGAACATAATAAAACCCAGCATTAAAAATCCAATGTTTTCTGAGTTGAACTTTCTCTTCTCAAAATACTTGAACTTTCTCTTCTCAAAATAAACTTACACTGCGATAACCGTCGCGAAGCGAATCAGGGGAATCATTCACAATGATAACAAAAATAGCACAGTGATTATTGATGATTTCTGGGTGATGTCAAGTAGTCAACGCATTGAATATTTACGTTGACAGTCTAATCGTAGATTAATATTTCAAACCAATTTATTTTTATTCTAGTGAAAACAGAGCACAAGAAAAATACGAACGCATCCCCAAATAATAAAATCCTGCCAACATTTAAGTAAAAAATATTTCTGGAACTGGATGAAGTGTCATTCTATTCCAAGCATTCCAAAACTTTATCTGAACTATTTATATGCACTATTTTTACTGCACTATTTATCCGCACTATTTCTTTGTTGTTGTTTAGTGTGTAAGATTTTGCTGCGCTGCGTATAAATTTACCAATAAAAAACGCCTAATGTAAAAAGACCTTAATACTACGTTTCCACCGGGCACTAAACCGAGATTTAGCTAGATTTGTCACAAATCTAATTGAAATCTCGAAGATTTACCATATAAATTTTAATCTCCTCAAATGAAGATTTCAAATAAAACTCATTTTAATATACTTGGAAACATTAGTTTGTCAAATCAAACAAAATTTTTTTCGGAGAATAATTGTTGAACCGACCCATTTAAACGCCAATTTCGTTTATTGACAGATGGAAATGTTAACAAAAACTATCTGTCTCACTTCAATATGACTCAAATTCAAAACAATAAACAACTTTCAAGAAATCACAGACGAAATAAAATGTAAGTATACAAAAATAATAAATATGTACAAGAATATAATAAAACTAATTACTTACAGATGATGAGTGAACAAATACATATTTCTTTCTTTTCGAAAGGAGAATAATTTGAAGTTTGGTTGTTATGACATAAACCAAACGTCAAATTAATCTCCTTTTCTTTGGTGGAAACACCTCATGATTTATTTTAAATCACTTGCCTTAAATCTCGGATAATTTGTTGGTGGAAACGTACTATAAGAATGATTTAGTAGAGCGAACGCTGTCTGCTGGTCAGAATCAGAAACTTGTATGACAAGAAAACAAAATAGAAGATTGCGAATACTAAAAACACTCTAGTAAAGATATAAATCCTCGGTAGCCATATTGGTTTGCCTACAATCTAAACCGGAAACTGGCCTCATAAAGTATTTCTTAATGTGCGTGTAATTTCTCCTCTAATTTATGAAATTTCCCCTAAAAACTCAGTAATTGTGTCTATGTATGCGGGAAAATACGTCAATTTTTCTCGTTGAATTCGTCCACATTACAAATACAATAATGTAAACAAATGGGTTTTGGAGGGTGATACGTACGAAGGATTTATATCTTCATATAGTGTTTTTGGCGAATACTCACTTTCGGTTTCGATTAGTAGAGAAACAAGACATGTCGTGTTTTATTAAAGTTTAAACTATAGACAGTTAATTTCAAAAGTGTGTTTCATGAATAAGTTGGATTGGAGACCTCTGATCAAAACTCTGCTCAGAGTATACTCCATAGAGAAATATACTTACCAAGAGAACCGACCGGTGTCCTGTACCCGTCTTGCCTGAAACACCCTCAAATTTTATTTGAGGTGAACTCTCTCAAATTCGAGGTGAACTCTCCCATATTCGCTATTGGTGAATACATGTGAGTGGTGCAAAAAAAAGCAAAATGGGGAATTGGGCTAAAAAGAAACATGGAATTTTTATGACCTGTCAAAAATGACAGTTCCACAATTTCGATTTCAAAAACAAAACATTCAATTTGAGATTCTACAAGTAAGTTTTTGTAAATTATTTTGTTTTATCTAAACATTAAATAGAATCTATTTCTTTTCAGATCAAAAACCTAAATAATCAAGAGCTACAAGTGTATTTAATTGGAAAAACAATAGACCAGAAACTAGAAGAAAACAATGAGACTTATTGTTCTCGGAGTTCAAGTAGGTACGTTTAAAAAAAGAAGCTCGTAAACAAAAGAATATTTTAGTTATTTTTTTAGCTATGGATTATTCAAATAATATACTTGACTAGCGCCAAACTGGTAATTCAACATTAATAGTCGACCGCCCAGTTTTGGAAGACTCAACAGCAGCAACAGCAACGGCAGAGTATGCAGGCAAACCAGGTAAATTAATTAATTTACTTACGAGCAATCTTAACATGGATATTTTAAATTCTATAGTTCTTTAGGATTTCCAACGTCCTCCGCCCAGAAATATGATGCAAGCTGACCAAAAAAACGACTCTTGCAGCTGCAACTAAAGCAACATCTTCTGGTTTCATAGAGTGCAACAGCACATGAGGTTCAGTTGTGTAAGTACAAATCGAAACAATCATATAGTGATGAACTTGCTTAATCTTCACCTTCTAGATCTAAATCGATGCTTGTAACGCCAAATATCTCACCAAAGAACGGCAGGGACACTGCTGACCGAGTCATCGGCTATTGCGGCCACTTAGGCCGACGCAGACTACGTAGATGATGAAATGGCACCTGTAGAAAAAGTTAAAAAATCAGCCAAAACTGGCAAAAAAGTCAACAAACACCCCCTAAATTCCTATCTTGGGGGTGAAATTATGCGTTACTCCAAAAGCCAGGTAAAAATTCATGAATTTCGTCCTAAAAAAGTGAATTTGTTAGCGCGTCCAAAATCGACAAAAGAAAAATGTGATTTCCATCCATCCAAACCAAACCAATTGGGATTAGTTGATACCCAACTAAGAAGGTAGTCAAGAAGCGCCCTGCTCGTGGTGTCTTCAGTAAACATGTCCGCAACACTCGCAAGAACATGAAGCCCGGACGCGTGTTGATCCTTTTGGCTGGTCGCCATCAAGGTAAACGTGTTGTTCTCCTTAAGGTTTTGGCCTCTGGACTCTTGTTGGTTACCAGTCCATTCGGCATCAACTCATGCCCATTGCGTCGCGTTTCACAGCGTTATGTTATTGGATGCCAAACCCGCATTGATTTGGGTAAATTCACTGTACCTGAACACATCAAAGACACATACTTCAGACGCATTAAGGCTAAGAAGGAGAAGTTCGGTAAAGGAAATATCTTTGCTCCCAAGAAGGAGAAGTACGTTCCAACTGAACAGCGCAAGGAAGACTAGAAGGCCGTCGATACACTTGTACTGAAGGCAATCAAGGCCAGTCCAGATGGCAAATTCTTGAAGAAGTATTTGCAAAATATGTTCTGCCTGCGTTCCACACAATACCCCCATCGTATAAAGTTCTAAGCGCTTAAGAATCGGAATATGTAACGATTTTTTTTACTTATAATAAACTACATTATTAAAATGGATATTAATTTTATCATTATTTTTTAAATTTTGGTGCAGCAAGTTTTGATATATACATACATTTTTTTCAAGGTTGATGATGAAGAAACTATTTGAGTTCAAAAATCTATTTTAGGGCAATCTGTGGTGTTGGTGTGTCATCTATTTTGATACTTATTCTAAATAATAAGGCCGTATCCTGAATTGCTCATAAATACAAAAGTGGTTTGATTTAGTTATTTGTTGTTTACGTTGGCTTTCGGTAAGGGGAAAAGAAAATAATGTGGTTTATTTGTTTTCGATATCTAATGGTATCTTCCATTAGGACATAAAACTGTGATTATGAGAGATTCCAATGTACTTTGATTTGGACGTGCGTGTTAATACCAGAATAAAAAGAGGAAAGTAGAACCAAGTAAATGTTTCACATCCTTGTGAAATTGTAGTGGAATAGTAATCAAGTATACATACAATGTATTTCGACCAAACTAAGCTTATGCCAAAACAAATTTCAGTGCTTAGTTGAGTAGTATCGTGGATCTGATTAATGGCAGTTATTGCATCAACAAATGACAAGTCCTGGCATCGATAGTATTCTCTTTGAATTTTATGATTCGCCTAATTTTATCAATGAATTCCATTGTCTATTTTATAATATCTTTACTATATGAACCATTCTCGATTCTTACAAGAGTCAATGATGTTTCCTTTTTTTCAAAAAAGTGAACCCAATCGATGTAGTCAACTACCTTGGTCTATCTATTATGGATAGTATATAAAAGCTGTTCTTTTCAATCGACATAATCAATGGGTCGCAGAGAATCAAACCTTGAAAGAATTTCAAGCTGCAACTAGACAAATCTAATCAACTGTGGGACAAATTTTCAATCTTTTGCCTTATAAAACTACAACTTAATCAAAAAAAAAGACGCGATTTTCATTAATTTTAAAGGTGCTTTTTATAATATGAACAGAGAAGCGTTATGCCACAAACTGACACTTTTGGGAATATCCACAAAAATGTTTCCTATCGAAGCAACAGGCTGGAATAGAACTAACGTTAGCTACTTCTTTCAATCAACCAAGGTGTAAAATAGGGATTCGTTCTCAGTGCTCTGCTATTTATCTTGTTTTTGGTGGACCTCCACTCTGATCTTGCGGGTGAAGGCATATCAGTAAAAGTTTTACTTTATGCCGAGGATATTGTGCTTCCTTCCAAGCTGCTTCAAAATCAGTGATGAACTACTGTGCCCAAGTTTGGGGTTATTCCCATCATAACGAAGTTAAGAAATTCAAATTTATCGAGAGATGTTTTTCCTTACCCAGCAACACACCAAATCAAGTGATTAACCTAGAAACAGGGCTTCCAAAAGCATTCCTTTCAACAGTCGAACTTAATTTTAAGAACATCCAAAAGTTGGCACCCTTCTTGAAACAGATTACTGAGAAATCTTTTAGATGTCGTGGTAAGGAAGTGTGTTTATTGGGCAAATAAGTGGACAGAACTATTTAATGGGGTCAACATTGATTTTAACCAGTCAACAAAGTCTGAGGGGAAAGCATTGCATATGGAAGCTTGCACAAAACTTATAGAAAGACTGGACGGAACACAAACAGAGCGCTCCAATAACAATCTCAGACAGACGCCAAATTACTCTAACGACAGTAACTCTGGAAATAATCGAAGGGATCATGGATCAATATGTTTATATTGACATCCTCAAACGAAATTTAAAAACAAGTGCCGACATTTTGGGTATTGCAAACGATTACTATTTCCAGAAAGACAACGACCTCAAACACACCGCACATAATACACGTATGTGGCTGGCATACAACACTCCCCACTTGCTACGAACCCCACCACAGAGTCCAGATATAAACCCCGTTGAACACCTATGGGATGCTTTAGAAAGGAAGATCCACATCCACGATATTCGAAATAAACCTCAGTTAAAAGAAGCCTTATTATCTGAATGGAATAATATAAGCAGTTCTTATACAGAAAAACTTGTAGGGTCCATGCAAAACCGACGTAATACTGACACCAAAAGTAGTAAAGAAGAATAATTAGTTTTGTTTTTTTCTAACGTTTTTTTCATATCTTTTACAGCAATACGCAAACTTTTGTGGATAATTTTCAAATTTTTTTTTGTTTCAATTTGTTTATTTTTGAATAAAGAATATTTTGTTTATGTATGTTATAAAAGATCAAAATCTTGAATATTGTTTAATTGAAATATACTTTTCAAAAAATTTTATCAATCATCGTTTGTGAATAACAGCGGTTTTTTTCAATTATTCATCGCTGTAGGCGGAGCAAAATCGCATCGTCACCTCCAAGTGGTGCCCGCTGGATAACCGTAAGGTGAACTAACGACGAGCGTTGGATCTATTGAATCCAAGAGCTGAGACACCTGAGCTATTTTCTCAGGAATTAGGAGCAAAAGATAAGATAATCGCTCTGAAGAACCAGCTCTCCAAGAAACCTAAATAGAAGAGGTAACTGAGCTATTTATGGGAATAAACAAAAGTTACAAAAACAAAAACAAATATGGCAATGAGTAAAACAAATAGATATAATACCCCAGGTGGCAATCCAGATAAACTGGTAAATCCACTCTCTTCGGAGATCGGTCCTACGGATTCTGGGGAGGACCAATTATTGCTTTTAGGAAATAGACGGAGTTCAAAAACACTAAGAACTCCACCAAAAATATCATCAAGGGTTACTCCATCGAAAACCCCAACGCAAAAATCAAATGACAAAGAAGTCATTAACGAAAAAGGAACCATCTATGAAAAGATCGAAACAAAAGATCAGCAGTGTTCCACAAAAAACAACGAGATCCACCAAGTTGAATCCGAAAATTATTTCGATAAATGGCAAATAGAAATCTTAGCCAGAAAACAACTTGAAGCCCTTGTTGAAAGTCTTCAGCAACAAGTGAAGAGACTCGAAGAAAAAGTCAGCTTGCTCGACAAAAAGTCCGTGAAAGACAACATATCAAGTCAAAAGTCACCAGTAGTGAAAAGTCCACAAAAAACTGCTAATGAGTTTCATACTGATGAGGAAGAGCTCCTCCTTGAAACTGAAGGAAACCGAAGTAAACGTAAGTCAAAGAAACGAAAAGCAGAGAGTAGCCCAGAGGCTGTTATAAAATGTCAGCAAACAGGTTCAAAATCAGATACTGCTACAATAATGAGAGCATCCAATAAAGAAATAAGAGATTTACCCCAAAATAAGTCTCACGTTAAAGGTACCAGGCAAATTGCCCCACCTCCAATTATGATCTCCGGATTGGCAATGTTTGGCGAGCTAAAGAGCATAATAGAAAAATGCACGAATAAGGCATGTAAATATACATCATACAATAAAGACAATTGGAAAGTCATTGTTGAAGACGCCGATGCGTATAGATCTGTTACTGAAGAATTGAACAAAAAGAAAATTCAGTGGCACTCGTACGAAAATAAAGCTACAAGATCGATAAAAGTAGTAGCAAGAGGCCTTCACTCTTCATGTGTTGCCAAAGAAATTGTCGAAGACCTTATACAAAAAGGCTTTCAAGCTCTCGATGCCAATAATCTTATTAAAAATGAGATAGTAAAAGACTCCACTGGGGTATCAACGACAAAAAAGAGATCTCTACCTTTATTTATGCTCACGTTTGAAAATAAAGAAAGTCTCGATAAGATTTACAGTATTAAATCAATTATGGGCATAGTTGTCAAAATTGAACCACTGCGAAAGTCGAAAACTGTTCCACAATGTAAGCGCTGTCAAGCCTTTGGGCATACACAAAAATACTGCAATCGCGAGTTCGCTTGTGTTAAATGCGAAGGCAGACATGCAACTAAAAACTGTCCCATGGGCAGAGAACAGAAAGCGAAATGTGTTAACTGTCAAGGCAATCATCCTGCAAGTTACAGAGGATGTCCAGTAGCAAAAAAGTTCCAAGACACAAAAAGAAAAAACAAAACTGGGAACAAGCTTAGAAACTCAACCAAAACAAAACCAGTAGTTGAAAGCAAAAAAGTAACGGTCGATAACACTACTAAAAATCAACCGGGAAAAGCAATTGCACTAAGCAAAAGTGATGAAAATAAATCCTATTCCCAGATTATAAAAAATGTGCGGAAGAATGAGGAAACTTCTATAAAAGAAATGCTGGAACTCATCCTGAAAAGGATTGACCAACAAGATTTAAACATAAAACAGCTAAGCGAAGAAGTCGCTCTTAAAAAACAATGATGGACAGAACACTCAAAATCGCAACATGGAATGCAAACGGTCTTTTACAGCATGTATCAGAACTAAACATCTTCTTAGACATAGAGCATATAGACATTTGTTTGGTGTCCGAAACCCACCTCGCTATTGAACAAAGTCTTGATAATCAATTACCAAACTATACATGTTATCACGCTCCGCACCCAGCTGACAAAGCTAGGGGAGGATCAGCAATACTTATAAAAAAGTGCTTAACACACTATGAAGAACCAAAGTTTACTAATGAAAACATGCAAGTAACAACAATTAGTATTGGTATAAAAAAGAAAGAATTTAAAATAGCAGCTATATACTGCCCTCCGAGGCGCTCTCCAACTGAAGAAGACTATGCAGAACTCCTACATTTGTTAGGACATAACTTCCTTGTTGGTGGCGACTTCAATGCTAAACATACCCAATGGGGATCTAGGCTCATAACAACAAAAGGTAAACGGCTATACCAAGCAGGCCGAAAATACAACTGCGAATTTTATTCTTCTGGTTCGCCAACATATTGGCCATCTGATACTAACAAAATACCAGACCTTATAGACTTTTTCGTAGTTAAAGGTATTAAACGAAATCATATAAGTGTCGAAGGTAATTACGATTTATCATCAGATCATACTCCAGTAATTTTATCACTGAGCGAAACAGAAATAATAGAAAAAAGTAATCCCAAGCTCGTGAATAACAGAACAAACTGGAACGAATTCAGAGACAAACTTGAAAATTTTATAAACCTAAGATCCCCTATGCAAACAATTGAACAAATTGATCATGAAGTAGAACAATTTATTGCTGATGTGCAGCAGGCTGCAGAAGAAAGTACTCCAACTATTTCGAATGCGAGAGAAAAAGAAATAAAATATCCTATCGAAATAAAGGAGTTGATATTGGAAAAAAGAAGAGCTAGAAGAAAATGGCAATCCACGAGATTCCCAGATGATAAGGTAGTTTTTAACCGTCTTAACAACGAATTAAAAAAAAGAATCTGTGAGTTTAAAAATGATTCACTAAGTAGATTCCTGAAAAGTCTGACGACGGATGCTTCTACAGAATACTCCTTATGGAAAGCAGCTAAGCGCCTAAAAAGACCTCAGACACAAAACCCGCCGATAAAATCTCAAGATGGTAAATGGATCGGAAACCCGAAACAAAAGGCTGATCTCTTCGCTGAACATCTCGCGAATGTTTTCAAGCCATTCCCAGCAAGCACAGCTACAGATCCCTTACAGTTTGTTGACAGAAATGACGAATGTGAAATACCTTTTGTCACGCTCAAAGAAGTAAGAAGCATGTGTCAACATAAGTTGTCAAACAAAAAATCACCAGGGTACGATCTTATAACTGCTCAGGTTCTGAAAGAAATGCCTCTTATAGCCTTCAAGAAACTCCAATTTATAATAAACGCATGCCTTAAACTAAGATATGTGCCACATCATTGGAAAATTGCAGAAGTCATTGTTATACCTAAACAAGGTAAGCCACCAACAGAAGTTACATCTTACAGACCAATATCGCTTATACCAATCATGGCAAAAGTTTTTGAAAAACTGCTACTGAAAAGGCTTAGCAAAATAATTGAAGAAAGAAGACTAATTCCGAGCCATCAGTTTGGATTTAGAAATAAACATTCCACGATAGACCAAGTGCATCGAATTACGGATGTTGTGGAAAAGGCACTTGAAGAAAAACAAGTTTGCTCGTCTGTATTCTTAGATGTTGCTCAAGCTTTTGACAAGGTTTGGCACTTGGGACTTGAGTACAAACTGCATAGGGACCTCCCCAGGCAGTACTACGAAATACTGAAATCCTACGTTACGAACCGACTCTTTAGAGTACGGTACGACCAAAATTACTCGGAACTTAAGAAAATTGAAGCCGGTGTACCACAAGGAAGTGTCCTAGGACCAACCCTGTATCTGTTATATACAAGGGATATTCCAGTGGACATCAACGCTATCATGGCCACCTTTGCTGATGATACTGCAATATTGGTGCCAGATAAATCCGTTACGAAGGCTACACAAAAATTGCAAAATGCAGTCGATAAAGTTAGTGATTGGACGCACAAATGGCGTATCAAATTAAACGAAACAAAATCGACGCATATAAACTTTACAAACAAAAACATAAACAATGTTCCAATATTTATAAACAGTACAGAAGTACCTTACTCCAATACCGCCAAATACCTTGGAATGAATTTGGATGCAAAGCTTAAATGGAAAGAACACATCAAAAAGAAAAGAGAAGAACTAAACTTGAAGTACAGAAAAATGTACTGGTTAATAGGAAAGAACTCTGACCTATCTATCCAGAACAAACTAATGTTATATAAGCAAGTATTGAAACCTGTTTGGACATATGGCATCCAACTATGGGGCTGTACAAAGAAAACAAATGCTGAACCCATCCAAAAATTCCAAAGCAAGGTCCTTCGTGGAATAATAAATGCCCCTTGGTATATAAGAAATAGCGATCTACATCGTGACCTTCAAATTGAAATGGTTACAGAAGTGGTTAAGAAACACGCTGTATCACACAATCAGCGACTGCAAAGTCATACTAATTCCGAAATGGAGACCGTATTAAATGTACGAGACAATGTTCGGAGATTAAGAAGAACCAAGCCTCATGAGCTGATGGTCTAAAAGCTACGGGGAAGTGTTATAACCTTAAACTTCCCCCAATGCGATTTAAAAATTAAGAAATAAAAATCATTTGTCGATCTTTCATAGATTGGTCCTGATTCACCGGTGGTTTTAGTGCGGTAAGAGTCCCACACTACTCGGTACCGATTCTTACCGAGTGTCTTTTGAAGATTTCCATCGGATAAAAAAAAAAAAAAAAAAAAAAAATCGCTGTACGCAGACTTTTGTGGAGCACTGTATCTCAAGAGCCTAAATTGATAGAGTAATTCTGGATTCGGGTTTGAATTGAAGATGTTGACGGCATCGAAAGCAATAAATCATGAATGAAGAAAGGTATTTCAATTGAATTCCAGAGACCTACAATTTAAATTAGAAAAACCTAAAATTAAGATAGTTCTTTTTTTATTATTTATAAATACATCCTCACCAACTACATCACAGAGTTCGCCAAAAAATGTAAAAGGAAGATATTCAAATGTGAATTTCTGCAAAAAAGAACATAGTGAAACAGATCAATTGGCCAATCCTCGGTGGTAGGTACTGTCTTGAAAAACTGACTGTAGATTAAATTAACTATTGTTCACATCATGAGGAAGGACTTGCATACACTTCAATCTTTCGCCTATCCGTAGCTGGCTGAAAGAAGTGCTTTGCATTGCACAGATGGTGAAACATGACGTGAATGTGCTACTGCTACCAAACTCTCCAATTGATTCAATTTGTATTTGATCAAGTTGGCTTGGCTATGAATGACCACCAAGTAAAGAGATTCGTCAACTACATAGCAACTCTCGACTTGTACATATATCCATCTCGACAAATGAAGCATGTCAGATAGGTTTCATAGCGAAGCATTTCAGTCTTCTGCGACATCGATCCCTTCGCTTTAATCGGCCCTTCTTATTCTTATTCAGGGTTAAAAATGAGGATATAAGCTATCAGAATAGAGCTATTTGATTTCCAGGAACAAAGTCTTGTTGAGAAGTGTAATTTTAACTAAAAAACAAAACAAAACAATATTCTTATAATTTGTGTTTTAAATTAATGTGACGAACACATTTACCTTGAATTTGTACCTCTTCGCTCCAGAATAAATATGTTGGCGTTGCTGGCTTCCTACTTGGGGGATTCCACTTTTCTTGTTGTATCATTATCCTTGGTTTCTTCTTTATCTGATGATTAAATTAAATTCATTAAATTCATTATATATTTTTATTTCAATAAATTAATGTTTTTGTTTTACCTTCATTTGCATTATTGAATATGAATAATTTTGTTTTGTTTACATTTTCGTAGAATTGTCAAAATACTCACCTCGCTGTTAATCTGTCAAAACTGGGTTAAACTGAAATTAGGCCACGTTCGCATTGCACTTCTATGGTGCGCCTATACTTTCTGCATGATTTTTTTTGTTTTTTTCATAAAAATCACAGAATTTGTGTGCCAAAAGCAGTCAAATACTCTTTTTAGCACAGTTTTCACTAAAAAGAAGTTGTCAAAATTAATTTTTCTTAAAATATTGCATTAATTTTTCAATTTTTGAATTCAACGGATCTCTTTTTTGAACGGCTGAGTTCACCTCACATTGTTTTCCCCCTAAATGTGCATACTGAGCCCAAAAGCCCATAACAACTACATAGAATCTGGATTTTTCCATAAGAAATGCACGGGACAACTAACACATGCTTATGCTAATGGGCAAATTGTGCTCAGTACAGCTTGTAGGTCGAAAGAGAGCGAACCCCATAAGTCGGTTCTCTTGGTAGATATACATATTTCTCTATGGTATACTCGATGTACTCAGATTAAGCTCAGTGGTTGCAGTGGGGAAATTTCATAAATCAGAGGAGAAATTACACGCACACTAAGAATAATTTTATGAAGCTGATTTCCGGTTTAGCTTGTAGGCAAACCAAGATGTCTACCGAGGATTTATATCTTCATATAGAGTGTTTTTGGTTGCTACCAGCTTAAGGCAGAGAGAAAAGAACTAATAGAGAGAACCAACTTCGACAGTTGCTCTCTTTTTGCCTTTAAGCTGTGATTTGCACACCAACTTGCATATTATGCATTAACAACAAATAAAAAAAAATGTGGGGAACAAATACTTATGCGAGTTGGTGTGCATACTCACCACCAGAGAGAAAAAACTTTTCTCTCTGCTCACCACCTTTGAAAAATGGCAACCACCTTTGAAAAATGGCAACCACCTTTGAAAAATGGTGGATGTAGTCGGCTGTTGAGAGGTGTTCAAAGAAAATTCAAAATTGTGTATGAACAACTTTTTGATAGGTACTCTCATTGTGTTCGTTTGGGAGTAATATCATTCAAATATGAAGTGAAATTAATTACTCTTGTTAGGTGCCAAAACAATGAAGATTTAGAAACAATTCTAAATTACACATTTAGAGAAATATTAGTTAGATATTTTAAGCCAGTTTTATTCATTAAGTAAGTAAAATATATTAGGTGGTTCAACAGTCCAATGAGAATTAGCACTACTACTACTACTACTGCAAGCACTACTACTACTATTTTTTTATTATTAGCTGCGTTTATGCGTTCAGACCGTTGAAAAATGCAAAAAAAACTTAGATTTGTTTCAATTTTCAGAGTTTATCGATGCGAGAGTTGCAGGAACATTGAAAACGAGAGTTACAGAATAAGAAGAAATAAAACAACGAAGGAACATTGAAAACATTTTTATATACTCATCTCTTTTTTCATTCCTATTTTATTTGTGTGTACTCGTTGTTTATTTTCTTTACATTACTCACAACATTTCCAAAATGCTAAAAATAAGTGATTTAAGTAGAGACTTAATAAGAAGACCATCAACTTGTTACTTCTGTTGCCAATTTTCATTTCATGTTTGTACAAAAGTAAAAATATTTGTATTCTCGCCAGATCAGTGGTTTTGTGAAAAGAATATACAAATTTGTTCTTCAACCAAAATTTAAGTCTTATGCATCATTTTTATAAGTTTTCCAGTTCTAACTATTTATATCTTATCTTTCAGTTATATAGCGACAAGGAAAAATCTGTGAGGGAAAGTTCTAACTACAGTTTTTCTGAAAGTGCATTGTGGCTTATTCATACGAGTAGATGTTTTGCTAAACTTTTTAGGCTATTCATAAATAAATGCTAATCAAAGTTAAGGGCTAATTCTGAATAACTATAAACATAGAAAATGCTGTGTTCAAGTAATTTTTATCGCAGCCAAATTTCATAATTGATTTTTGTTGGTGTATGAAAAAACTGAAAAAGTAATTCATGACAAATAAATGTTACGTTAACACTATTTAACACTAAGTTCCAGAAAATATCGATTGATACCGCAATTGCTAAGGATCTGAATATTTTATATAAATATTCCCGGTAAACTGTATTATTATTATTATTATTTCCGCCTTTTATAATTCAATGTAAAATAATTCAATGCAGTGTATTTTAGATAATACAGTAGTAAAATTATTAGTTAAGGTATTACTATTGAAATAAACATAACATACATTTATAAAAAACATGTGCTCGGTCATATATACAAATAAAGTCTAGTCTAAAAAACCTTAACCTTGTTACACTCTTTCTGCATACATCCTTTCTTGTTTTGGTTGTTAATGCCATCTATCTGTAACTCAGAGAAAGAGAAGGGAAAAACAAATTCACCACTACCGTTATAACGTTTACCGTAATTTATTGACAAACGAGCATTTTGTTTCTTATTAGGCCGTGTGTGAATTGCGTTAAAATGTGTGTTAAAATTTAACCAGCGTTAAAATTTGACACTAATGAGGTGAATAAAATGGGTTAAAATTTATTGAGCTGTGGAGCAGGTTAAAGTGTGTTAAAATTTGACGTTTCTATTGATACAGAAATTTGCTCTTGCTTTTGCATTCAATTTTTCAATGTTACCACACCGAATAAATCAATTAATCAAAATGGGAATTTTGTTTGAATATTTTTGACTGTTGTTTTAAAATATGACATTAGAATCGAGAACAATAAACAAAAAAGATTTTTTTTAGTTTTAGAGACTTTTTATTAACCCTGTTTTCTTAAAAATATGTTTTGTAAGAGAAATTATTTTTCCGCGAAACAGAAAACCAATTTTTGTTCAGGGAAATTTCTTAAATTATCGAGGGAAATTTTTTTAACCTGCGCAGAAATCTTGGTTAAAATAATTGTTTTAACGCAATTCACACAGCAAATGGCTAAATTTGATCCCATCTCAAAGAAGACGTCAAATTTTAATCGTGGTAGAAGTTTTAACGCAAATTTTAACGCAATTCACACACGGCCTTATATTTATTTTTCCTCTTCTTCTCAGCTGAAACTAAAGACGTTGCTCCTTTCGAAGAAGAAGAAGATTATATGGGAATACCACCAACCAAATGCTAAAAAGGAAAACTAAATTTGTTCCCTCCTAGGCCGCCTAGCCTGCCTGGTGATGCGTGCTGGGTGCTAATTCGGCGAGAAATGTCAAATGTCTCAATCTCTCAACTGAAGTTTTTTCTCCCTCTTTGCTCTCCGAGGTGAAAATATGTATACACCGATACGAATTCAACACGCTATAAAAAATGAGAGTAAGAGGTTTCGAAGGGACGGAGATGAGGAAATTTGGCTCTCTTGATTAGTTTTTTCTCTCTGCTTAAGGGGCCAGTTATAGCATTGAAATCGATCCGGAAAAATGTTTGAATCGATATTTGACGGTGTTTCTCTTTGATTAGAAATGAAAATTATATACTGATCGATCGGAAATCACACAAAGAATTTTTTTGAGAAAAAAAGTTTAATTGTGCATTTATTTTTCTCTAAAACTGTATTTTTCTATTTTCCGGACTGAAATTCATTATTCATTTCAAGATAACCTAAATGGGTCATTGGCGATAATAAAACACAGCTTTTCTTTCTTTAAAAAGAATGTTTGATCAAAAAAGCTTAGACTTAAAAAAAAATAAGGAAAAGTAGGAATTTAATCTCATGATAGATAATTTGGTACTTTTATTTCGATTTATTTTTAGAACCATTTTAAAATTTCAACTTGACAACCAACGCTAATTCGAAATTGTCCAATCCATTTCAATTGACTTGAATCACTTTAAATATTCAGAAGCTTGGTGGTAGTCAAAGGAAGTTATTGTAATCAATCCGATTTGTCGATTTAAAATTGTTGACATTTTTCAATGTTTAAGGTCCCTAGAATCTTAAAGATTGTTAGAGAGATTTATATGCAACAAAAAATAACGTTTTTGAAGTATGGTAAAATTTTGAAAAAATCGAACTGACAGTTTTTTATATAAAAAATAAAAATCTAAAAAGAAAATCTAAAAGAAAGTCGCTAAAAATTGATTTCCAACAGTCAGTTTTTCTAATAAAAATTAGATCTACAAAAAGTACTAAACAAATTGGTAAAAATTGATGTTCGATTCTTGATAACGAAATAGAATGATCTTGGAAAAAAAATCCAATCTGTATTTTTTACATAAGAAATAAAAACTATAAAAAAATGGTTCTAAAATTGGTTAAAATTGATATCCAACTATAATTATCGGGAACAAAAACAGATATTGAAATCAAACCTATTTTTTCATTGCTCTAGTTTTGAATCCTTCCTCGAATCTAAAATCATAGACATTCAAAAAAACTCTGCATTATTTAAACCCTACAATTCATTTACATTTAAAACATAAACGAAAGTTTGATTTTGGAAGTAGATTATTCTTAAGGATAGTCGCAAAATTAAAGTTGAAATTGTTGGATTTAAGCAAAAATTTTCTATTTAACAATCTGCAATGGGTGAAAAGCACTGATTGAAAAAAAATCAGCTGTCAAAGAAAAAACAAAAAATTAATCCACCGTGTATTAATTTTTGTTGGATTTCAGATGTTCATGGACCTAATGTCAAAATTACAAATATAACAGTGTAAGCAAATGGGTGTGAATGTGATACGTATAAAGGATTGCGGTCCTTACATAGAGTGTCTTTGATCTATATGATAAAGATATAAAGAAAAGATGTAAATTGCAACAAAAAATGTTGGCTTGTTTTCGCGCATTCATAAAACTAGCTAATGAGTTTTGTGTTCAAATGTCACGCATCAGCTGTTTGCTTTAGGTTGTTGGCAAACCAATAATCCAAAATTTAAGGCAAGTGATTTAAAATAAATCATGAGGTGTTTCCACCAAAGAAAAGGAGATTAATTTGACGTTTGGTTTATGTCATAACAACCAAACTTCAAATTATTCTCCTTTCGAAAAGAAAAAAATATGTATTTGTTCACTCATCATCTGTAAGTAATTAGTTTTGTTATATTCTTGTACATATTTATTATTTTTGTATACTTACATTTTATTTCGTCTGGGATTTCTTGAAAGTTGTTTATTGTTTTGAATTTGAGTCATATGGAAGTGAGACAGATAGTTTTTGTTGACGTTTCCATCTGTCAATAAACGAAATTGGCGTTTAAATGGGTCGGTTCAACAATTATTCTCCGAAAAAAAAGTTTGTTTGATTTGACAAACTAATGTTTCCAAGTAGATTTCAATGAGTATTATTTGAAATCTTCATTTGAGGAGATTAAAATTTGTATGGTAAATCTTCGAGATTTCAAGGAGATTTGTGACAAATCTAGCTAAATCTCGGTTTAGTGCCCGGTGGAAGCGTAGTATAAAGCGAACAGCTGATCTCCTTAGAGATTCAATGTGTGCGTGACACTTCCCCTAAAAATTTATTATTTAAATCTATGTTGCATGAAAAAAGACAAACATTGTATCCAAAAACACTCCATTACCAAGACCGGAATCTTTCGTACGTTTCACTCTCCAAAACCCGTTTGTTTACATTGTTGTATTTGTAATTTTGACAATTAGTCCATGAATAGATGTGAGCAAAACAAAAAAAAACGATGCCGTGGGCTAGCGGCACTTTGCATTTGCAAAGCAAAAACAAAATGCAGGGGTTAATAAGTATTTTCAGGTTTTTCTTTTTACTTTTTTCGATGAAAAAAGTCAGTTTTAAGCTTTAATTTTGCAGGCATTTTGTGGATAGTGAACCAATGTACCTTTTTGTCTTGAAAAAAGCATGTTCAACATCAGTTTATTACCATTAATTCACTAATTTACAGTAATCACTACGAAATTCTTTAAATTTCATAATAAACCTCGGATTTTTGTATCAAAGATGCGTTCGAAGAACCATCAATTTAAGGGTGCGAGTGCAATTTTTGTATCGAATTCTAATAAATTTTCGTTAACGAACGGCCCAAATATTTTGTTTGCAAGTAATTAAAATCTGTATCAATTTAATTAATCCAAGTATATTTATAGTTTGTATATTTAAAAAAAGAGTTATAATCGAAAAATATCCTATCAATAACATTCTTGATTGATGGAAGCATATATGTATTTCCTATAAAAAAAAAAACTATGCATCAAAGGAACACAAATGTTTTAAAAAAGTAATCAGAACGATTATAGCGAACCTGTTGAATAAATGCAGAGCAAATAAAATGTAAATTTTGACATATATCACAAAATGAAAACGTCTTAAAATCGTTCTGAATTCATTCACAACTAATTCACAACTAATCGTCATGAATGTTTTTTGTTGATGTACAGAAGTTTTTTTTAGTGAATTTTCACAGTTTAACGCAAAACATAATTTTAATTCATTCCTTAAAAATGTTTAGTTACCAAAGTTCAAGTTTACTTATTATTGTTTGAAAAGTATGTTTAGTAAATATGCTGCTAATAATGAACAAAAATTAATGAGTTTTACGTATATGTTTTTGTTTTTCGTAATATAATAAATACTACCGTAGATTACATTTTATAAATGCAGAACATAGAAGAAAATATACATAAACAAAGTTTTCAGATATAAAGCAGAGGTTAGCGAAGAATAATATTTTTGAGAAAGCCAATAATATTTTAAATACGTTCATTAAAGAAATTTCCGCTTCGGCTAACCTTCATCAACTTTTTAGAAAAAAAATTTGCATTAATAGCAGCCAATTATATCATAGCATAATTAATTTTTCAGATTGTAAAATGTCTAGAAATGTTCATACGCTACAAAATTCGTAATTTTATGCGTAAACATAGAAGATAACATTATTTAGTCAAGAAGTATGGATTTTGGCGCGTATAGCGGTTTTTTTCTATTGGGTGTTCGGTTTCCCCATACTGGAATAAAAAAAAGTTACTTAAATCTATTTATTGCACTCATTTAGTTAGTATTGTGTGGCACCATATTGCCTATTTCTATTCCTTAAAGATGCTTTACACAAAGCAACTTATTTTTAAAACATGGTTCCCTCAAATTTGTATTCCAAAATCTAACTACAAACAAAATTCTAACTCTAACATAGTCCCTCAAAAAGAAATTTTCAGGAATATTTCTGCAACAAACAAAACTAAGATTTAGTCTTGCAACTACCGAACTGCTTAAATGATGAAAGTACTAATCTAATTGAGGAATCTGAACTAGCTAAAGTTGGCAGTGGAACTTCACATGTATGCTTCTCGTAGCATTGTCTGTACAAAAAAATACGGAGGCACCCGCCTATTGTTTCCACCTGAACTTCTAACGTCGCCAAGAAAATGCTCTAAGCAAACTACAGCTGAAAAAATTGCCTGTTTTGTTGTTTTACAAAGTATTGAGTTACACTTTTGTCCATTTGCAATAATTATACTTAACCAGTTGCAGCCCATGTTGCGTTCGCAAATTATTTAAGTAAACAAAATAAATAATAATAAACTAATAAATCATTAAATAATATGTATTTGGTCAATTTTATTTTATTTAATATACATTTACAACATTTATTTGGATTGAAATTAAAAAGCTATACAAGTCTTCCAATTTAAGCACTTCAGATTCTGTTGGTAAGGATTGTTTAGTTTTTGAACGAGGCCATGAAACATGCCAAATAAAGCATTTAGATGGGGCTGATTACTATAATGAAGCATTTTGATGGGCCGAAACACTAAATGTGAGAATGTGTTTGGTTTTTTGCATCATTTCACGCACACTTTCTCACATTTAGTGTGTAGTTAGCTTGTAGGCAAGCCGAAATGTCAGTCTGAGATTCCGGTCTTGGTAATGGAGTGTTTTCGATTGTATCTAAATACAATATACAAAAATGTAAAGAAATGGGTTTTGAAGGGTGCTACGTACGAAGGATTTATATCTTCTTACAGTGTTTTTGAAATAAGGCATCAATGATTTGTTCTGTTTTTGTTTTCATTTAGTTTCAGTTCCTTTGTTTTTTTTTTTTTTGTTTTAATTTAATGATAACGAATTGAGAGTATCAATGTCATAAAATATGTGGTTGAAATATAAAAAGGAATATCAGTCTATTTTTACTAATTCAAATAAATAATAGTAGAACTTATTGCCAACAAAGATAAAGAAACAGTGATATAATAAAAAAGGACTTCTACATTATTACAAATATATTTCTTTTATATTTTATTTTGTGTCTATATACAAAAAATGCCGTATCGGATTCGAAATGGAGACGATTATCCGACATGGGTTTGTATTAACTTAAATCTGTTGGATTTTTTGTTTAAATATAAATATATTTTAATATTCTTATTGCTTTGAAGATTGGCTTTATATTCGTTTTCAATTTGATTGTTGGTACCGGAGCTCTTACTTTGCCTGCTGTTTTTGCTAAGGCTGGATGGCTGTTAAGTGTTGCGGTTATAGTTCTTATGGGTGGTATTAGTTACATGACAGCGACTTTTGTCATTGAAACCATGGCATGTGCAAATGCCGTGTTCTTATGGCAGTGTTTGCAGTACTTGAAGAAGGATCAAACAGCTGAAAATGCAGAATATGATGACAATGAAACCGAAACTGACGATCCAACAGAAAAGCTATTGCCACGAAACAGGGCACAATTGTCAACAACTATTGGAACTAATAGTGGCAGCCTCGAACAGATACCGTTGTCGTCGCAGCGATCGCAACACTATATGCTCGATAAGAAAGTGGAAATGGGTGAAATGGCTGGGTTGTTTTTTAACGATTTCGGACGGGTTATGTTTTACTTGTGCATTGTTATCTATATGTACGGAGACTTGAGCATATATTCAGCGGCTGTAGCAAAAAGCTTGAGAGATGTTGTTTGGTAAGAGCTTGTTTTTTGAATAAATGTATTTTATTTTTTGTGCATGTTGAACTTTCATATAAGTTCATTCTTATTTTGATGTTTCTGACTGCTTTAAATTTCCAAAGCAGCTCAGAATAAAGGAAATGCAAAAATGAGGGTGTAGTTATTTTATCTCTTACCTCACTACCCGATCCTTTGATTGAAAAAATAAAGTTGTGAGTGCAAATAAAATGCGATATCTATTATGCCTTGATGTAAATTCACTTTATTTATTTATAATTCGTTAGATACTAACATTAACAATTCTTAATATATACTTAAAATCTAAGAACTTAAACTAGACTGTTGAAAAATAATAATTTGCAATTTATACTTTTTATATTATCATTTGGTGAATTAATACAAGCGTAAAATTTATTATAGATGTCAATTAATTGATTTAAGGGGCTATGTATACCATAGTTTGATCTGCTAAAATTAGTATTCAATGGTTTCTGGAGTCTTATACTTGAACGACTAAAACTAAAGTTTAAACTACCAAGAACTGATGGTGATGAAATTTGTCCGATTATTATTCCAACAATAAAACAAAATTGCAAGTACTTCCTATGATTTGTCAAAGAAGGAAGATTTATGAGTGAAAGTCTTTGTGAATAAGGCGGTAATGTATGAATATCATGAAACCACGGAAGGAATCGTAGACAAAAACGCAAAAATCTTTTCTGAATGGCTTCGAGTCTTGTGACGTGTACGGCGTAGTAAGGTGACCATACAGTACAAGCATATTCCAGGACTGGTCTCACAAATGAAACAAAAAGTAATTTTAAAACATATACTTACTTACTTACTTACTTAAGGTGGCGCTACAGTCCTGTGTGAACTAGGGCCTCACCCAACAAACTTCTCCATCTAGCTCGGTCCCTAGCTAGATGTCTCCAGTTTCGCGCTCCGAGTTGGGTGAGGTCACCTTCCACTTGTGCGCGCCACCTGATTCGCGGTCTTCCTCTACTGCGCTGTCCTGTAGGTGTGGATTCGAAGACTTTCCGGGCCGGAGCATTGGTTTCCATGCGCTCTACGTGACCCAGCCATCTTAGTCGTTGGACTTTTACCCTTCTGGCTAAGTCTACGTCGCTGTACAGCCCGTACAGTTCGTCGTTCCAAATTTTAAAACATATGGATCACGGAAATCACGGCCAAACCTCTTAATAAAACCCAGAACTCTATTTGCTTTTTTTAACTATGAAGTTAATATGTTCATTGAATGTTAGTTTAGGATCTAAGACAACACCCAAGTCAGAAAATACATATACTCTACTTAAAGGACAAGAATCAAACATGTAATTATGATAAATTCATAAAAAAATTAGGTAATTATCTTGATAGTTGTACAACATATATGATCAAAAAAAGTAAGAATAAACCCCTGAAATAATGGATGACAGGATATATTTTGAATAAAGTAAGCATTAAAAACAAACTTGGTAAAAAATGTAAGAAATATCCAAATAATAATCACTTTAAAACAGAATACAAGAAAGTATGCAAACAATTAACAAAAGAAATTAGAACTTGTAAGGAAAATTATTATTTAGCTCAATTGGAAAAAAATAAAGGTAATATTAAAGGGGAATGGAAAATTGTGAATAAACTTTTAAATCGTAGTTACCAATCAGAAAAGCCTTTAGTTATAGAAGATGAAAACATTCAAATAACTGATACTACTGAAATTGCTAATCGTTTTAATACATTTTTCATTTCTATTGCTGAAAATATCTCTACTGAGGTATTTAGGAACAGAAATGACTGTTTGTTCATTGAAGGTTTAACTAATGATAATGTTAATACAGAAAGTCTTTTTTATGTTCCTATTTTGCCTGGTGAATTACTTTTTATCATTAAAAAGTTAAAAAAATCAAGTGCTGTGACTAACGATAATTGTTCCAGCTTTATCTTTAAGATGTACTTTCACATATTTTCAATAAAAGTGTGTACGGTGGTGTTTTTCCAAGCGCTCTCAAGATTGCTGAAGTCATTCCTCTACACAAAAAATCTTGCATTATGAATAATTATAGGCCTATTTCACTGTTAGCTGTTTGTTCTAAAATTTTTGAAAAAGCAATCAAGAAAAGAATTTTGAAGTTTCTTGATAAAAATAATTTTTTTAGTGAATCTCAATTTGGATTTAGAGCCCATAAATCAACTGAAGATGCGTTATTAAAATTTTGCAGTGAAATTTATGATAACACAAACAAGAATTTGTTTACAGCTGGACTCTTTATTGATTTAACTAAAGCTTTTGATTAAGTTGATCATAATATTCTCTTGAGAAAATTAAAAAATGCAGGAATGCGTGGATTTATTTATAATTGGCTAGATTCTTATTTATCCAATAGAAAGCAATTAGTGAAAATAAATGGTAGTTTAAGTAGTTTTTGTGATATTAGTATTGGTGTTCCCCAAGGTTCGGTTTTGGGTCCCTTGCTTTTTCTGATCTTTATTAATTCTATTTTCAATCAGAATTTCAAAGGCAAAATTACAGCATTTGCTGATGATAAGGCCTTTTCATATGGTTGCAGTTCTCTGGTTAATTTAATTTCTGACATTAACTCAGACTTGGATATATTAAGACGCTGGTTTGCAGTTAATAAAATGGTATTAAGCAATAAAACATAACTAATGTATTTTAGTCTGTCAGGATCTTCTAACTTAGTTGATTGCGATATATTTTATCATTCCTCAGATTGCCAAAAATTTAAATTCAGTGTAAATGAATCTAATAGTTTTGTCTCTAGGGAGCCCTGTTCAACTCATTGCTTTCAGGTAGAATTTGTGAATACCTTTAAATACCTTGGTGTCATACTTGATAGTAAAATGAATTGGTCCGAACATACATTATGGTTAAAAAATTATTTACTATGTTGCTCTAGACAGTTTTATACACTTGGTTTATACTGCTCGAGAAAAATACTTGTTACGATCTACTTTGGTATTGTTCACTCTAAGATTCAGTATGGAATAACCTGTTGGGGAGGGCCTTATAAAAATAAAATCAATCCGCTTCTTGTTCTTCAAAAACATGTAATAAGAATTATTTGTAAAAAAAATCGCTTTCATAATAGTTTAAATTTATTTCAGGAGTTAAAAGTTCTTCCTTTAAGACATCTATACTATTTCAAATTCTTGAGAGTGTTTTTTATTAGAAGTGGATATCTATCAATTAGAAATAATCCTCGATACAATTTAAGAGTGAATTCTATGAATTTAGTATCTATCCCTTCTTGTAATAAAATTCACTTTCGCAGATTCTTCACAGTAGTAGCACCTTCAGTTTTTAATAAATTGAATTTCTCAATAAGAAGTCTTAGAGTATTGTCCATTTTCCTACAAAGTGTAAGGTCATGGCTGTTTGGTTACGATCACGTACAAATTGAAACCTTATTATCTATAGTAAATTAATTAATTTAAAAAAAAAAAAAAAAAAAACATTTCTTTCTATCACCTTGCACACAACTATGTATGTCGATAATTTTGTCAAGATGAGCATTCGACACTAGCTCTAGCTGTAAACTAAGCTAAAGAGTGTCTCATAATTTGTTTTGATAGGGTTACATAGAAAACTATGGTTATTCGGAAGATCACTATGTTTTGTATTCTGTATTATATATTTTTGTTGTTATTTTTCAGGTAACTACTAAAATCATTTAATTAATAAATTGTTGTTTTAAATTATTCTTACATTTTTTTTATATAATATAAATTAGCTGATTTTTATTTTTGCTTTAGTAGGTACCTATTAATATTAATTAATTGAGATAAATGCTATGTTTATCTTTAACGTCTTCTACTTAAATTAAAATTGTAAGCATTGTAAACCTACCAAAATGAATTAATAAATACAAATACAATACAATACAACTAAAAACGATTGGAACTTTTTTGCGTGTAAAACTCATGGTTTTACATTTGTCAACATTTAAAACAAGACGATTATTATTGCACCATTCCCTGAATAATATTAAGTCTTCTTGTAAGAGAAGACAGTCAGATGTAGAGTTAATTTTTTTAAAAATTTTAATGTCATCAGCATATATTAGGACAGACGAATTTTGTATGATCAAAACCAAGTCATTTATAAATAAAACAAATAGAATAGGATAATTCTCTTGGTATAGATAATTTTTAGTCAAAGTTCAGTGTCTAAATAAATAATTATTAGGCAACGGCCTAATTACTGGTAAAGCTTCGGTTACCATCGATCACCGAAATCAAGCATCAGTGAGCGTAGTTAGTAGACAGTGGGGGACCGTCTCGAAACCTACCGCGTGTTGTTGTCATGTGTTCTTTCTGTCTGTTGTCCTTTCTCTTCTGTCCTTCTGTCTTGTATTAATGTCTTGTGTTGTTATCACCTTACATAGTCTAGTCGCTCAAGGTGCTGTGTTCTCTACTCTGTACTTGTATGTGCTGAGTAGTATGTAATGTAATGTAATAAATAATTAGCGTGCCCTTTTAAGGACGTGTAATTAGTTACTTACTTTAAAAGAAGAAAAAAAAGTAAATAATTCGATATCATTATGTATAAATTACTTAGCTTCAAAAGACCAAATGGACAAGGAAAGTATTGAGGTATTTTTTTTATAAACTACGTATTCTTTATACAACTAATTAAACATTTATATTACTTTTATTTCAGAAGTTTGTCAGACTAAGGAACCATCTTTTGTTAAAATGGACTCGACATGTTCTCATAATTATCACTCTACAACTACATTCTTTTTAAGCCTTGTAAAGATTTGTCTAAGTCATTTAAAGATTAGCTTTCTATATTTTTGTTTCAACTTAAAAAAGTGATATTCTTATAAGATTATTCTAAGTTGAAAGCTAGCATTATTTCCAAAGTGATACGTTTGATAATTTGTATTTACCTATGATTAATTGCTAGGGTGTCCATCTGCAGATTTTGAGAAGAGACATCATTCTGTTCCAAGAGGCATTAAAAAAAGAGATTTTTTAAGTCGAAAATATGGAACAAAAAAGAGAAATTCGAAATTAAAAAAAAAAAACTCAAAATTTTGTATCGAACCAAAAATAATTTATTTTTCACTATTGGCATCTTCTGTTTCCGGAATGCTTACAATGTAAATAGAATCAATATTATTCATACCAAAATTAACGTCTGCAAGCCCATTTCTGAGTTTTAAAATTTGTTAAGGCTTGCAATTTTCATGTTACTAAGTTATATTGTATAGTATTTGATTGATTTTATAAAGCAAACTTAAAAATAATTTGATTACAAAACTTTGTTATCTTTCTTAATTATTTGATTCATTTCATTCGTTGAATTATTTATTTTTTCAATGCATGTTTTTTATTTGATACTGTAACATTGATTTTTTATATCTCTAGAAAAAAGTCAGTTACCGAATCAGTTAAATGTTAAAGTCTTTAAGGCCATAAAAATTGATGGATTTAATGTTCTTCGAATAACGACTGCCTCAATGTATACGCGGTGACTAAGAATGTTATGTTTTAGTGCAAAGAGATGCCGTCTTTGTATATAAAACCTGAAATTGCCTCTACGGAGCGCTGCGGGTACATGGTCTCATGGAGTAGCTTTGCCTTCTTATTTTGATAGGTTACAACTAATAGGTCTTCCATCGCTAACTTATCACCGAAATTATTTGCAACTTTTGCTTTATTTTTGGAATTCTGAGTTGATGCGGTTTATCTTCATTCGATTTGTGTCGATTCCACCCAAACAAAATGGTTTAGTATATTCCCTCTGAAAAAAAAGTTAAAATAATACTTAATCAATTTCCGTCGGGGCCGAGTAACCACACCTTAAAATCTTATTTATTGTTTGCTCAATTTAAGGCATACAATATATTTTTAGTAACGTAAAATATTCTAAATACTATTTTTTTTTGTCAAGGGAAACATACCCTTAAATCTAGTAATCAACATATATTAATTTTAAGCTGTTAAAATATTTATTGTTTAGGCCATTGTATGTTCGTGCCTCGAAATTAATTTAAACAAAAAAATAATTAAAAAAATTAAATATCAATCCAATGTGTTTCGAATACGATGAAAAAGGTATTTATGAAAAAATTTAAATTGTGTTTAAAGGTTTAGTCATATCACTTTTTTACATAAAACTTATAGTACTATCATGAGGAGACTACGGACATGAAATCTTTTATCAACGGCGACATTGGAGATTTGTTTGCATTCTTATATTTTTGTATTACTAAAACTATCATAGAATATAAAATAAGCTTCATAGCAATAATTTCAGAAAATAAGTCGGTATCTACCATACTATTGTCTTCTGTAAAATTGAATTTAGCGCACTCTCAACGGGTTTTGTATACTTTTAACATGTCAAACATAGTGAGAAAATTAGAAAAAAAGTGATTGGAAATGATTTGTCGGTGTTCATTGGTATTAAATTCATGAGCATTTCTATTATAGACAGTGCATTGCACATTCGAATTGTACGGATAAGGATCGAATCTCTATACTTCATAGTACGGACGAAGTTGGGGTTAACTGCAAATTGATTGTCATTCATAAAGGCTTCCAAAAATATTGTAAAATTATAATTGAATAAAACATTTTGATAAGTTTTTAATTTCTCACCCTTTTTAAAAGATAATATAATGCTATGCCTATACCTTGATTCAAGAAATATTTATTCGGAAGTTTTTCTAAGAAAAGAAAATTTGTAAAATGGGATGAGGTACTTTTAAAACTTGTTTTCCAAAAGTTAAAGAGTAGGTATGCAGAATAAAATTCACTGATTTTTTTAAAGTCTTTACTGCGCGTCTTGATGTTATATCTTTAAAACAAAATGTATTTGAAATCCATACTCTACTCGTTCTTGAGATACCTATGGCCAATAGAAATAGTATCGTTAAGAAATTGTTATAGTTTATTCAAAAAAAAGAACTATTATAAACGATACTTATACTTATACAAGAGTAAAAACTTTTCTTATAAGGTACCGCATTTGTATGCAAATTTTAAAAATCGTCCAAACTTTGTTCAAAATTTTGAGTTTTTAATCTGTGTGACACAAAAGAGAAATTGTATTTAATATTATAAGAGAATTAGATAATATTTCAAATTTTCAACGCAACTCACAAAGCCTCAACTGCACTTACACCCATCACAAGGGATAGCTCATCACAGATAGCTGGACAGAGTTTCAACTTCTCAGGAATTTGATGCTCAGTCTGACTCCATACAAAGAATTGTCTCCCTGTATCCTCACACTGAAATCGTTATTACGGGCGATTTCAATGTTCACAATTCTCCGTGGCTTCGCTATTCGGGCCAGACAAGGCCCGAAGGAATGTGTGCTGAGATTTTTGCTGAGTTTAACCATCTTACTCAGCTTTTCAGTGAGCCTACTCGTATATCAGACGTTAACGGCTGAGCAGAAAATACACTTGACTTGTTTCTAACCTCTGAGAAATACACAATCAGTGTATTGACGCCTCTAGGCACATCGGACCACAGTGTCATATCTGCTAATTTCTCGTGTCAAAAAAATCCAGTTAAAGAAAGAGCTCCAAAGAGAACCGTTTGGCAGTACGAGAAAGCCAACTGGGACGATCTCAATAATCTCTTCAGGATCTTTAACTGGTCGCTATGCTTCCTCGGTAGCGACGTAGACTCCAGTGCAGATATGTTTCTAGTATGATTCATCTGGGAATGGAAATGTTTATCCCGAATAGGGTTAAAAGTAATAAACCCAAGGTTATATCATTGTTCGATTCGAGCTGCAAAGAGGTTATCAAGGGGAAAGAGGTGAGCTTCCGGTGTTTTAAAGCCAACCCAACTGAGGAAAACCGCAAAAAGTTTAAGCAAGCCAGGAAGGCCTGCAACGCCTATATTCGAAGGACCAAATTTTTACATGACCAAAAGAATGCAGAAAGAATTTTTGGTCATTTGTAAAAAATATGAGGAATTCTTCCTCTTCCTCGGTTCCTACGCTTGTTGTCAATGACACTCCTTTAGTTAGCTCTATTGATAAAGGCAACTTATTTGCAAAGCAGTTCGCCGAAAATTCCACCTTACCAGATAGTGTCACGACTCCCCCAGTTCTTGAACGCGTAAATGATTCTATGATACCAATCTTTTTTCGTACTCGAACTGTGGCGAGAGTTCTTAAAGATCTCAACATTCATAAATCCGCTGGCCCAGATGGTATCCCCGCTATTATTCTGAAGAGGTGTTCTTCCACGCTAGCAAAACCACTGCGTAAGCTTTTCCATCTATCCTATTCTTCTGGGCTCGTTCCGAGTAGTTGGAAAACTGCATTTGTTCAGCCAATCCTAAAAAGCGAATCTTCTTCTCCCACAAATTACCGACCGATAGCACTAACGTCCCTTCTTTCTAAAGTCATGGAAACGCTGATTAATTATCAGCTTAAGAAATATCTTGAGGAACGGAAGCTTCTTAATGACCGGCAATACGGCTTTCGTAGCAATAGGTCCACTGGTGATCTCATGGTTCATCTCACCAAACAGTGGAACAAATCTTTACATCGTTTTGGAGAAAGTAAGATTATTGCACTTGATATTTCAAAGGCATTTGATAAAGTCTGGCATCTTGCTCTCTTATCGAAAATGCGTGCTTTCGGGTTCGACGAATCTCTTCTTCGTTGGATTAGAAATTTTCTTTCGATTCAAGTCTGAAACCCATAAAATAAATGCTGGTGTGCCCCAGGGCTCCGTTTTGTCTCCGACCCTCTTCCTCATTTTTATAAATGATCTCCTGTCTGCTACTTCTAATCCAATACATTGTTTCGCAGACGATAGCACTCTTAGCTTTTCATATTCGTTTCCAGACTCACAACCCTCCTCTTCTTCATATTTTGCAACGGCAAAATATGATTAGCTCATTAAATTCCGACCTACACAGCATTGTACAATGGGGAATAAAAAATCGTGTGGAATTTAATGCTTCGAAAACGCAATGCTGTCTTGTATCGTTAAAGCGAGATAAACCCTCTTTGCCACTATCTATGAGTGGCACTTGCATCAACGAAACGGAAAATCTTGACATCCTCGGAATGTGCATCAGCAACCACCTTTTGTGGAGCGATCACATACGCGGTGTTGCCAAAAATGCCGCAAAATGTCTAGGTTTTTTAAAACGTTGCAAGAAATTTTTCTCTCCGTCTGATCTGGCTACAATCTACAAAACCTATATACGTCCGAAACTTGAATATAACTCTCATCTCTGGGCTGGTGCTCCAGTAACTTATTTAAGCCTCTTGGACAGTATTCAAAAAAGAGCTTTTAAAATGATTGGTGACGTTTACGTCACTCGAACATCGACGCAAGGTTTCTTGCCTCACCCTTTTTTACCGTTATTTTAACGGACTATGCTCTAGTGAAATAGCCTGTTGCATTCCTCCCCTTAAACAATTTAACCGTAATACCCGCGCTTCTAGGAATGCCCATCAGTTTACCCTTGAGCCCAACTTTGGCCGTACTATGAAGTACAGAGATTCTTTTTTTAGCCGTACTACGCTAATGTGGAACGCCTTGCCACGCTCTATCTTTCCCTGTCATTGCAATGTTCAGAAATTTAAAGTCAATGTACACCGACACCTCCTATCCAACCCTTCCCTCTTTTCCTAATACTCACACTGTGTCTTTGGCATATTAAAGGTATACAAAACCCTTTTAGTGTTCGCTAAGACGCTAATTATAAAAAAAAAAAAAAATCACAGCGGACAACTAATCATAACGCATGATTGTTTACTGTAAATGTTTGTTTTTATGATCGGTTGTCGTCCGTTGTGATGAGTTATCCAGTGTGATGACCTGGGTTGTGGTGAATTGGCTGTGATGTGTTGCGACATGATAAGTTCAACTGTGAGGGTTTAAACCAACCCCAACATTTCATAATAATTTTGTTCGTGAACCTTTATTTTATTTGTAAATAACATATTTTAGTTTTTTTTTTTAATTTGATTAATTTGAAACATTTTTATGATGTCGAAAAAGTTATAAACAAAATTTAACTTTTTATTTTATAGCAACTGTTCTTAAATGCATGTTTACATAAAGTTAACACAGCAGAGAATGAATTTTCGATCTAGTTTTTAATTTTGTATTTATTTTATTTTAATTGTAGCCAATATAACTCAACAAACATCAGCTCCAGTTATCTTGATACACCCACGGATGCATTATGTTGGGAAACACATACAATGTCTCGCCTAGATGTCTATCGTCTGTTTTTAGTAGCATTCATCATGACCTTGGCTCCATTTACTTTATTTAGTGTGCAACGAACTAAATACATCCAAATGTTTACAGTGCTCTTTCGTTGGCTAGGTAAGCAGCAAATGATTTCGTTTTAAAGATAAAATTAAAATTTTGCCCTTTTTTTAAGCCTTTTTATCGATGATCGGATTGGCAGTAAAGGCTCTGCTTTCAGACGGACCACAAGGACATCCACCACCAATTAATATTCTTAACGTTCCATCGTTATTCGGTACATGTGTCTATTCCTTTATGTGTCATCATTCGTTACCAAGTTTAATTGAACCTATGAGTGATAAGAAAAACTTAAAATCAGTGCTCTCCTACGATTATATACTCATAGGATCATTCTATATTGTGCTAGCTTTGACTGGCTCTTTTGCCTTTTCCCAATTGGAGGATTTATATACGCTTAATTTCATCCCAAATTCTAATAGTTCATTAGCAATGAAATGTATTGAATATTTTCTGGCTTTGTTTCCAGTGTTCACCTTATCTGCAAGTTTTCCAGTTATTGCAATTACACTGCGAAATAATTTGCAAACTCTATTTTTGGATATGTCACGATTCGATTCGTATAATTTCTTTTTGCGACGACTTCTGTTTCCAATTGTATCCATTGTTCCCCCATTTGCAGTTACTTATTTCACTGAGAGCTTAACAAGTTTGGTAGGTTTCACAGGAAGTTATGCTGGCACAGGAATTCAATACATTATTCCAGTGGCTCTAGTTTATTTTGCAAGACGCACTTGTAAAGATTTGCTTGGACTTGGTCTGATAAATGAATATCGCAGTCCATTTCGGAACTCAGGATGGCTAATATTCGTTCTTATATGGTCTTGGACTTGTATGATATTGGTCACAATAAATTTTTTTACGTTCAATGCATCCTAATCCTAATGAATTCAAAAATAGGTTAAACAAAAATTGAAAAATAGATTATTTTGTTTATTCAATAGAAAATATTATTAATGTGAAACGAAATGACAATAAGTATCACTAAATGTAAAATTAAATAAATATAGATAAATATATAATATCCAAATGCATTTATATAGAAATCAAGAAGGTCTTATATACAAGTATTGATAAAATAAATTTATAAAATGTGTACTACTAAATTATAGTACAATAATTAATAGCAAACTTATTTAAAAAAAATGTCATTATCAAACAATAAAGAAAAAACTATGTTTTAATTTTTATAGATTTGTATCGAGTTTGCCAAACTTATCCTTGTAGGCCTTTGTTTCAATGCAAATCATAATATGGAAATAATTGAAAGTATTTTCTCTATCTTTATGATTGAGGAAACGACCTCGACTCCCTTTTGGAAGAGGGCCTTCATGTGAAGCTGATAAGACTTAGCATAAGTAAAGCACTTTTGTAAATTCTCTTTTGTTTAATGGTAGACATTTTTTGGCAATGTAACTTTTACCACAGAATATGGTATTAAAATTGGTGGAAGGGTAAAGTTGTCTAGGTCTTTGTCGAGTTATAAGAATTGCAGCAAGCTTGCTCTTTGTTGACAGAAAAAGCTCATAATAAAGCCGTTATATATACATGATTTTCGAAAAAAGCAGTGCAAGAGAGTAGTGTGTATAACCAAATTAAAAACTTTGCTTATGTTAAAAGATTAAGACCGACAAAAAAAAAAAATACGAAATAAATGATTTTTAATCGCGTCACAAGCGCACTAGAAGAATCAATGTTGTATGTTAAGTGGTGATCTTTTCGCTTTTGATGGTTAATTTTCAAAGAAGGAACAATAAATTGTGTGTTTTAAAAAAATGGTTGGGACAAAATATTTGACATATGAGATAGTAACAAAAACCGATGTTTATAATAGTGAAGGTTTTCCTAACTGTTCTATAACTCGTAAAACCAAAGCAGTGATAATGTTGTCAGCTATTTTTGAAGGAATCCATCAGTTTACCAGACGAAAATACAAAGAAAACATTGTTTCTTCTTCTCTTACGCCTCGAAAAACTCAAAAAGTTAGCAAAATTGCATTAAGTTTAACACTATCAGTAGTCAAGATTAGGGACCAACAACGCAGGCGTTGGGCCATTGTACTAACCATTCTTCGTGTTATTCGTAGTTCATTTGACAATTTGAAGCGTTCAAAGTTTAAAAAAAAACTACTTTTTGATGTCAAGAAGAAGCGACGCTTGTGTGTCGCCAAAGAGTACATGATATGGGATGCATAGGAAAGATCATGTTAAACAGACTGGTAGACATTCGTTTCTGATCCCTACTTCTATCCTAACGACTTGGAGTTTAAATTGGTTTAGGTGCATCTGTTTTAAGCATGAGGAAAGGAAAGTTAAAACGATTGCAGTTGAAGGCAGACCCGGAATAACAACATTTATAAAAAAGAAGATAATTTAAAAAATAATTCTTTATATGAAAAAACCTCAAAAAAATGAAATCACCATTGCACAAAATCTCTTGAAAATAATCCAACTTGCCATTATTTCCAAAGAGAAACCTAATGGAATAATTCTAATGAATGCCAAAATCTCCAAATCCCCAATTTCCAGGGACGTATATTGACATTATTTCTTTTGAGACATTTGTACGACATTCGTTAACCGTGATAATATGATAACGAACAGGCGAACAAGGTTTTGTAGTGTCAATAAAATTATACTTTTGAGAAGGTATGAATCCGATTTTCAAATTACTCTATCACCTCAATTTGACAGAAAGTGCCACTACGAAGCTGCTGGTTTCGTATGTTTTGCCAACCCTTTAAATTAAAAGTGATACAGATATGAGAAACGCAAATTTTTTTTGCAAAGAGACTAATTTGTATCTCCGCTTATTTAAGCTAAACACTTCTTCTTAAAAAAAAAACTTGCATACACTCGTGAGTGAAAAAATCGCCTGAATCCTTACATTTAATTTGTTGATATACGTAACCGTTGCTTTTAAAAACAAAAATTAACTACTTATTAGTAATCAATAATAAATGATAAATGAGAAATTATGAACCAGATAAACAACAATTTTAACTTGCTACATATAGGAACTTCATGTACGGCAAGTTTTGCTTTCGTACAAAATTTTGAACTCGATATTTTAATCAAACATGACATTACGATGGTAGAGAAGTCAAAGTGGGTCCCCCGATTCCGTCCGTCTGTCTGTCTGTCTTTATTTTGTTTTTAAGTTTTCTCAAGAACTAATGAACTGATTTAGTTTTTTTTCTGCACAAGCTCTTATATTGGATTTATTTTTTGATTTTTTTTTTAAAATAGTACATTTTTTTCAAAATTCGATGTATTCAAAATAGGTCATTAGTTTTTTACGAAACTGTATATTAAAATAACTGCATACCAAAAATATATAATATTTTAACTAAAATTGAAAAATTGTATGTGTACAAAATTAATTTAAAAAGTAAACTGCTCTAAAGATTTTCAAATAAGAATTTTGAAACATTAAGGTTTTTTTGAGAAATCAAATTTTGGAAACAAGCTTCTTTAACAGGTAGGTACAGTTTTAAATTAGCATTATTGGTTCGTGATATATTTAGGGTTAGCTAAAATGTTTACCTTTTTTTAAATTGCTTTGGTAAAAAACCACCCACTCCTTTCTGCATCTTTCAAGTAAACAAAATTTATTTGAAGTCGATATCTCTATTTGTTCTTGAGCTATGGACGACGAAAAAAAACTTCCCGAACGTACGTACACACGCACGCACAGACATCTCTCTAAAAAATCTTTTATTTCGACTCTAGTGACCTTGAAACGTCGAGAAATCGGACCGATTACAATAACTTCCTATGGGAATTTAAGAAAGCTTAACGCGAATCGGCTCTTACCCTTAATTTCCAAATTTTAGGTCAATCAACCTAATGCCTTGGGGTGAAGGTACGGGCCAGGACGGAATCAGGGGACCCACTTCCACTTCTCTACCATCGAAATGTCATTGTTGATTAAAATCTTGAGTTCGAAATTTTTTGCGAATGCAAAACTTGCCTACCTAAATATGTATATGACGCAAGTAAAAAAATTATGTTCAGACCCATGATTTTCTAAATTGTGAACTTAAGTCTTAAATTGACTTTAAATGTCTGAAGAATCCTTCATCTTAACAAGGTTATAACACCAAGGTTGTGAAATAACATGAGTAATTATCATTGGCATAATTTTGCGTTTAATGTTAAAAAATTATTGGTTGGTGAGTGGCACAAAAAAACTTCGAAATCGTATAAAAGAAAATTTCAAATCAATACAAAAAATACCTACTTCGACACTACATTTACGAAACTATACTAACTAATAGTTAATAAGTTAAAAAAACTTTCAATTTGGAAAACAAAAGGAGTATTGGATCATAAATAAAAGACACAAATTTCAATTATATGTATCAAATTATTTATTTTCAATTTTCTCAAAAACTAAAAGACATAAAGTCATCTAGTTTTCAGTTTTTGATCAAAAACAAATAAGAGCAATAAATTCTGAAATAAAAACAATGGTAGATAATCTTGAAGTATTGAAAAATTACAATTTAAACTTTTTTTTACTCAAATTTTGATTTTAAAATTAAATTTTTCAAAAACTAAGCATAGTTTTGACTTGAATTAAAAACTGGCTCAGAATGTTGACTTTAAAAAAATGTATAAAACTTAATTGTAAGCATCACCGTTATTTTTTAATTATTTTTTTCCATTTTAAATAATAATTTTTTTAAATTGCCCCTACCGCCTAAACGGGGGGAGATAGACCCCCCTCCCATAGTAAAAAATGCTTGTAATAAGCCCCTCTACCAAAAACCGTTATTATATCTTGGCGCCAAAGTTATCGTACTCGTGCCGGGGCAGCAAACGAGAGAGAGGGGGGGAGAGGTGCGCCCACTAAGGCACCTCTCCTTATCCAGACGGCAGCGGAGGAATTCTCGAGATGGAATCAACGGTGGCGTCTACAGTTCCAGTAAGGTTGAACTACTTAGTGAACACCTTATAGGGCTTCTACGACTTATTCGGAGCCCAGGCCTATAAGGAGCGGTTTATCTGGCTCCCCGTCCTTGGAGTTATACTAAGGATCTGGCCCTCCAGGTTGGGGGTTGTACTGTCAGGGTGACTTCCTGACCACTTAAAAATCTAATAGTTGCGAAGCACCAACAAGCCTCGGATACGGACGTATTCACTGTTGACAACCTAAGCAAACGAATTAAGGACAATGAACTTCGGATATGCACGTGGAATGTTAGGTCCCTTAACAGACCACGTGCAGCCGAAGAATTAGCGGAGGCCCTAGAATGCTATAAAGCAGACATCACCGCCATCCAGGAAATACGATGGGATGGGCCTGGCAAAAAGAGGATAAAAAACTGCGATATTTACTATGGTGACTGCTACCAAGAAAACCAACAGCGCTTATTTGGATGCGGCTTTGTCATTGGAGCCAGACTTAGGCAACAAGTCTTGAGCTATAGGTGCATCAACGAGCGCCTCATGACCATCCGCATCAAGGCTAAATCCGGCAACATTAGCCTGATATGCGCGCACGCCCCCACAGATGAGAAGGATGACAACACCAAAGATATGTTCTTCGAGCTTTTAGACAAAACATACGAGCAGTGTCCTAGCTACGATATTAAAATTGTCCTGGGCGATTTTAATGCCAAGCTAGGAAGGGAAGACATCTTTGGTGGAATAATCGGGAAAAACAGCCTGCACGACAACACTTCCGACAACGGATTCAGGCTCATAGATTTTGCTGCGGGGCGAAACGTCATGGTAGCCAGTACGCGTTTTCCACACCTCAACATCCACAAAGGAACTTGGAGATCTCCAGATCAATCTACCGTCAACCAGATTGACCATATTGCGATCGACGCCAGACACGTTTCCAGCATCATGGATGTCCGAACTTTCCGAGGGGCTAACATCGACTCGGACCACTACCTTGTTGTAGCCAAGGTAGCACTTCAGGTTTCCAGGCCCAAGGCAAAACAGGGAGATGCTGGGAGAAGGTACAACGTCGAACGGCTACAATCGCAAGAGATTGCCAACTCCTTCTCCGACCGAGTTACAAGTAACCTCTCTCGAAGTTCTGTGCAGCCAACACAATGTATAGAAAACCAGTGGCAACATAGCCAAGACGCACTCAGAGAAGCCGTCTCGGACGTGCTGGGTTTCAAGCAACCACCAACAAGGAACCCCTGGTTTGATGAGGAATGTCGGCAGGCAAATGCAGCCAAACAACAGGCACGCAAAGCGGCGCTGCATAAAAGGACGAGAGCTGCTCATGAGCTCTATGAGCAGAAGAGGCGAGAGGAACACCGACTTCTCAGAAGCAAAAACCCCTGGTTTGATGAGGAATGTCGGCAGGCAAATGCAGCTAAACAACAGGAACGCAAAGCGGCGCTGCATAAAAGGACGAGAGCTGCTCATGAGCTCTATGAGCAGAAGAGGCGAGAGGAACACCGACTTCTCAGAAGCAAAAAGGTGAGCTTGAGAAGCGTGCGGTCGAAGATGTTGAGGGGTTTAAAAGCAGGAATGAAGTTCGAAAGTTTTATGAACAGGTGAAACGAATTTCACAAGTACATAAACCTAGAACCGAAGGCTGCAAAGACGAAAGTGGAAACATCATAGTAGAACCGCAGTCAATGCTGAGGATATGGAAGGACCACTTCTGCAGACTATAACGGCGACGACGAACCGAATTCCGCTGTCACGCAGGATGATCCATTCAACATAGACGACGAAAGCCAACAATCCCGTCCTCCCGACTTAGACGAGGTAAAGATTGCTATATCTAAGCTGAAGTCTAACAAAGCCGCTGGAGCGGATGGCTTGAATGCCGAACTCTTTAAAGCAGCTGGAGATAAGTTGGTTAGGAGCATGCATCAACTTATCTGTAAGATATGGTCGGAAGAAAGCATGCCCGATGAATGGAACCTCAGTATTGTTTGCCCGATCCTGAAAAAAGGAGACCCTCTAAACTGCACCAATTATAGAGGAATCAGTCTTTTTTTTTTTTTTTTATAATTCACAAGCACTCAAGGGGTTATTTGTACCCTTTATATGTTTATATTTAAACACAGTGCGAGCGTTAGGAAAATAGGGAAGGATTTAAAAGGAGATACCGGTGCACATTGGTCTTAAAGTTCTGAACATCAAAATGGGAGGGAAAAACAGAGTTGGCCAAAGCATTCCACATTCTCGATGTGCGATTTAAGAAAGAATCTCTATACTTGACAGTACGCCCGAAATTGAGCTCAAGGGTAAACTGATGAGCATTCCTAGAAGTGCGAGTATTACGGCTGAATAGTTTAAGGGGTGGAATGCAACTGGCTAATTCAACAGAACATTGTTTGTAAAAATATCGATAAAACAACGAAAGGCATGAAACATTGCGGCGGTGTTCTAGTGATGTAAATGTTTCGATTATAGTTCTGTCGCCTATCATTTTTAAAGCCCTTTTTTGAATTCTATCCAAGAGATTTAAACTTGTTTTAGGGGCTCCTGCCCAGATATGCGAATTATATTCAAGCTTTGGACGGATGAAGGCTTTGTAAATTACAGCCAGATCAGAAGGGGTGAAAAATTTCTTGCATCGTCGGAGAAATCCTAAGCACCTAGCAGCATTTTTGGCGATGTCGAATATGTGATCATTCCATAAAAGGTGATCTGTGATACACATACCGAGTACTGACAGTTGATTAGTTTCCTGGATGCAAGTGCCACTCATAGATAGCGGCATCGGGCGTATGTTACGCTTTAACGACAGGAGACAGCATTGAGTTTTCGAAGCATTAAATTCTACACGGTTTTTGATTCCCCATTGGACAATGCTGTCAAGATCAGAATTTAATGAGCTTATCATACGCTGCCGTTGAAGTTCCACATCCGAAGGACAAGGATGTGAATCTAAAAACGAGTATGAAAAGCTGAGGGTACTGTCGTCGGCGAAACAGTTTAATGGATTAGAAGTGACAGACAAGAGATCATTTATGAATAAAAGGAAGAGAGTCGGAGACAAAACGGAGCCCTGGGGGACACCAGCATTTATTTTATGAATTTCAGACTTGAAACCATCCAATACAACTTGTATTGAACGGTTAGAAAGGTCTACTTAACATCGCTTATAAAATCTTCTCTGCCGTAATATGTGAACGTCTAAAGCCCATCGTTAACAACCTGATAGGTCCTTATCAGTGTGGTTTTAGACCAGGAAAGTCCACAGTCGATCAAATATTCATATTACGGCAGATCCTGGAAAAAACCCAAGAACACCAAATCGACACCCACCATCTTTTCATCGATTTCAAGGCCGCATATGACAGTATCTACAGGGACGAACTGTATAGAGCCATGTCTAGTTTTGGCATCCCTGCCAAACTCGTCCGTTTGTGCAGGATGACCATGGAGAATTCACGCTGCTCCATAAAGGTTGGAAACAACTTAACAGAACCTTTCGATGTCAAAAAAGGTTTTAGACATGGTGATGCGCTGTCATGTGATTTTTTTAACATCGTACTTGAAAGAATAGTGCCTCACACGTCAACACTAGAGGCACTATCTTTCAAAAGCCTGTCCAATTACTAGCATATTCTGATGACATTGACATAATCGGAAGAACTCAGCGTGATGTCAATGGGGCTTTTGTGAGTATTGAGGCAGAGGCGGCAAAAATGGGTTTAACGGTTAATGAGGGCAAAACAAAGTACATGCTGTCATCAAGAAAGGACCTACAACACCGACGTCTTTGTCAAAACGTCACCATCGACAGACGTAACTTTGAGGTAGTCAAGGCCTTCGTCTACCTAGGCTCCGCTGTAAACGCAGAAAACAACACCAGCGCTGAGATCAAACGAAGAATAACTCTTGCTAACCGCTGTTTCTTTGGGTTAAGAAAGCAATTGAGTGGAAAAATCCTCTCTCGAAGGACCAAAGTGTAGCTATATAAGACCCTTATCATCCCCGTCCTGCTATACGGTGCAGAAGCATGGACTATGATAAAAGCGGATGAAAGCACCTTGGGTCGTTTCGAGAGAAAGATTCTTCGTGTGATCTACGGTCCCGTATGCATAGAAGAGGAGTGAAGGAGAAGATGGAACGACGAGCTGTACGGGCTGTACAGCGACGTAGACTTAGCCAGAAGGGTAAAAGTCCAACGACTAAGATGGCTGAGTCACGTAGAGCGCATGGAAACCAATGCTCCGGCCCGAAAAGTCTTCGAATCCACACCCACAGGACAGCGCAGTAGAGGAAGACCGCGAATAAGGTGGCGCGCACAAGTGGAAGGTGACCTCACCCAATTCGGAGCGCGAAACTGGAGACATCTAGCTAGGGACCGAGCTAGATGGAGAAGTTTGTTGGGTGAGGCCCTAGTTCACACAGGACTGTAGCGCCACCTTAAGTAAGTAAGTGTAGGTATTTTGAATTTAAAAATTCTAGTTTGATTTTAAATTTTTAATTTTTGTGAAAAATGAAATGTTGCCATATTTGGCATAAACAAATACAAATACATATGTTTGTAGCTGTGTTGGGCAAAATTTAATTGCAAAGTACAATTAAAAATAACAATTAATTAATTGTTAATTGTGATATAACAATTAACAATTAATTAATTGTTAATTGTGACTTTTCAATTAACAATTAATTAATTGTCAATTGTAAGTTTTTCAATTAACAATTAATCAATTGTTAATTGTTCTTGCAAATAAATTTGATTATAATATAAGAAGGAGGAGTACCTACAGTCTGCGAGGTGATACCAGAAAGACAAGGACAGAAGAAACGTACGTGGCCTTAAGTTTGAACGAGAGCGTGGCAAGTGGCAACAAAAGGGTCATTATTTGAGAGTGTACAGTGAAATATGATAATTAATTGTTAGTTTTAATTGCTTCTTACAACAATTAAAAATATTAATTGCAATATTTTAATTGTGTCTCGCAATTAACATGCGTTAATTTAAATAAATTAATTGTAATATGCAATTAACAGATTAATTGCAATTAAAATTAATTGCAATTAAATTAATTGCAATTAATTTTTCAATCAATTACTAAGATAATTAAAATTTTAATTAATTAATGCCCAACACTGGTTTGTAGCTATGAATACTTTAACGTTGTAGGTATTTAGAATTTAATAGTAAAGCATCTTGCACATGAGCAACGAACTGCGAACTGCGAACTGTGGATGTTCGCATATTTTGACTTTTTCTTTCACATGAGCTTTAATTTCTATTCGCAGGTAGCGACGAATTGTCAACCCTTTTCTCCATATTTTCCTCAGCCATCATCTTTCACACAAAAACAAAACAAGAGTGGTATAATTTTGAGGTTAAGTTGAGCGCGAACAATTTATTCGTTGCAGTGTGGATGGTATGTGGAATGCGAATAGAGTTTGACAGTTCGCAGCAACCACACTGCGATTTGTTACTACCAAATTGTTTTTACAAAATTCTCTTGTTTTAGAGAACAAAATGCAAATTTTATTATCCTAATATTAGTGTCAATTGGTTTCTTATAATTTATATGTGTTTTTGTGTGGAATTGACTTTTTGAAATGTGTAAAATCACGTTTGTTCGTACATTCGCAGTTCGCAGTTAATAATAATAATAATAATAATAATAATAATAATAATAATAATAATAATAATAATAATAATAATAATAATAATAATAATAATAATAATAATAATAATAATAATAATAATAATAATAATAATAATAATAATAATTCTAATTCTAGGCAGAATAAGAATAATAATAATAATTCTAATTCTAGGCAGAATAATAATAATTTCAATACAAATTATAACAGATAAAATCACAATAACAGAAATGGCTATGGGCAGCAGTGCTGCCACTCATAAATTTAAAAAAAACATTATTTTAGCTAAAAAAACATTTTAATGGAAGGAATTACATTAAAATAAATTATGATACTAAAAATATTAAATATACATAGAATGTAGTGATACATTACTTTTTTGGCACTGTATGAGTTCTTTTAAATAAATAATTGAAAAGGAATAACTTAATTTAAAAAATAAATAAATAAATTAGGTGGCGCAACAGTCCGTAGAGAACCAGGGCCTAGTGACTTACAACTCTCAACCATTCCTGTGTGCGAGTACTGTTGTCATTGATGGAGGGGACCTACAGTTTAATGCCGAATCCGAACGGCTAATTTGAGAAAGCACTTTTTCATGACAAGCATTACTCTTGGAGAATTTGTCAATTCCTCGCAAGAGGCAGTACCCGTTTTTTTTTAAATTAAGGTGGCACAGGCAGGGATCGAACCCAAGACCTCTCGCATGACAGTCCAACGCACTAACCATCATGCCACGGGTACTACCATAATAACTTAATTTATTTAATTAAATATACAAATACAGGTCCTTAGGTACTAGTTAGATTTTTGAAATTTTGTACATTTTAAGTTTACAAAAATTTCTTAAGAAATAAATAAGTACTTAATTTTTTATTTGAACTCTTTGTTGTAGATATTCCTGTAGTACCTGTCAAGAAGATCTGTAGAAACCTTAAATGCATAGCATGTTTCGTTCTTAACCATATGTTTAGCATGTAACAACCCGTTTAGTGAATCAATCTCAAATTTGGTATGGTGAATTCACATCTATTCACAGACAAGAAGATAAATTACAGAAACAAAAATGTAGTTGTGCTTTTGAGACAAAGCGCCAATTTAGCTATGTTTATTTGAAATAAATAAAGTCGTGTTCATGGTTTTTAGGTTGTAGGGTAAGTTAAACATGTTTTTTACGAAGCGATCATAAGAAATAATAATATTTTATTTGAAATTGAAAAAAAAAAACATTATTTTGGACTCGAAAACATTTAAACATTTTTTGGGTCCAAAAAACATGAAAATAATGTTAAAACATTGTTTCTGGCAGCACTGATGGGCAGAGTACTTCAGATCAAAATAGGCAGAATGCCCAACCCGTTTTTAATCCCTCTGGACAAATAAGTACGAAATTCTGTACAAAACCCGGTACCGGTGTCGGTAAATCAAACTAAAGACCGAGAAGAAGATATACATAATCTAGAGTTTTTTTTTCTAAATTAAGCCTCAGAAATAAAATATTTACAAACCTAACAATAGATACAAATATATATAGAGCACTTATTGACACTGGGTCAATTATGCGTAAAATCAATTCCAGTGTAGAAGATTGTAGAAGGTTTCAAGTATACGACAAAATAAATATGCAACTGCAAACAATAAATAATATTGCGAATGAGGTAGTGGAAAGAATCATTACTAATATCGCCAAAGAATTTAATTATGAAGGTAAAACAGCCACAAGATGGTATAAGAGGAACCTAGGTCCAAGACCTTACGACATTTTAATTGGCATGGACTTATTAGGTAAAATTGTCCAAACTCTAGATTTCGACAATAAAACTCTCGTATTAAAAAACAAAACAAGAATCCCCTTATACTGTGAAAAAGACATTGCAATTTTGGATTATTTTGAACTTATCGGAGAAGGGAAAGAACTAGATCTAAACTATTAAAAAGAGGAAGAAAGGAAAGAAATAGAGACATTTTTAAGTATATTCAAAGATTTTATCATGAAGGTGATCAACTACTGAGGAACACAGATACGATTATGCATGAGATAAAAACTACAATAGATCAATCAATACATGCTAAACGCTATAAGCTTCCCCCACAACACGAAGTCAGACGACAAATTGAAGAAACGGAAAATCAGGGAATCATAAGAAAAGATTGATGAACGAGATATTAAGAGACTATATTAACAAAATTTGTGTCGTTTATTTAGATAAAATCCTAATTTTCTCAACGAGTCTCAAAGAACACATTCAATCTTAATTCACCTAAAAAAACCTAACACACATACAGGTAACAGTGATGTTGAAAGATTCCATTCAACACTGCAGGAAAAATTAGTAACCATGAGAAATTTAGACCTTACAATAATTACAATAATCCAAAAAGTTCATAAAGGCGTTAGCAACTATAATAACAGATACCATTAGACCATTAGAATGTCTCCAGAAGAAGCAATGTTAGCATAAATAGCTTCGAGTACCTTGAGAAATCATATTAAAACAGAAAAAGATGTTTGTCACAATTGACGCAATTGAGACAACAAACAACAAAAATTATCCGTTACTATAAAAGTAACCCCTGTGAAAAATTTCGAAATGTGCTTAGTAATTTGAACAAAGATCGTGGAAACGCTATTAGTGAGAGGACGATACGACGGAGGCCGAAAGAGAATAATATTAACGCCTACGTCATTCAAAAAATCCCCATATATCAAGAAAAAATAAAATCCTCAGACTAGAATTCGCTAAAGAGCATATTAATAAACCGCCGGCTTTTTGGAGAAGTGTACTTTGGACTGATGAAACTGCTTGTTCATTGGATGGTAACTATGGCCGGAAATTTTATTACTGCGATCGTCAATCAAAAAACAAACGACCCGTTACACAACCCACAAGGCATTCCAAAGGAGGTAAAATAATGATATGGGGATGCATATCATATTGTGGCGTGGGACCAATTGTTAGATGCTCCAACCCTATGACAAAGTCGCATTGTTTGGAAATACTAAATGATGTTGCACTAGTGGCAGGGCCAATATTCATCGGGAGTAATTTCATCCTTCAACAAGATAATGCTCCCATACATACGGCCCGGACAATAAAAACTTTTTTATCTGAGGTAGACCAAGAAGTTTTAAAATGGCCCCATGCAGAGCCCTGACCTAAATGTCATTGAAAATGTTTGGCATCTTGTAAAATCAAAAATTCCTTAAGACATTGGAAGATCTTCAAATGAAACCTGGGAAGAGTTTATAACAGCTTGGAGTACGGTTCCGTCAGAACAAATTCAAAACTTGATAGACTCAATGCCAAGGCGCCTCGCTGCTGTTATTGTGGCAAAAGGAGGAAGCACAACTTACTACGTAATGCTATTTTCAAAGCAGAGTTTTGTTTTCCTAAAAAAAACTTTTTTTTTTGCTTCCAGTGTGTTAAATGTGCTAATCCAAAGATGTGCAAATAATTTCGCCGGTTTAATATAATTATCAAGTAATTTTGCCACTTTGGCTTTTATGTTTTTAAAATGAACCGTTAGAAGTTCAGTTTTGTTATTTTATGCACCGTTGTGAGAATATGTATTCATTATTAATAAAAATAAATATTGACAATATCTTTGTTATTTTTAAAGTTATAAAGCTCCAATGAAGAGATGCTGTGTACATTTTACGTTGTGCAAATAATTTTGCCAACGACTGTATGTACTTTTACGAAAATAATGATGTTCAATACAAAAAGCATCTAATTATTGTTAATAATTGCATAACAAACAAAAATAGTTCCCTTAAGGAAAAACATACCAAATAAATAAAAAGAATAGACGAAAGTGCTATCATTTGTAAAAACATGAAGAATGAAAATATTGTTAATAAATGCGATGATAAACAAATAAAACTAGAAGGAAAATTATTTAATTACTATTAACAACTGTACTACTAATATTGTATATACAACAAATAATAACTAATAAAAATGTATACTTTATAGAAAGATTTCTCTATGAAGAATTTGACGAAATTATCCTTAAAAACATTGTTAATCTCAAACCTAAAAAATTGCTAAAAATACATAAAAACATACAATGTGTCTAGGATCAACAACCATGATAATTATTGTTATACTAGTTTTAATTTTTGTAAATATTTTAAAAAGATATAAAAAATCGGTTAAAAATATTACAGACAAATAAACAAAATATAGAAGAAAACTGTAAAGAAAATTCCAAAATTCAGGAGAATTTCAACCTAAGGGGGAGAGAGGTTACATATCCCACACATTCCTCAACCCAATTCATTTTCAGTTTCCCACCTTAATCCATTCCCACAGAATCATTAGCTCATTGACATACAATTTATGTCATTTAATATTCAATTTCAATTTCTATTCTCATAGAACCGAAAGTGCACTAACATTTTGTCAATGCACTTCGTATCACATTTCACTTTATCACAGAAATCAAGTTCATTATAATTTAATCAAATTCATTCTTTCCGTAACCTGATCTAGAATAAGTGCTTATGTTGTTAATTCAGTCAAAATAATTTTATATTTGATATTTAAAAATGTAGTCAGTGGTAAGCAAGACAAAATTTTCTTTTTTATTAAAGTCAAACGGCGCGGCGCGGCGGTCTTTAATTTATATTTAATATAAAAATAAAAACTTAAGAAATCCTACTAAAATTTGTAAACATTGGTTCTTGACTAAAAATCTCGTTAACAAAAATAGATTTTGAAATCAAACTATTTCATCATATGCAAAATGTTGTTGGTAATTTTTAAAAATTGAAGAATAATTCAACTGACAACTTCAAACGAAAACCTACAAACCTTTTAGGCAAGACAAATTGACAGACGGGATGGGAAGTTATCAGTGTGGGACGCATCCCAGCCTCTTTTTTTGAAATTGAATAGAAAGACAACAGGAAAATCAATTTATTCAACAAAAGCAGATCAATGCTATATTCGAAGCATTAAGGAAATCACGGACAGGAGAGACTATAGCTACCACAAACAATTATTAAATACTAAGTACCAAAGTAAATTAAAAAAAACAGAATGAGCCGATGTTCGTGAATACGCAACGGACTACAAATTTACAATGTCCAAAAAAATAAGAGATACAAGGCTGTGTTTCTGAATTTTTCATTCCTTCAATGTTTCATAACTTAAAAAAAAAAGGAAAATCAAATTCAAATTTTCTTGGAATCGATTAAAGTAGACTTTCTAATAAGTGCGACATATTATGCATGTATGTACGTATTAATATAAAAACAACTCGGTGACAGGTTTTGTTATTAAAAAATATAACGGTTTTAATATCGAAATGTAGAACTTAGGACTCTAATCACCTGAACATTTTATACAAAAAAAAATCTTATAGGAATAGTTATTTATGTATATTCTTTTTTTCTATCATTTCAAAATAAAGCATAAGAATTCATTATTATTTTAGAAAACTGGCGAGCCTGTTGTCTTGTAGATTTTATTGTGATTCCTACTCTCCAAACATATTTGTTTTTTAGCCGCCACTAGTTAATATTTACATAAATTAAAATAAAACTACCCTTTCTACTATTGCATGAACCACCCATGTTTGCGTACAACTTGAAGACTTGCCCTTCCCATTTATTTCTGGGCAAATTTGACTTCTTCTTTGCCCCCTAATAAATCGCTAAGATGTTTCATTTCGATTTTATTTAAAAATTGTTTTCTCTCTTGTACTTCCTCCCTAATCATCATCTCAATCTCACGGAATTGAACTCCTTTCATTACATTTACTTTCCCACAAGATTATAATTGAAAGCCAAACACTCGATAGTAGAATAACAAAAAAAAAACACGAACAGAAAGAAAAAAACGGCACCTACCCTGAGTAGAAAATTAGAATAATTGCGTTTCCAGTCATGCTATAATCTCGTAAACGTCAGGCAAGCACTTATTTGGTTATAAGACCTGACCTGAAAGAAATTTGAAAGTGTATTATTTTCAACTTAATAAATATAGCTGCGTATATTTGGTTTGATTTCAATTTTTTTAAAACAAAATCAATAAATGAACAAAAAATTAATTAAATAAATAATAATAAACGTTTAAAAAAATCACTGAACAAAATTAACTTTTTTACGTACTTAATTCAATACTTGTTTTCGTTTTTTTTGTCTAGTTTTTCAATTAATGCTTAATGTGTATGCAGGTCGGGAACGCGTGTGTTTTCCCACTGGTGATTCTTTTCAAAATCATCATCTTATATTCAATGTACCTACTCAAATTTATTGGAATAATTTTATTTTAATTAAAAAAAAAACAAACTTAACGAAGTTCGAGAAGTTTGAATTCGAAGTTCGCGAGAAGTTTTCTAGTTTTCAAAAATGAAATGAGACATCGGAAGAGATAGCCATCGCGACATAACAGAGCACTTTTGATGTTGAAAGAATATCGGGAAGAATTTTTGATTATTTATGGGAAGCATTTCTTTTTTACTCCCTGGAGTTGTACCATCGCTTTTTGTTTATTTTTGTATGACTTTAAAGAAAATGGAAATAAATGCGTCATATTTTCTGTTATAAATAAACATAAATAAGGGAAAATACAACAAAAAAAAATAAAGTGCCAATCTGGGGATCATTAACTTCGGTCACAACCACGACGGTTGACATGCATTGGATTGCTGATATAACTAACGATGACAATTTAATTAGTAGCAGTGGCTGCAGCAGCGAACCATCAAGTATTTATGTACATATAAGTTGATTAACAGCGGTCTTAACAAAGAATGTTGCGTTTTAAAAAATTTCCTTCACTTTAACTAAAAACAAAAAAAAACCTTTTAAAATTAATCGGACAAAAATTTTAATTTATGTCAAATTTGAAGAAAACTCCAGTAAACAGCAACAATTGTCGTTTGTACGTATTTTTGTGTTTGTGTGAGAGTGTTCTTATTGTGAATGTATGCTTATGAGCACCTTTTTTCCAATTTATAATGCGATTATGGATAACAGTGCTGTGGAAAAGATAATGCATTTTCATTTGAGTGAATAACTTTTTAAATATAGCGCTAGCCGTATCTATAATAGAACATGTTGAAGCTTACTCTTGCTTTTGCTAACAATTTTGACTGTGCTATGTGCTGTAGCTTAAGATTTAGGTTGACTAGTTTGATGGCGCTTACAAGGCAACTTGTCGATTGTTTCAGGGTATAAACAAAATCCCTTGTGTTTTTTCGCAAGCTTTGTTTATTATGCAATTTCTAGAGAAAATTAACTTTAAAGTGAAAAAGTAACATGGAAAGGAAAAATGGAACAGGTTAAAAAAGGAGTGTCTTAAAACACAAGACTTATACTTACATATACTCAGGGTTGCGAGTCTGTGAATTGAAAAATCATTAGGTCATAAGCAAGTTGGTGACTTATGAATTAAAAAAAAAATTAATTCAGAAGTCACCAACTGACTTATGAATTAAAAAAATTTAAATCGCAAGAAATCAACTGACTTATGAATTAAATAAATTCAATTCACAAATCATCAACTGACTTATGAATTAAAAAAATTTAATTCACAAATCATCAACTGACTTATAAATTAAAAAGAATTAAATCGCAAGCCACCAACTGACTTATGAATTAAATGAATTAGTCATCTACCTACTGATTTATGAATTAAAAAAGGAGGCTGCCTTTTTTTGTATGGAGCGTGGAATCAATACGTTCAATAATGAAAGTGGTATCAAATGAAAGTTCAGATTTAGCACGTTATGTTTGTCAAATATTACCCACATAGTTGGTGGCGTTTTTGAGATATGTATTTGGGTTTGAAGTTTATTAAAACAGAAAGAGAATTTTACTTCTTTTTTGTTTAAACTGCCTATATGCTGCGATATAATGCGCGTAGGAAAATAACTTTGCTATCAAATGAAAGCTTTCAAATAAAATCAATATTATTTCTCTAACAATAAAATACACTTAAATATTTAGTATTAACTTCTTGGAAATCAAGTGTTTTTAACTTACCATTTAACCATCGATATTTCAGAAATATCAGTGATGACATATGTACATACATTTTTTTGTATTATTTTAAAGAAATATTTAAGGCTTTTAAATTGATATATAATATATTGTAACCTCTGCTATGAACTTTCTCGTTTAGCATTTTCTAAAAATTTCTTTAGCCAAATATGCACTTTGTTAAACTGAATGTATGTATATGTAATAAACACAGTTAGATAAATAATTATTAATGTGGTGAAATTATGAAAAAAATATATGCACCTTGGCGTTTCTAAGACATAGTTCAAACAAAAAATCTTACCATTTTTCTAAACAAAATTAATTAACCCAAGACACTTATAAAATGAAATATGCATATAAGTCAGTTGGTGGCTTTCAATTTAATTCTTTTTAATTCATAAGTCAGTTGATGATTTGTAAATTAAAATTTTTTAATTCATAAGTAAGTTGGTGATTTGTGAATTGAATTTATTTAAATCACAAGTCACCAACTGACTACTTGTGAATTAAATTTTTTAATTCAAAATTCCGTTGGTGAACTGTGAATTAAAGCCATGAGTTAAGCTAGAAGTGAATTAAGCTTTTGCAACGCTGCTTATATTTATACTTATACTTTTACTTTTACTTATACTTATACTTATACTTATACTTATACTTATACTTATACTTATACTTATACTTATACTTATACTTATACTTATACTTATACTTATACTTATACTTATACTTATACTTATACTTATACTTATACTTATACTTATACTTATACTTATACTTATACTTATACTTATACTTATACTTATACTTATACTTATACTTATACTTATACTTATACTTATACTTATACTTATACATATACTTATACTTATATTTATACTTATACTTATACTTATACTTATACTTATACTTATACTTATACTTATACTTATACTTATACTTATACTTATACTTATACTTATTCTTATACTTATACTTATACTTATACTTATACTTATACTTATACTTATACTTATACTTATACTTATACTTATACTTATACTTATACTTATACTTATACTTATACTTATACTTATACTTATACTTATACTTATACTTATACTTATACTTATACTTATACTTATACTTATACTTATACTTATACTTATACTTATACTTATACTTATACTTATACTTATACTCATACTCATACTTATACTTATACTTATACTTATACTTATACTTATACTTATACTTATACTTATACTTATACTTATACTTATACTTATACTTATACTTATACTTATACTTATACTTATACTTATACTTATACTTATACTTATACTTATACTTATACTTATACTTATACTTATTTTTATACTTATACTTATACTTATACTTATACTTATACTTATACTTATACTTATACTTATACTTATACTTATACTTATACTTATACTCATACTTATACTTATACTTCTACTTCTACTTCTACTTCTACTTCTACTTATACTTATACTTATACTTATACTTATACTTATACTTATACTTATACTTATACTTATACTTATACTTATACTTATACTTATACTTATACTTATACTTATACTTATACTTATACTTATACTTATACTTATACTTATACTTATACTTATACTTATACTTATACTTATACTTATACTTATACTTATACTTATACTTATACTTATACTTATACTTATACTTATACTTATACTTATACTTATACTTATACTTATACTTATACTTATACTTATACTTATACTTATACTTATACTTATACTTATACTTATACTTATACTTATACTTATACTTATACTTATACTTATACTTATACTTATACTTATACTTATACTTATACTTATACTTATACTTATACTTATACTTATACTTATACTTATACTTATACTTATACTTATACTTATACTTATACTTATACTTATACTTATACTTATACTTATACTTATACTTATACTTATACTTATACTTATACTTATACTTATACTTATACTTATACTTATACTTATACTTATACTTATACTTATACTTATACTTATACTTATACTTATACTTATACTTATACTTATACTTATACTTATACTTATACTTATACTTATACTTATACTTATACTTATACTTATACTTATACTTATACTTATACTTATACTTATACTTATACTTATACTTATACTTATACTTATACTTATACTTATACTTATACTTATACTTATACTTATACTTATACTTATACTTATACTTATACTTATACTTATACTTATACTTATACTTATACTTATACTTATACTTATACTTATACTTATACTTATACTTATACTTATACTTATACTTATACTTATACTTATACTTATACTTATACTTATACTTATACTTATACTTATACTTATACTTATACTTATACTTATACTTATACTTATACTTATACTTATACTTATACTTATACTTATACTTATACTTATACTTATACTTATACTTATACTTATACTTATACTTATACTTATACTTATACTTATACTTATACTTATACTTATACTTATACTTATACTTATACTTATACTTATACTTATACTTATACTTATACTTATACTTATACTTATACTTATACTTATACTTATACTTATACTTATACTTATACTTATACTTATACTTATACTTATACTTATACTTATACTTATACTTATACTTATACTTATACTTATACTTATACTAATACTTATACTTATACTTATACTTATACTTATACTTATACTTATACTTATATACTTATACTTATACTTATACTTATACTTATACTTATACTTATACTTATACTTATACTTATACTTATACTTATACTTATACTTATACTTATACTTATACTTATACTTATACTTATACTTATACTTATACTTATACTTATACTTATACTTATACTTATACTTATACTTATACTTATACTTATACTTATACTTATACTTATACTTATACTTATACTTATACTTATACTTATACTTATACTTATACTTATACTTATACTTATACTTATACTTATACTTATACTTATACTTATACTTATACTTATACTAATACTTATACTTATACTTATACTTATACTTATACTTATACTTATACTTTTACTTATACTTATATACTTATACTTATACTTATACTTATACTTATACTTATACTTATACTTATACTTATACTTATATACTTATACTTATACTTATACTTATACTTATACTTATACTTATACTTATACTTATACTTATACTTATACTTATACTTATACTTATACTTATACTTATACTTATATACTTATACTTATACTTATACTTATACTTATACTTATACTTATACTTATACTTATACTTATACTTATACTTATACTTATACTTATACTTATACTTATACTTATACTTATACTTATACTTATACTTATACTTATACTTATACTTATACTTATACTTATACTTATACTTATACTTATACTTATACTTATACTTATACTTATACTTATACTTATACTTATACTTATACTTATACTTATACTTATACTTATACTTATACTTATACTTATACTTATACTTATACTTATATACTTATACTTATACTTATACGTATATATTAATACATGCACCGTATAAATGCGCTCAATTTGACAAGACTGTTGTTAATACTCTGTAATACTGGGTGCTAGCACTATATTTATGAAAGAAGGCTTACGATATTCGATAACAATGAAATACAAATTGTTCGATTTTTCTTGAATATTTTCAGAAACTCAAAACCGAAATTCAAAATAAACCGATGCTTGTTGGTTCAGTTTTCGAAAATAATTAAAAGTCGTAAGTTTTCACTCGACTCAAAATGGTTCTCAAATTTGCGGTTGTACGTAAAATAAATTAATTTTTCTTCATCACATTGGCTCCCTGAAATTACGCCATAGGAAATTACGCCAAAAACTGTTTTGGAAAAAAAGCACAAAAAATTTTGGCGTAAAAAAATAGGAAAAAGCGCCCAAAAACAAAAAGGAAAATACGCCAAAAAGTGTGGAAATTACGCCAAACTTTTGGAAAAAGAGCCAAAATACTAAAATGGAAAAAACGCCAAAAAAATAAGAACTTTTTGGTGTAATTTCCAAATTAGTTTTGGAAATTAAGCCTTAAAATAATAAACAGAGCTTTTTCTGGCTTAATTTCCAAAATTAATTTGTTGATATTGGCGCCTGCCTGGCGACTTTACATACCCTAAGCGGAGCAACGGAGTTGCGTGAGCGGGTGTAACCCCGAAAAAGGGAGTTAAAATCCTGAGAACCCGTGAAGCGGGCCACCCACAGGTGCTTTTATTCAAAAAAGCTGTTGATATTGGCGCCTGCCTGGCGACTTTACATACCCTAAGCGGAGCAACGGAGTTGCGTGAGCGGGTGTGACCCCGAAAAAGGGAGTTAAAATACTGAGAACCCGCGAAGCGGGCCACCCACAGGTGCTTTTATTCAAAAAAGCTGTTGATATTGGCGCCTGCCTGGCGACTTATATACCCTAAGCGGAGCAACGGAGTTGCGTGAGCAGGTGTGAACCCCGAAAAGTGGAGTTTAAATCCTGAGATCCCGCGAAGCGGGCCACCCACAGGTGCTTTTATTGAAAGAAGTTGTTGATATAGGCGCCTGCCTGACGACTTTACATACAACTTCTTTCAATAAAAGCACCTGTGGGTGGCCCGCTTCGCGGGATCTCAGGATTTAAACTCCACTTTTCGGGGTTCACACCCGCTCACGCAACTCCGTTGCTCCGCTTAGGGTATGTAAAGTCGCCAGGCAGGCGCCAATATCAACAGCTTTTTTGAATAAAAGCACCTGTGGGTGGCCCGCTTCGCGGGTTCTCACCCATAAAATATGCTCTTCAAAATTCGTGAAAAACATGTAAAATACTGTTATTTGCCGTTATTTATTTCTGTATACCATATGAATACATTCGACAAACATGTATGTACTTTTTTGTTTTTGATTTGGAAGAACGAACGGTTAATTTTCTGGCTTTTTTTCCTTATTCGATTAGGAAAAAAAGCCAAAAAGTTTGTTTTGTGGCGTTTTTTCCTTTAAGATTTGAAAAAAAAAAAAAACCAAAAAGTTTATTTTTGGGCGTTTTTTCCTTTTTTGTTTGGAAAAAAAGTCCAAAAGCAAATTTTTGGCGTTTTTTCCAAACAAAATTTGTTTGGCCTTTTTTCATTATTCTAAAAGGAAAAAACGCCAAGAAATTTTCGGAAAAATAGCCAAAAAATCCGGAATTAACACCAAACTCTTTGGATCCTTTTTCCTAGGAAAAAAAGCCAAAAAATTGTATGAAGAATTTTTGGCGTTTTTTCCATTTTATTTTTTTGGCGTAATTTCCTATGGCGTAATTTCAGGGAGCCCATCACATTATTTAATATTAATTAGGAGGATTTAACAAACTAACGCAAAAATAATTAATTTAAATTGTTTGCATTTTTCTTATTTTGCACGTCGTTATTTCAACCGAACACACAGTAAGCATTTACTTTTAAAATGAAATGATCGTAGCTACATATGCTTGCGTAGATCATATTTTGGTACTTGAAAACTTTCGTTGACTTCAAAAAATGAAATGAATTTTTGTAATTTTAATTTTGTGAAAATAAAAAACAATTATTACATTTTTGTTAATTTTTTTTCTTGAGGACAATTGTTAATACTAGTATAATATTGGTCGAGGAAACACTGAATAATTTAATGAAAAGAAATAATGTATGTTTCATCTTTACTCGCAGAATTTGTAACATATTCATTTGTGAATAGCTTGATATCAGGCTCTTTAGAAAAATACGATACAGGTATTCTTTGACAATATACCTTGTGTAATAAAAATACATAAAACAAAATTGTTTCATATGTTTGCAATGAGAGCAGCACTGCATCACATCCTTTACTCTTATATTAAAAACACAAACCGATGGATAGTTGTCTTTTTTCACTCAACCTGTCCACAGTTGATCTTTGTTTTTAATGTTTACGGTATTTTAAAATTATCAAATGTCGGGACAATTAAATCTCAGTAGAAAACAAATGGTGGGTATTGGCATTTCGATGAAATACTAAGCGATTTTAGTCAAAGTCAATTTTGCACTTCAATCCTTTGTGTTAATTGATGTTGTTTTTTTTTATTTCAAAATTTGTATTTCTTACACTTTCCAAAAAGGTATGAATTTTTTCAAAGATAAGAGCAAATCGGAAGTTACATTCGAAACCGTGCAGAGAAGGTTTTAAAACAAATAAAAAAAAGAGACAGGGATGCGACCTACACTGATAACTTCCCATCCCACCTGTCGATTTGCTTACAACTTTATGAAAAAATTAATAACAACATTTTGTGTGATATTTAAAGTCAATATCTATTTTAGTTCTTCTAATACTTGAGTCAAAAACCATTTCTTATCAGTTTTTAGTTGTGTTTGTAGGTTTTCGTGGTTTTTTTTAAAGTTGTCAGTTGAATTATTCTAAAAGACTAACCAACATTAACTGCCCCAGCAGAATGGAGTCGCTGTAGCGGCCGCTTGTCGCGCTGTCAAAGTTGAAACATACGAAAATAGTACACAGCGCCACAATTGGAAGCTGTTGCTGCAGCGATCGCTGTCGCCATTGTTGAATAATTTTCTACTTTCAGCTATTAGTTGCGCTACATTTTTTTTTGGTACAAAGGACGTACCCACCACCTTCGTTTTCTCTTCTTTAAAAGCTTCATTCCGCAGTAGCACATTTGCATTATCATTGCAATAAATGCAATTTCATTGCGTTGGTCCATTTTTTAATTTAAAAATTGAAAATTAAGTTGCCCAAAAATATGAATAGTCTTACAAAACTAAACACAAATGTATAAATATCAAAAAAAAAAAAAATGACAGCTGACGTTCTTCCTGCGCTACACCATTGTGGGCGACCTTTGCTACATAGTGCGCGATTTAAGTGACAGCTTGTGCTACAGCGATTTTTACCGCGACTAGCGAATTCCCATTGTGTCCAAGGGGTAAAGAACATTATTATACGGTGAAATTGTTGGAATTCAAAATCTATATTTTTGTTTTGATTTTTAGTCGAAAACCAATTTCTACCAGTTTTAGTAGCATTTCTTGAATTCTTTTATTTCTTATGTAAACAAATACAGATTATTCTAAGAACAATATCCTACGTTAAGAAAAAAATTTGCCCAGAATTAAATCGTTTGAAGACAATACCTTCATTTATTCACGAGATATCGAAAATCGAATATCAATTTTTATAAAAGTTTCGTACTATTTCTTGTAGATTTTATTTTTTATTAAAAAACTGACTGTTATATTTTTATATAAATTTAACTGAATGTCGAAAATATAAAATCAGCTTTAAAAAGATATTTGAGTCGAAAATCGGTTTTAACCAAGTTTTAATAATGTCCTTGTAGGTAAGGTTAGGTTAGGTAATAAGGGGTGTGCACAGCATGAAGCTGTTGCGTACACGGGGGCCTGCTGGTCCATTGTGATCCCCTGTAAAAGTAAAAGTAAGCATCGATGCTCCTCAATCATTGCCGATTAGCGTAGACTGGCTCGTTAACGAACCAGCCTGTGCTATCTATAAATTTCCTCATGTTTGCCATTGAGACCTGTGCTAGATCATCCAGTTCTCCAACAAACCTGTTTCCGAAATGACGGAGTCGGCTGGTTCGGAGGTTCGGACAGTCACAGAGCAGGTGTTTAATGGTTTCTACTTCCTCCTCATTCTGACAGCTCCTACAAAAATCGGGTGCAAATGCCCCTATCCTGTTAGCCATTGTGCCAATGGCGCAATGACCTGTTAGTACACCAATCAAGATTTTAATGTTCTTTTTACTCAGCGATAGAATATACTGAGTTTCCTTTTCATTTGTGTTAGGCCATAAACTTCTAGAGATTGCGCAATCGTCCCTGGATTTCCAGGAGTTATTGATTTTCTCTTTTAGTTTAAGGTCTATCTTCCTCTTGAGTACCCCAATCGGGACGAATGGTCCCCTAACTGAATGGTCGCTACTACTTGTGTCTGCTTCTGACCCTTTCCTGGCTAGTTCATCAGCTTTATCATTCCCTTCTATATTGCTATGTCCAGGAACCCAGCAGAGCTTTACCTGGTTAGCGTGGCAGATTTTATTTAGTTCCTTCCTACAGTTTAAAACTGCTTTTGATCTTATGGTCTCACTGGCTAAGGCTTTGATAGCAGCCTGGCTGTCCACGAAAAAAGTAATCTCCGAAGAGCTTAGCTTTTCGTGATGTGCCAATTCAGCTGCTTTTCCAATGGCAAAGATCTCGGCCTGAAAGACACTACAGTCAGCCGGGAGTGTATATGACGCTCTGATGTTGAGAGATTGGCAAAGGATACCCTGTTTACTTATAAGTGAATTGGGATCCCAACCCTGTCTTTCTGGTATGAAAATAGAAAATTTCCTATCGAAATCTAGTAAAGGGGGGATGTAATCGGTGGTCTCTCTCAGTCCTGGAACCGTGTGATATCTTTGTAAGATTGACCCGTGGCCATAAGTGCTGTGCCTCCAAAAACTCAGTTCTCTTAAACGAATTGCAGTTTTGGCTGCCGTGCACTTTATGAACTCATCCAGAGCCGGGAGGTCCAGGATCATTTCCAATCCAGCTTGTGGTGTGGATCTTTGAGCCGCCCCTGTTATTCCTACACAGGCTAGTCTCTGTACCTTATTCAGGTTCTTGAGATAGCTTGATTTTTCCACCGCCTTCCACCATACAATAGAGCCATAGGTAAGAATGGGTCTGACTATCGCTGTGTACATCCATTGGATGACTTGCGGTCGCATACCCCAACGTACAACGAAGGTCTTTTTGCATGTGTAGAATGCACATAGTGCTTTTTTCATTCTTTCCTCAGTATTACGCCTTCATGTAAGCTTGGAGTCAAGGATTACTCCTAGAAATTTACCTTCCTTAGAAGGTTTTAGAGGAATGCCATTTAGTTTGGGAGGGTTGAAGCCCTCCAGTTTCCTTTTCTTCGTGAACAAAACTAGCTCTGTCTTGGCGGGGTTGACCCCGAGACCGTTCTGAGTTGCCCAAGAAGATAAATCCTTTAATGCATTTTCCATAATGTTTTCGATGATGGTAAGAAACTTGCCTGATACCAAAACCACTATGTCATCTGCATATGCTACTATTTTAATGCCCTGATCTTTGAACTTTGTGAGAATTTTGTTAACTACGAGGATCCAGAGCAGGGGTGAGATGACTCCTCCCTGTGGTGTGCCTCTAGTAACTGTTTTCTCAATAGTGCTAACTCCTATTTGAGAGTTGATAATTCTGCCATTTAACATGGTGAAGATCCAATCGACAATGACAGATTCAACCCCAACTTCAACTAAGGCAGTCTTGATCGATTCCGTTTTAACGTTATTAAACGCACCCTCGATATCAAGAAATGCTGCCAGGGTATATTCTTTGTGTTCAAGACTTTTCTCAATATGTGAAACTACTTCATGCAGAGCAGTCTCCACTGATTTACCTGTAAGGTAAGCGTGTTGGTAGTTGCACAAATTGTTTTCACAACTAACTAAAAACTATTGTTTTTAGGGTCAGTCATCGGCTGACATCCCAACCGTACAGACCTATTACTGTGGTGAATAAAAGTGATCACATTTTTCCCCATTCTCTCGCTCTCATACATAATTTGTAAGTGTTTTTTTCACTTTCTTCTTATTCTTCCTTATCCAAACATACATAAATACCCAGTGAACTCTTATAAGTGTCCTCAATAAAAAACTTTTTTCTCGACATGGCGTCAAAGCCTGCCAGCCAACAAATCGGGAAACCGATTTGGTGCTCTCGATGAGTGCCATCTTTCCGACCCCCAATACTCCCCTCCCATCCTAAAGAGTAAAAGATTTAAACCTTCAAATAGTACATTTTCCGAATTTCCAGAATTACCCACAAAAACAGTGTACAAAAACCCCCGCTTCATTCACATAACCTCTAAAGACAGACCACTATCATCTATCAGTGTGTTTTTATTAAAAAAAACTATTGATTCTATTAGCACACAATATGAAAAGATCTCCCAGCTTAGGGATGGATCATTATTGATTCTTACTAAAGATCAAAAAATTGCCGACAGATTCATAACCTCTAAAGCTCTCGGTACTATTTGCCCATTTGCTGAGATCAAACTACATGCCAATCTTAATCATTCGAAGGGAATCGCATATGCACCGTGTCTCATAAATGTCACCGAAACCGAAGTCGTAAGTGAACTTAAAGCTCAAAATATAACCGATGTCTATAAATTCACAAAAATAAATCCAGAAGGCAAACGAGTTCCCACGGGACTTATGATATTCACCTTCGATATGTTTAAAATACCTAGCACAATTGAAATTGGTTGGTATAAAACCAAAGTCTCTGAATATGTCCCTAACCCCATGCGATGCAGCCAATGCCAACTTCTCGGACACACAAAAAAATGGTGCAAAAAACCAGCCACCTGCGAAACATGCAATCTTCCTCTTCATGAAGACGAAAATTGCACGCGCACTTTCTGCGCAAATTGTGCTGGGTCCCATCCCGCTTCATCAAAAATATGTCCAAGATATGTCCAAAGCAAAGAAATAATTGAAATAAAAACAAAAAACAAATGCACCTTGGCAGAAGCTAGGCGCATCCACTCAAAACGCAACCCAAAAATTCCTTATTTCTCCTCCGATCTTTACTCTACAAAACTCCAAAATGCAACGCTTAAAAAAAACGTTCCCATTCCATCCACGTCTTCTTTTAATTTATCTTATGTCGATTTCCATTGAACCACATGAAATAGACGGCCCGTCGCTACTAAAAATCAATATTTTTTGGTTCCAATGGAAAGAAAAAACGTAGCAATATCTTTTTGTAAGTGTATTAGTGTAGCAGCTGTCAGAAGCACAAACAATAATTTCATTTGACGTTTGCAAAACTGTCAAGTTTTTAGTATGTGTTAAAATGAGTGTGAAAATCTGTGTAGATTCGTCTCAAAAGACGAATTCAAAACGAATCAATTCGTCGGGAAAAAACATCAATACTTTTCCCATTGGAAAACGTTTAAGAAAAAAATATTGCCGGCCCGTTCGACGGCACATCAATGTTTTGGTTCAATGGAAAACCACATTACTCTAGTGATAAAGAAAAAATAACTTCCACCAAAATCGTTTTTTCTCCACAAGAGAAAAACTCAACATATAACAAACATAAACATTTAACACAAAATACAAACATCGATGAACAAATTAATGATTTCACCTCTCTCACAAGAGAAAAGTCTCCACCATCTACCTCAGAAAACCTGCATAATCAAACAACACAAATTACCAACACTCAAAAACTAATAGCTGAATTCCCTCTCCCACGAAAGAAAATCTTTCAAAAACGTCTATTCCAATCTCAAATGAAATCAAATCTAAACCTTCTCTGATTTTACCACAATCACAACAAAAATATCTCTTAAACAATACTTCTACACCATTATCATTAATCAATAACATCAATAACACTCAAAGCAAAATCTCTCTTCAAAAACCCCATACCCCCACACGAAGCGCAATGATCATAGAAGAAAATGACAGCTCTTAGTGTAATTAATTGTCCAAACTCAAACCGCGCCACCGTTGATGACGATTGCCCCAACCACCTAGGAGGGGGCACTCGTCACCAGTGGCGGCGCGGAAATAATTTATCACCAGGTGGAAGGGCACCTTTGACGAGTACATTAAATTGTATTGAGAAAAAGTTGCCGTCCACCGTCTACAATAATTTAAAAATATTGCAATGGAACATGAATGGTTATTTTAATAACTATCATGAGCTCCAATTGCTTATCAAAGAAATCCAGCCATGTATGGTCTCCATTCAAGAAACACGCATCAAACATAACATTTAACCACTCCCACCACAAGAATACTCGTCAAAATTTCACAACCTACCCCACAACACAAACTCCAAACAAGGCACCGGACTCCTTGTACATAAAACACTTCCACACAAATTCATTTCGATCGACTCTAACATATCTGCTATAGCTGTTGAAATTGAATTAAAATACAAAATTACCATCATCTCAATTTACATCCCGCCAGACCAATCATTCAATTACCACGATCTTGAAAACACTTTTACGAATATATAACCGGAGACTTCAACTCATGGTCCCCTGCCTGGGGTTCTCCTGGAATCAACAGTCGCGGAAAGCTAGTCGAAAACTTCATCGCAAATTCTGGGCTGGCAATTTTAAATGATGGACGACCAACCCACCTCTCAACCCATGGCACATACTCCCACATCGACCTTTCTCTGATATATCCACACCTCACACAATCATTTTCTTGGGATGTCTCCGATGACTTACACGGAAGTGATCACTTTCCAATCCTTACCAATACTTCTTTAGAAAACAGTCTAACTCTACCGAAATCCCAACCAAAATTTCACACCGACCATGCCAACTGGCATCTCTTCCAATCCGAAATCTCAGCCCAAATCTCTGCCCAACCACCCCCCAGCAATATTATCACGAATAAAGAATCCGCCTTCATTACAAAGATAATTCGCTCTGCCGCAAATGCGGCAATCCCCCAAACCACTAACAAGATCCACTACAAAACAGTCCCCTGGTAGGACCCAAACCTCAGCACTTTGCGATATAAAAAACAAGACTTGTGGAAGATATTCAAAAAATATCCAAATTATGTTAATCTAATCGCTTATATGAAAGCCAACGCCCAATTTAAACGAGCACCCAAGACAGCGAAAGCGTCTTCTTTTATGAAATTAACTGAGGGAATCAACCATAACTCAACCCCCAAAAAAATGTGGGCTGACATTAAAAGCCTTACAGGAAATTTTACACCTCCTACAATTAAACTTATTAGAAACGACTCTGAAAATATTACATGTCCTATAAAGGTCAACGAATACTCTGCTAAATTTTGGGAAAGTATCCATAAAGACTCTAATTTCCAACAAAAATACGTTGAAGAAAAATACAAATGCTTAAACGCAGTCATTCCTAATTACACCATCACTCATTCAACAAAATCAATAGAATCCCCAATCAATATTATAGAGTTTGAAACCAGCTTGCGCTCCGTAAAAGGGAACACCCCCGGATACGACAGAATAAATTATTCAATGATCAAAAATAGTCCTTCCTGTTTAAAAAACAGATTATTATCCTTTTACAATCACATATTTGATAAGGGAGTTATTCCCCAAACATGGAAAGTGGCAACCATTGTGCCCATCCCCAAAGCGAACAAAGACCACACACTTATCGAAGCTACCGTCCAATCTCACTTCTGCCCTGCCTTTTAAAAGTCTTAGAAAAAATCGTTTCCAAACCTATCCTATCCTATCCTATCTTGGTGGTTGGAAAAAAATAAGTTTATCGACATCAACCAAACAGCGTTCAAATCCGGTTGTGGGGCACAAGATGCGCTCCTTCATTTGAACACAAACATCACTTCAGCGCGCTCAGAAAAAAATCATATCTCGATTCTCTCAATTGACTTTGAACTAGCATTCGACAGAATAGGACCTTACGTTATTTTAAACCAGTTAAAACTATGGGAGGTCGGTACAAAAATGTTCAACTTTATAAAAGCTTTCCTTACCAACCGAAAATTTCGCATTAAAACTAATAATAAAATGTATTCACAAATTCATAAACTTATGAATGGCATTCCCCAACTTTCCCCCGTTTCGGTCATGCTATTCAAAATTGCATTTAATGAAATAAGTAAAATAACTCGCGTATACCCTAAAACAAATCACGTCCTTTACGCGGACGATCTCATTTTGTTCACTAAACTGAAAGACCTAAAAGAAGTATCACATCTCTTTTCAATGATCATAAGAGACTTGACCGAATGGGGTAAAACCTCAGGGGGTAAAACATCTTTCTCTAAATGCGAAATATTACATATTTGTAAAAAACACAAATGTTCAAAACTAGTTCAAAATGTATCGTATAATAACACTTGTATAAAAAATGTAACCTTTTCAAAAATTCTAGGCATTATATTCGAATCTAACTATAGTTTTAAGCAACATTGTATTAACTTAAGAAAAAGTCTAACTACCAGGGTAAATATTATCAAATATCTTTCAAGTAAAAAAAGTAACTGTAATGTAAATACTATAATTGACGTTATTCAGTCAATTATTTTATCAAAAATTGATTACGGTCTACCAATTTATGGAAAATGTTCAAAATCTTCTCTGCAACTAATTTCTACGCCGCGCCGCTATAAGAACCTTCTTGGGTGCCTTCTACTGAACACCAATCAAGAACATCCTTACTGAATCAGGACTCCCTAACTTAAATGATCAAATTGATTTCCAAACCTGGAAAATAACACTAAAAATTAACTCATCATTTAAATCACCCATACATGAGGAGAGGATATAAAAAAGCTATTGAGGAAAAAGAAAAAACCGAAATCCGCTTTGTATAAGGCTTTGGAATCCATGAAAGAGCTGAAAATTCCAATTGAAGTAAAGAACAAAAACAACGTTGAGTTTCCTCCGTGGTATCTCCCAAAACAAAATATTTTGACAAATCTGTCGAATTATAATAAATCAAGCACAAACAATGATTTATACAAAACACTGTTTAATGAAATCGAGGACAATTATAAGAGATTCGGATGGAATTCTTTGTTTACAGATGCTTCAAAATCAATTGACGGTACCTCATATGCTGTAGTAACGAAAGACGGCTGTGTCGTTAGTAAAGGACTGCTCTATTTTACATCGTCAACATTTACAGCAGAGGCTTATGCCATACTCAAAGCTATCAACAGTGCAAAAAATAAAAAAACATAATATTCACCGACAACCTTTAATCTTTAGAAGCAATCCAAAATATAAACAATTCATGTGATATAGTAGTTGAAATCCGGGATAATCTAATCACAAAAGGAAATACTATCAAGCTAGCATGGGTTCCTGGGCATGTAGGGATAGTTGGTAATGAAATTGCCGACGCAGAAGCCAAACTCGCTCTCAGAAAGCCTCTTATCTCTTTTATACAATTTAACAAAAAGGACACGTTAAACCATTTAAAAACTTCCATGAGAAAAAATAAGAATAACTGGCTGGAATACTCTCACCACTATTCAACAATCAATGCTGATGCTGCGAGGGCGACTTTCCCTGTCGAACTTCCCAGAAGTATGGTAAAAAAATACATACGACTTCGAATGGGTCATACAAATGCCACCCACAAACACCTGATCACTAAAGAACCAGCCCCCCTTTGTAACTTCTGCGACCAGTGCCCAACTTTGAACATTTTCCATATCCTTCAATGTCCGCATATCAACTCAACATACATAGCAAACAAACCTCTCAAAGAACTCTTAACCGAAATATCACCAAGTAATATAAAATTTTTGAACGAAATTATTACAAGACTTAATATACATATTTAACTTAAGTTTTCTCCAAACGAGCTGAAGGCCCTGGTAACTAATGCTCTGATAAATATTTATTGAATTTTCTAATTATATTATTGTTCAATAAAGTATAATAATAATAATAATAATAATGTTTTTAGGGTTATACTTTGTTTCGCTGACGTCTTAATCGAAATTGCTATTCAAATTCTACTTTCAAAATTACTTTTTATAATCTGTCTTTCAAAATTCTCTTTCAGCTTTCTTCAGTTTTACAAAATAGTTTATAATAAAATAAATAATTTATTTAAACAGCTTTCTAAATATTTATTTAAATTTGAGCATTATTCAATTTCCTTGGCAAATATTAGCATGTATAATAGGGATTGAAAATTAAGTGTCTGATATATTTAAGAGTATTGTAGATTGTGGGCTTCAGTGTTATGTGTGCTTTATCTTGATGTTAGATTAATATTTATTAATTCTCAATTAAATTTTTTTTGAAAATATTTAAAAAATAAATTAAGATTAAGCCGTTGTTTTTGAAAATGGTATATGTACATTTTTTAAAATGTCGTGATATTTAAGAATTTAAAGCATGCATTTTAGACTATTTATACATTGAATTCAAAATTAAAATACAATTTATTGAAAACCTCAATGAAAACTAACAATTTTCAGCTCACTTTTATTTTATTAACAAAATTATGAAAAATATAAATTGAAACAAATTAAGTCTATATTTATATACATATATACCTATATATATATATATATATATACATTGTTTAACCAACTCGATTTTTTAAGTTGAAATGGAAAAATTTATTTAATCACGAATAGTAAAGTTCTTAAGAAACTTATTATTTATTATTTTAAAAATTAATTTATTTATGTATGTTTACATTCTTTCGTTTATGTTCTTATCGTTGTCTGTCAACGACGCATGACAATAAAATCAAAATGGTTATTTTTGAACATTTTAAAATCTCAAGTAAAAACATGAACAAAAAAACAATCACAATTGATGGTCATCTTTTTTTAAAATAACAAATATTGACAAAGTTAATACAGCTTCAATGGGGAGAGTACGATAACTTTGGCGCCAAGATATAATAACGGTTTTTGGTAGAGCGGCTTAGTACAAATATTTTTTCCCTCGTTAAGGCGGGAGGGGCAATTTTATAAAAATTGACATAAAATCTAAAAAAAAATATTTATCTAATATATAAAATATTCCTCTCATAGTGTTAGTTGCCATACTCCTCCGAAACGGCTTAACCAATTTTAATGAAATTTTGCATATATATTCGGTTGGTCTGAGAATAGGTTTTTATCTATTTTTTATATTCCTAAGTATTATGGTTTAATTGCATCAACATCGTACACGGTGCAACGATCTTACGATAGTATTCAGTGACGCTATGTACAATGAAGCATTGATTGCTATTGAGGATCTTTGAATTATAATTGCCAACTTACCACTCAGTCATTTCGGTATGCATTCACCAAATCGAAATGCATCTGATTTAATAGACACTGAATTGAATCGTGAAATACAATACAATACTGTAGAAATGGCAGCGATTGTTGCTCGCAATGTCCCACTAATGAATGAAGAACAAAGAACCATGTATGACCACATCATGCTCGCAGTTTTGGCAAGACAAGGTGGCAAAACATTACTGATTTGGCTAATTTTTGCTAAAACAGTATATAAAATTATCATCTGGGATGAATGCACTATGACACACAAACATTCGCTTGAGGCGTTGAACAGGACATTGAAAGATATAAAAAACAACTACAGCCTATTTGTCGGCACTCTGTTACTACTTTCAGGTGATTTGAGACAAACACTTCCCGTTATTCCACGTTCAACGTACGCTGATGAGATCAACGCGTGCTTAAAATCATCGCAACTGAAAGTAAATATGCGTGTTCAAATGCTTTAAGATCCATCCGCTGAAACATTCTAAAAACAACTGTTGATAGATATAGGCGACGGAAAAGTTACTAAAGATGAAACTGGATGCATAAAATTACCGGTCGATTTCTGCACGATTATTGATTCACAAGATGCTCTCATTGACCAGATATTTCCCGATGTACATAGACAATATACAAATCATGAGTGGCCGTCAGAAAGAACAATTTAAGCAGCAAAAATGTGAATTTCAACGAATTAAATCTCAAGATACAACATTTGTTACCAGGAAACTTGGGATCATACAAATTTATTGATACAGTTTGTGATGCTACCGAAGCTGTAAATTATCCAACTGAGTTTTTGAACTCATTGGATTTACCCACCACGGTTGTGCAACGGCACGCGATTAGTAATTAAAAATGTTATCCAAGCCATAATTCTAAATAGCAAATTCCGAGGTGAAAATATATTATTACCGCGAATCCCTATTATGCCCACAGATGTGCCAATTCAATTCAAACGCCTTCAATTTCCAATTATTGGCATTTGCAATAACTATCAATAAGTCTCAAGGCCAAACGATGATTGTCTGCTGCTTACATTTGAGCACTTCATGTTTTTCACACGGACAATTATACGTGGCGTGCTCTCATGTGGTCAAACCATCCAGTTTGTTTATATTGGCGGAAGATGGGATCACACAAAATATTGTTCACTCTTTTGCATTAAGGGATTGATATTGTTCTTTTGTAGTACAGTCATAATGAGCGATATGTATATAATTTTAAAGAATTAATTTTAATAAATTATAATATAATTTTAATAAATTTTATTTTAATATTTTATCACCTTTTACAGTGCTCTATACCTCTCCCACTTATATACAACATCCTTACACACTTACAATAAATTATTTATTTCTAGCAAAATATTCTCTAGAAATTATCTATATGACAACACAACGTTTGTCGGGTCAGCTAGTATACTATATAGGGCAACATTTTCAGTTATAAATTATACCTTTTTCAAAAGCCAAAATTTTACAATTTATAATAAATTTTAAATAAAGTTGTGAAACAATAGTTTTTGAAATAATTGATTTCAGAGTAAAAATTTATGAAAACAAAATTTAAAAAATTCCTTTGAGCATTATTTTTCTTATGATTATAGATATCGGTAAAAAAGTAATTTATGTGGTTAATTGCTATAATTATATTTCATACTTACTTTTGCGATTTTAATACAGTTACTGCGGTTATTAACTTCCCATAGGAAGTTATTGTAATCGGTCCAATTTGTCAAATTGAAAATTTTGACATTTCTCGACGTTTCAAGATCCCTAGAATCTAAATACAAATTTCTTAGAGAGATGTCTGTGTGTGCGTGTGTATGTTCGTTCGAGAACCTTTTTTCGTCGTCCATATATCAAGAACCAGTAGAGATATCGACTTCAAATAAATTTTGTTATAGTGTTTATAGAGCAGAAAGATGCAGAAAGGACTCTGAACAAAATTGAGTGGGTGGTTTTTGTACCATAGCAATTTAAAAAAAAATTAAAATTTTGGTCAACCCAAAGTATCTCACGAACCAATAACGCTAGCGACTTGAATTAAATCTTATATTATATATTGTAATGTGATACCAAACAAGTATATTTTTGGAAAAAATCCATTTTACGAAAAAAACGATTTTGTATCCAAAATAATTGTATGCAAAGAAGAAAAACGTTTCGTAAATGTTGGTAAAAATCGAATTGACAGTTTTTTTTTAAACAATATTAAAATTTGGTAAAAATATACTTTCGTATCAAATATCTTTTCAAAAATTAAAAATATTGGCTTCAAACTAATTTTATCTCACAGAAAATATTGTTTTCGACATTCAGAAATTTTTTTATAAAAATCCAACAGTCGGTTTTTTCTACAAAATATAGTACGGAAAACTGGTAAATATTGATGTTCGGTTCTTCAAATCTTCAAATGCCATTCATCCAATTTGTATTTGTTTATATAAGAAAAAGAAACTTTTAAGAAATATATTTTTCGACTAAAAATCTCGAACAAAAATAGATTTTGAAATCAAACTATTTCTTCATATGCAAAATATTGTTGGTCTTTTAATTTTAATTTAATTTATTTTTTTTTTAATAATTCAACTGACAGCTTTTTTAACAAAATACGAAAACCTACAAACCTTTTAAGCAAGACAAATCGACAGACGGGATGGGAAGTTATTAGTGTGGGTCGCATCCCAGTCTATTTTTTACTTGCGACATATATGAACTATATGGCAAGTTTTGCATTCGTGCAAAATTTCCAACTCGAGATTTTAATCAAACATAATATTACGATGGTAGAGAAGTCGAAAAAAGTGGGTCCCGCGATTCCGTCCGGTCAATTTTGTCTGTCTGTCCACGCTCCTACAGCCTTAACCATTGGGTCAATTGAGTTCAAACTTGGAAGTTAAGGTTTTGAACAGATTTGCGTTAGGCGTTTTTTTCATTTTTTTTTTAAGATCAAAACTAACAGTGGCCCCCATACAATTTTTTTGGTCAAAAAACGAAAATTCGAATTTTCTCAAAAACAAACCGATAGATTTTTTTTAATTTTCTCTAAAATTTTATTTTTTAACTTGACTTCTTTTAATAAGAAAAACATATTTTTGTATTGCTCAGGAAAGGTACCGCTCATAGAACCGTTTTTTGTTTTTTAATTTTCTCAGCAACTTTTGAACTGATTTCAATAATTTTTTTTCTGAACGAGCTCTTATATTGCCTTAACAATATTTGATTATCAAAAGTGCAATTTTTTATTGTTTGGATTTTTAAAAAAATATTGAAATTTTTTTTTTCAAAATTCTATATCTCAAAAACGGGTGAACATTTTTTTACGAAATTGAAATATAGAGCGTATATTTACAATCACTAAACAACTGCATACCAAAAATATTTTTAGAACAAAATTGAAAAATTTTATATATAAAAAATTAATTTAAAAAAAAACGCTCTAACGATTTTCAAAAAAAAAAATTTGAAAAATCAAGGGTTTTTTGATTTATAAAATGGCATTTAAATTTTTGAAGACAAACTTATTTTTCAGGTAAAATTTTGAATCTTAAATTAGTTTTTTTTTAAATTATTTTAACTGTATTAAATGTAACCCACTCCCAAAAAATTGAAAAATGGAGGTTTTTTCGACAAATCAAATGGCATATATATCTTTGAAGACAAACTTATTTTACAGGTATATTTTTAAATATTATATATGTAGATACTTTTTTAAACAGACTCTTTGCATACAGGAGCAAGTTCGTGCGACCCAGTCGTGCACTTTATTTTGGTTTCTTTTCCTCTATACGCACAGCTTCTATTTCTAACAAGATTTCCTTCTCTGAGTAAAAGATTTTCGCTTTTTTTTGGTTTTTGAGATTGTTTAAACTACTTTTTTAAGAGTTGTTTGGTACTCACTTTTAGGGTCAATTTTAACGATAAATTATCTTTGTGAGTCAAGTTAAGCAATTCATTTAGCGTAACCCAGAATGCACCACGAGAAGACATAGCATTCCGCATCCCAGTCAGTCAATTTTTAAGTAAGTCACGTCAATTTTCAATGTGTTGAAGGTATGTATGTAAATCTCGTCAATGAATTCATCTTCCGTACTAATGTCATTGTGGAGTTCGTTAAGTTCGTCATTGAAAGTCAAGAGTCGAGGTTGTTCTGACGTCGTCGGGAGGGTTGAAGTCCTTTAGATGCAGACCCACACTTTCTTTTCCATGAATCAAACATGGGAAATTTTTGTTTCACATCAAATAAAAATTCCATTATTTGAGATCCCATCCCAAGTCGTGCTTATATTTTTCTATAAAAGAAAAGTGTTCTCTTGCGGTAAAAAAATATTTTTTTAGAAGCTTGTTCTGATTTTTTTTATTGTGAACATATTCGCCTTTGTTGTGTTTGGTTACTTTATGACTCTTTCAACACCTTTGTACTCCCGTGCGCTGTCATTAGAAATACGAATAGTATTCTTTTGGTCAAGTACCTAATTGTATATTTAGAAAAAAGAGATTAAAATGGACATGACATATGTTTATAACAATTGTTTATAATATGTATAATATCATTTATATTGTTTTTAAATCCAGATTCTTTAAAAGCTTTTCCTACACCCATCCAATACAAAAGTATTTTTTTTGTTTTCTCAAAAGCTAGAAAACATAGAAACGAATAGTTTTCAGTATTTGATACAAAATTAATTGGAGCAACTATCTACATCAATTTCTTTTTATTGATATTTTCAAACATGAGAGAAATAATACTCAAAATAATTTTTTAACTTTTTTTCATAAATTTTTACTCTTATTACAACTTTTTTATTAAAAAAGTGTGGAATTCTGGCTTTTTTGGAAAAGGTATAATTTATAATAATTTATGTGCCGTTGTTTTTAAATATTTTTAGATTTTAAGACAATTTTTATAAAATTGTCTCTCTCGCCTAAATGATGGGAGATAAATCCCCTGCCGATAGTAAAAAATTCTTGTATTGAGCCTCTCTACCAAAACCGTTATTTTTTCTTGGCGCCAACGTTAGCGTACTCGTGCCGCTTCAATGACTTTTCATGCAATTGTCTCACTAAAATTAGTGTTATTTTTTCTTTGATGTTGTTCTCTAAAGTACAAGCTGATCCTTTTATGGAATAGGGCCTGTTTAAATAACTGCAATCAATATTGACTGCTTACCAGTGGCGAAGCGTCCATATAAGGCGATTATTTCCGTCTTACCTTTTGAAATTCTCACCCTGAACATTTTAGACTTCTGGCAACATTTTCGCCATCCTGCATCTGTTTGATTCGAAAATTTTAAAATACTGAGGCTCGATAACATCAGTATCATTGTTGTAAACGCAAAGTTGTGCGTACAGTTAGTTTTGCCATCGAGCCATGCTGTCGAGCATGCTCGTCCATGTAAACCCCCTTTATGAAATTTCTCTGTGGATAGAACAAATTTATTTCCTTTCCCTTTTCTTCTTGTACAATTCACTGCGCTAGATACTTCTCTGTTCAATACACACTTTCTTATGGAAGTAAATAAGACGATATTCTGCGTCTTATTTTTTGGTGAATTTGTTTGTACGAGGTGTGTTCAAAAAGTACCCGGAATTTTTAAATTTCGCGGGCCTGGAGAGTTCGAAGGTCAACATTTGTTTTTATTGTGTTGGTATACATGCCCCTAAAGTATGATGCAATTTTCAGCTATATTCACTATTTACTTTGTCTGTGGTAGTTGCTAAGGTTCGACGTGTTTTTATGAGCTCGGCGATTTTTGCTGAAACTGTTGAATTTTGACCAAAAAAACAATCGCATGAACATCGCTCAAGAGCTGTTAAATGACGTCAACGACGATCCAAGTTTGCTTGAAAGGGTCATAACTGGTTATGAAACATGGGTGTACGGTTATGATGTCGAAACCAAAGCACAATCGTCCACCTGGAAGCATCCAACGTCAAGAGCGAAAAAAGCACGTCAAGTTCGATCAAATGTGAAGGTTTTGCTTACTGTTTTCTTCGATTATAATGGCATAGTGTATCAAGAGTTCTTACCACAAGGTCGTACGGTTAATAAGGAGTATTACCTTGAAGTTATGCGACGTTTGCGTGAAGCAATCCGAAAAAACGCTCAGATTTATGGAAAAACAATTCAAGAATTTTGCACCACGATAACGCACCTGCTCACTCGTCGTTGCTTGTTCGTAAATTTTTGGCCAAAAACAATACCGTAGTCATGTCCCAACCTGCATAGTCCCCAGATATGGCTCCGTGTGACTTTTTCCTGTTTCCAAAGTTGAAGAGATCCACGAAAGGCCGGCGTTTTTCCTCGATTGGAGAAATGAAGACCGAATCGCTGAGAATGCTCAAGGACATATCAAAAAGTGAATATCAAGAGTGCTTCGAAGATTGGAAAAAACACTGGCATGAGTGTATTATATCTGGGGGGGACTACTTTGAAGGGGACCACATTGATGTAAACGAATAAATAAATATTTTTTTGAAAAAACTAAAATTCCGGGTACTTTTTGAACACACCTCGTATTTCTTAAGCACTATTCACATGAGCACGACCAACGACCAACGGATGGACGAATATTCGTCGATTTTGACATTTCTTTCAAATGTGAGTTTTTAATTCGTCGCGAATGAAGTTTGACATTCACCACCGAAACCAAAACAAGAATGATTTTTTTAGGTTAAGTACGCCCGATTTTTTTATTCGTTGCGAGTGTGGATAATGTGGAACGCGAATAAAGTTTGACAGTTCGTATCAACTAAAATTTTTTTCGCGACGAATAAATTTGTTTTCTTAAATTTATTAATATATGATATTGAAAAGCAAAAGTATGCATCATAAATCAAATAGAAACTATATTGCTATCGTTTTGTAAAGAATTTGTGTGGAAATATGTCTTCAAACGTATATAAACTCACATTTTGTAATTCATTCGTCGTTCGTTGGTCGCGCTCATGTGAATACTGCTTTACTCATTTTCGCTCTGAGTGGATGAATCGTTTGCATTGCGCAGCGCACTAGCACAGTGCCCAGCTCATCTGCAGATTTGATGCTATTAGATCTAATATACATGCATATTTGTTATCAAAGTGTCAATCTTTGACACATGAGTCCAGAGCAGGGATCATACAAATTCATACAAACCCACCTCAACACTGAAGTTTGCAGAAGCAAATCTGCAGATGAGCATACAGCTGCTAGTGCCTTGCGCAATACGTGCGATTCATCCGCTCAATTCGAAAATGAGTAAGAGATACAAACAAATTCACCAAAATATAAGACGCAGAACATCGTCTTATTTTCTTCCATAAGAAAGTGTGTATTGAACAGAGAAGTACATATCTAGCGCAGTGAATTGTACAAGAAGAAAAGGGAAAGGAAATAAATTTGTTCTATCCACAGAGACATTTTATAAGACGTCATATCAAAAACACTCTATATGAAGATATAAATCCTTCGTACGTATCACCCTCCAAAACCCATTTGTTTACATTGTTGTATTTGTAATGTGGACGAATTCAAGGAGAAAAATTGACGTGTTTTCACGCATACATAGAATCAACTACTAAGTTTTTTGGGGAACTTTCATAAAATAGAGGAGAAATGACATGCACACTAAGAATAAGTTTATGAGGCTGATTTCCGGTTTAGCTTGTAGGCAAACCAAGATGTCTACCGAGGATTTATATCTTCATATAGAGTGTTTTTGCGTCATATTTGGGGTTATCTTGTTGTTGCTCAAGTTTTGTGTTTGTTTATGGAATGACAATGAGTTGAAGTTCAACATGTGTGTAGAATAGGACTGAAAGCATAGTAGTTCTTAAAAAAATTTGGCAGCGTATTCATGTGTATGATTAAGTTTGATTCATGTTGCCAGAAGTCTAAAATGTTCAGAGTGAGAATTTCAAAAGGTAAGACGGAAATAATCGACTTACATATACGCTTCGCCACTGCAAGTTGTAGTTTAAATAACAGGATCAGAAAATCGATTCTTTTATGCCAAATTATCGTAAGCAACATTTTAAAAGAAAAATTAAAATTAAGTATTGAATTTTGTTCATACTATTTGAGCCATGAAACTCGTTTTTATGTAGCAACTATAAGGAACTGTGAATAATATTTCATAGACTAGACTGTTCTTTATGGCACAATCGATAATTAGACGGAAAGGCTCCGATAAGCAATTTACTATTGTAAATACTTTCATATATGTACATACATACATATAAAAAGATAAATGATTAATTAATGTCGATAAAAGACCTTAATATTGCATCCTCCTTTCAATGAATTTATGTATTAATAATTTATTAAGAAATTTCCAATATTTCAACTTTTTTTTAATTTTATTTTCTTAATTTCATATGGATAATAACAAAATATGCTACGAGAACGAAGACGACATGCACATTATAAACTAAATGGAAGGTAATTTTTACTGGAATAACATAAAATTAAATAGAAAGATTTAAGATATCTTAAATCTGTAAAGGAGTTAAGTTAACAGACTTTAAACTTAGACGTATTTTGTAAAAACAATGTTATTTGATTTTCAAACCAGTTTTCAAGAAAAAATATTATTATTCTACCAACATATTTTTCAGTACAAGAAGTTCTTTGAAATCATCAAGCAGCGGTTTTCTAACACAATAACTAAAAAACATTGATCTGCTCTAAATACTGAGAAAGACTACAATTTCTTAAATGAAAAAAAGTGATAGCAAAGTTTTTACCAAGTAGCAAGGCAATTTTAATAAATTCTCTCTACATTAAGTTTTTTTTTTTTTTTAAATATACCAACCTTTTTTACCCATAAATACACCCTGTGTAATATCATATGGATTTAGCAAATTGCTTAAATTAAAAATAACCATTCCGTGATTTAAACTTTAGCAAATTGTTAAGCTATAAAGGATTTTTCAATCGGGGCGGGTAGATTTTGGCGCCCCGTGGCGGCCGACTTGTTTTAGTGACATCTGTCAAATCTTTTGTTTATTATTCAGTTTTTCATGCCAAATCATCATCAGAGAGAAAAGAACTAATAGAGAGAACCAACTTCGACGGTTGCTCTCTTTTTGCCTACAAGCTGTGATTTGGCCACCAACTTGCATATGTATTAACTCCATATAAAAAAAATGTGGGGAACAAATACTTATGGAAGTTTGTGTGCATACTCACCACGAGAGAGAATAAACTTTTCTCTCTTTTTCTCTCTGCTCACCACCTTTGAAAAATGGCGACCACCTTTGAAACATAAGACTCTGAAAGCACTACAACTATTATTTTTATTATTAGCTTCGTTTATGCGTTTAATTTTCGCTCAGACTGTTGAAAAATGCAAAAAAAACTCAGATTTGTTTCAATTTTCAGAGTTTATCGACTTAATTTTGTCGATGCGAGAGTTTCAGGAACATTGAAAACGAGAGTTACAGAATGTAAACATGGAACATTGAAAACATTTTTATATACTCATCTCTTTTTTCCATTCCTATTTTATTTGTGTGTACTCGTTGTTTATTTTCTTTACATTACTCACGACATTTCCAAAATGCTGAAAATAAGTGATTTAAGTAGAGACTAAATAAAAAGACCGTCAACTTGCTACTTCTGTTGCCAATTTTCATTGCATAAGATTTGTGAATAGGTGATAAGCTATTCTTACTGCTTTCAACTAAAGCACTTTTCACATGAGCACGACCAACGACCAACGAATGGACGAATATTCGTCGATTTTGACATTTCTTTCACATGAGAGTTTTTAATTCGTCGCGAATGAAGTTTGACATTCACCAACCGAAAAGAAAAAAAAGAATGATTTTTGTAGGTTAAGTACGCCCGATTTTTTTATTCGTTGCGAGTGTGGATAATGTGGAACGCGAATAAAGTTTGACAGTTCGTATCAACTACCATTTTTTTCGCGACGAATAAATTTGGTTTCTTAAATTTATTAATACATGATATTGAAAAGTAAAAGTATGCATCATAAATCAAATAGAAACTATATTGCCATCATTTTGTTAAGAATTTGTGTGGAAATATATCTTCAAACGTAATTAAACTCACATTTTGTAATTCATTCGTCGTTCGTCGGTCGCGCTCATGTGAATGCTGCTTAACTTAGAGAAAAAGAAGAGAAAAACAAATTCACCACGAACTACCGGTATAACTTCTCCCGTTATTTTTTGACAAACAAAAATGTTTTGCCAGAATTAATTTGAATTATAGGAGTATTTTTGTAGATATAAAAACGACAAGATGTTAGTAAAATTAAAGAAAGGAAATCATGAGAATTACAAATATAATAATGAGACTTTAAAAAACATAGCCTTCTTGCCTATCAATAAACAAAAATATGAAATGTCGCATTTCCCGGAACTGATGTTTTTTTGTGTACACTTCTCCGAGGTGAAAACATGTATACACCGATACGAATTCAACACGCTATAAATCCGTTGCGCGCACTGCGCCCATTTAACGTAGAAGTGGTGGCCTTTCACAGTCGACTCTTCAACGTTTGGTGGCCAAATTTGAGACAACAATCAGTTAACACTCGTGCGTTGAAATAACACAAGATCGGCCGAGAACATCGCCGCGGTATGTGAAAGTGTACACTAGAACCCGAGGTAGTCTATTTCTCGCCATGCACAAGAACTCGGCCTTTCGTAGACTTCAACTTGGTGAATTTTGCGTCGGGACTTGGGCCTACTCCCGTACAAGATCCAACTGAGCTAGGACCACAGACAACGCCGTTTGTTCACTGACTGGGCTTCAAATCGTTTGGAAGAGGACCCCAATTTTGTCCGAAAAATCATCTTTAGTGACGAGGCCCTTTTTTAGATGAATGGCTGTGTTAACAAGCAAAATTGACACCAACCCACGCAAGGTTCACCAGATGATAATGCATCCTCAAAAAGTAAACGTTTGGTGTGCATTTTGGGCTGGCGGTGGCGGCGTAATTGGTCCGTACTTTTTTGAAAACGAACTTAGTGAGCGACCACCATCTGCAGCGAGCGCTGCATAACGATGATAACTAATTTCTTATGGCCCAAATTGAACCAAATAGACCTAGAAGACGACATGTGGTTCTAGCAGGACGGCGGCGCTACGTTCCACACAGTATCTCTCGCAGGGGGATGTGAATTGGCCACCAAGGTCATGCGATTTGTCCTCGCTAGACTTCTTCCTGTGGGGTTTCGTGTAGAAGATCTATGTAGAAGAGTCATTTGAAAATTGGACCACTCTGATCCGTGCCACCGTTAGAAGCAAACACATAAATAATTTTCTTAATACCTCACACACAACTTGTTTTATTCCATTTCAACATCTACGTGCCCATATTGAAAACCCCTTTAGTAAGATGTTAAAATCGTTTAAAATTAGGTAGGTAAATAATTTTTTAAGTTTAGAAAATTGCTAAAAATGGCTTTAACATTTTACTAAATCGTTTAAAATTTTGCGCCAAAGTTTGTATGCATGAGGTACGCGAAAATGACTCATTTCTTTTTATAAACCTACATACATTGCTGAACGCCAAGCGTAAACTACAGATTAATACCTGTTAGAAAAAGCCGCATATGTGCATATAGCCTAAACTGTCTTCTACGTTTATTTATTTCAATTCGTTAAATACTAACGTGAACAAAAGCTTAATAATAATGCTTAAAACTACTTAACATCTAATTTTAATCCAAACTATTATAAAACATTGTTTTAAACTTGAAATTTTTAAAATTGTCATTAGGTGATGTTATTAGAAAATACAATTTATTGAATATTTCTATTAATTGATTAAGTGGGCTATGAGCACCATAGTTCGACCTGCTAAAAATTAAATTTACTGGTTTTTGGAGCCGTATACTCGATCGACTAAAACTAAAGTTGAAACGATTAAGAACCGATGGTGATGATACTGTTCCATTTATTATTGCTGCAGCAAAACAAAATTGTAAATATTTTCTATGGTTTGTCAAGGAAGGAAGATTAATTAAAGTGAGCCTTTGAGAATAAGGGGGCAGAGAATTTTCGTAGGGAAGAGAACGGAGACAAAAACGCAAAAATCTCCTCTGAATCGCTTCAATCCTCATTTCGTGTGTAGAATAATAAGGTGCCCATACTACACAGGCATATTCCAGAACTGGTCTCACAAATGAGACAAAAAGTATCTTTAGAACATAAGGATCACGGAAGTCGCGACTAAATCTCTTAATGAAGCCAAGGACTTTATTTGCTTTTTTAACAACAAAGCTAACATGCTCAGTAAATGTAAGTTTCGAGTCTAAGACTACACCTAGGTCAGTAAAAACAGATACTCTACTTAAGGAACAAGAATCGAACATATAATCAAAAACAATTGGAACTTTTTTGCGTGTAAAACTCATGGTCTTACATTTGTCAACATTTAAAACGAGACGATTTTTATTGCACCATTCCCTAAATAATATTAAGTCATCTTGCAAAAGTAGACAGTTAGATGTAGTGTTAATTCTTTTGAAAAGTTTAATGTCATCAGCATAAATAAGGACAGACGAATTTTTTATGATCGAAACCAAGTCATTTATAAATAAAATAAATAAGATTGGGCCTAAATGGCTGCCCTGTGGAACACCAGAATTCACAATAAACGGACTCGAACATTCATTACGAAATATTACACTATATTGTCTATTTTCTAAATAAGATACGATCCAGTTTAAGAAATTTTCATTAAAACCTTGACGAGATAATTTAAAAATTAGCGTTTTATGACACAACTTGTCAAACGCTTTACTAAAATCAGTAAATACACAATCTACTTGTCCACGTTTCTCAAAAACATCTAAACAAAAGGACGTAAAATTAAATAAATTAGTAACAGTAGAACGTTTTTTAACAAAACCATGCTGGTTATCACAAATAATTGAACTACAATGAAAGGAGAGGACACTACATACGATAGACTCAAATAGTTTAGGTATCACAGATAGCTTAGCAATAGGTCGATAGTTCATAATATCATTTTTAGGACCTTTCTTGTGCACTGGGGTTATAAATGAGCATTTCCAGATAAATGGAAAGACTGAACTTCTTAAAGACGTGTTAAAGAGAACACATAAAGGATACGACAAATAAGAGACACATTTTTTCAAAATAGAGGATGGCAAACCATCAGGACCAGGACTAAAACACTCATTTAGTTTCAATATGCTTTGTGCAACAGTATGTTCACTTATTTCAAAATTGATATTATTTAAATGCTGAAAGTTCAAAACTGAAGAAGAAGAGGAAGAAGTATTTACTGGATTAGATTCATCAAACGCTTCCTTAAAATAGCTAGCAAACATGTTTGCAATAACTTTTGGTTCATGGCTAGATGATGTTGCACTTGACATAGAGTTAGGGTACCCACAGGTTTTTTTCTTACAGTTGACAAACTTCCAGAAATTATCAGGATTAGTTTTAAGATCAGTTTCAATTTTATATATATAATCTTCGTATAAAGAGTTTGAATATTCAATAAATAATTGCTTAAGAATAAGGAACGTTCTATAATCACCATCAGCTCTTGTTTGATTATATTTTACCCACGCTTTGTTTCTCTTGTTTTTTAAGTTTTTGATATGAGAATCGAACCATGGTGGAGTATGCGAGTTTTTACGAGCTTTTTTTAATGGAATACTTTTACTGAAACAGTCAAAAAGTGTACTGTAAAAAACGTTACACATATCATTAATATTTAAATTTAAAAATAATTGGTTCCAGTCGATGGTAAATAACAATTCAAACAATATTTCAAAATTACACTTGCTAAAGTTAAATTCAAGTTTGTTATAATTAGTGCGGCACGCACCGCATCGTCGCTGCTGATGCGAAACGAAATTTCCCATACAAAAATGACATGACGAAATCATAAACGAAAAATTTCGCTGTTGGTTTTTCTTTTTCAGTACGCTGCTGAACGACGAAATGTGTCATTTTAGTGGATAGCTGTACTAGATTTCTTGGTACAATTCTCCACTCTTTTCGTTCTCAATTTAATTGCCCGGTATATTAATTGCTTGCGAAATTTTGACGTTTAATTTATTTATTGAAAAAAATTGTTTACAAATTAAAATTGAAAAAAATTGTTTACTCGTGACTTTTGGTGTTTTGATTTGGATTTATCTTTGATTTAAAATTTAAAATAAAATAGATTTTTCTAATGTGTTCCAACATTGCATTTCTGAATCGGAAACTCAGGATGTTATTGGTGATATGCAAGAAGTGATGAAGACAAGCCATAGAGAAATTTATTTATATATGTATATATTTATATTTATTTATATATTTTATATTGTAGATATATTTCTCTATGAGACAAGCAGTGAACTTCAACTTCCAGACATAACTCTCCACAAATATTTTTCCGCTGTGGTTTTCGTTTTCATTTCGCTCTGCACTTGGAAACCGCCGAAAAAATTCGTTTCACTTCAGCTGCGTACTAGGCTTTAGAGTGGTCGATATTGCAAATATTAACGACATTGTAATTTTTATTTGAAAATAATTAGAGCGTTTTTTTTAAATTAATTTTTAATATATAATTTTGTTTTTAATTTGACTTTAAAAGTATTTTTAGTATGCAGCCTATTAATACAAGGTGTGTTCAGAAAGTACCCGGAATTCTTAAATTTCGCGGGTGTGGAGAGTTCGAAGGTCAACCTTTTTTTTATTGTGTTGGTATACATGCCCCTAAAGTATGTTGCAATTTTCAGCTATATTCACTGTTTACTTTGTCTGTGGTAGTTACTAAGGTTCGACGTGTTTTTATGAGCTCGGCGATTTTTGCTGAGACTGCTGAATTTTGACCAAAAAAACAATCGCATGAACATCGCTCAAGAGCTGTTAAATGACGTCAACGAAGATCCAAATTTGCTTGAAAGGGCCATAACTGGTTATGAAACATGGGTGTACGGTTATGATATCGAAACCAAAGCACAATCGTCCACCTGGAAGCATCCAACGTCAAGAGCGAAAAAAGCACATCAAGTTCGATCAAATGTGAAGGTTTTGCTTAAGCATCTTGCACATGAGCAACGAACTGCGAACTGCGAACTGTGGATGTTCGCATATTTTGACTTTTCTTTCACATGAGCTTTTATTTCTATTCGCAGGTAGCGACGAATTGTCAACCCTTTTCTCCATATTTTCCTAAGCCATCATCTTTCACACAAAAACAAAACAAGAGTGGTATAATTTTGAGGTTAAGTTGAGCGCGAACAATTTATTCGTTGCAGTGTAGATGGTATGTGGAACGCGAATAGAGTTTGACAGTTCGCAGCAACCACACTGCGATTCGTTACTACCAAATTGTTTTTACAAAATTCTCTTGTTTTAGAGAACAAAATGAAAATTTTATTATCCTAATATTAGTGTCAATTGGTTTCTTATAATTTAAAGGGGGCCACATCGATGTAAACGAATAAATATTTTTTTTGAAAAAACGAAAATTCCGGGTACTTTTTGAACACACCTCGATACATTTTACATTTCGAGATTAATTTTTTTTAATGTTTTTTAAATCATAAATAAAAACAATGATTTTGTTCATTATCAAATAGTATAAGAGCTTGTATTAAAATTGGTTGATTAGCTCTTGAGAAAACTTAAGAACAGAATAAAGATTCTATGGGGATACCCTTCTGGGGCAAAACAAATATATTTTTTTCATTGAAAGAAGCTAAATTAAGAACAAAAAGATTTAGACACAATCTAAAAAAAATCTATCGGTTCGTTTTGAGAAAATTAGAATTTTTGATCAAAACATTTTTATTTTTAATTTAAATGAAAAAACAACGCCTGTCGCGAATCAGCTTAAAACCTTAATTTCTAAATTTACAGTCAATCGACTGTAATGGCGGGGACAGACAGACGCACGGAATCGGGGACCCACTTCGACTTCTCTGCCATCGTAAAGTTATGTTTGATTTGGAGTAAAATCTCGCGTTCAAAACTTTTTACGAGCGCAAAACTTGTCATATAATGCCTATATGTCGCAAGTAAAAAGCTTTAAAAAAAGATACATATGTACTGTACATAGATAAAGAGGGATGAAGTTTTTGTTGTAATTTGCTAATGCTTTTGCGTGAAATACCTATTAAGCTCTTATTTCATTCCTTGCCTTTGTTTTACAATCTTGCAAATGGTATATTTTTTGGTGTGTTATGATTTTTGCATCTGCTACTATGATTTGCAATGAATAAAGGAGAAGCGTAAATAAAGAAGCGTTTACTGCGTTTACTTTTGTTCGATTGACTGACGTGTTCATGTGTAAGTAAGGAAAGATTTTCCAGTCTATATTGATTGATTTCAAGATTTTGGTTCATTGGAATCAATTACATGTAGGTATTAAATTTTGTTGGTAGATATGTTCTTGGAAGATGGTACATATGTACATATATGCAAGTAGGAAACATAAGCAGATATTATTATTTCAAACGATGCACATTTTTTTTATTTATATTAATTTTGAAAATTTTGCTTATCCACAATTTCGTTTAATAGGTTGCAACATTACCTACGCCTAAGCACATGGTATACAAATTAATATTTTATGTTACCGGGAGATGTTTTTAAAAAGAACTTCCAATTTAATGAAACAATTCTTTATTTAATCTCAAACGGTTTCTTTATTGAACTGAAGTGTTCTGGTTGGGTAATGGTTAAAAACTAAACTTAGAAATATTGATCTTACAAATATTCATCTTAAAATAATTGCATTATTGAATCTTATCTACTATAACATTGCGTGGGTGCATAAAGTGCATAAAGTGCATGAAGTGCATGAAATCGATATATCTTCGATTGGCGACGACGGTGGCTCGACGGATGGATATCCGTTTGCTGGATGTATCGATAGATACTTTTCTGTTGAAAGATATGATGTGATGAATGCTCACTTTTGGGTGGCATTTTAAATGTAATGCGGATACGTTAACTCCCCTCTTTCTTAAATGATGCGTCCCGCATCTTGTGTTTCTTCGGTGAGACGTTGAATATTTTTGTTTATTTTATCGATATTAATTTCTTCATTTATAATGTTGTTTATAGGTTTTTGTTTCGTAAGGAAGCAAAAGTATAATGCTGATAATGCAATTATTATTATTACAATTGTACTGAAGGTTAAACTATTTGACACAAAGTGATTGGCTTTGATTTCTTCGAGAATTTTTCTATTTTGAATATTTTCATAATGGAGCTCTGGTAAACTCATATTTGAATTTATATTTTTTACCTTTACCTCTTAAAAGTAGGTATTACAAAATTTTCGTTTATTATTATATTTTCATAAACATTATTATTAATATTGAGTTTACAATTTTCAAAATTAATTAAGTTATTGCCAAATAATACAATTTCATATGTGTCACAGTTATGTGTGAGTTTAGTTTTTGGGATATTTTTCGTAATTACAAAATTATTACTTAATTGTTTTATTTCGATTGCTTTGTTGATTAAAAAGTTACAAGTTGGGTTTTCTTTCAATAAATTATTTATACATTCATCATTTATTTTCTTTAATCCCTTTTTTAATAAAATTTGTTTATACGTGTATTCGTACCAGATGTCTTTACTCAATATTAATTCTCTATATGGTATATCTAATTCTAAATTATTTTTATTTGGAATTGGTTCCAATAACATTTTATGATAAGTTTTGTTACAGAAATTTGGTATCATTATTATAAAAATTATGTTGTCATTATGCAAAATAGCGGAACTTTGAATGAACATTTAATCTCTTAATGTAATGTTATGCGTTTTAAAATCATGTGGGGTTAAAATATCTCTTCCTAATATGCCTAATCTGTACATTATTAAATTTTCTTTAACTTTTCGGACTTGTTCCCTAAGAAGTTGAATATCATATTGAATTTGAAAAATGTGTTGCATATGATCTATAGTAACATCTCTCGATGTTCTTCCAAGATTTGATAAGTGGTTACTTATTTGCTTTTGCTGTTTATTAATATGCTCAGTCACTGTTTTCATTGCAGCGTTAAATTGATCATTTATTTTTACTTGGTCGTTAAGACCTTGTATTATGTTTTTATTGTTTTGTTCATTAACTTCTAATTTTTGTTTAATTTCAATTTCGTCATCGGCATCCATTCTGCCTGCAATAAATTTTAATCCTTTTCCTAAAATATTGAGTAACCCCCTTTTTACTCTTACATGATGTGGTAGAAGATTATTTATTTCTTCCTCTAATGCGTTAAAATTATGTAACATAGTAGGATAATGGTTGCAAATACTAAAGTTTGCTATATTGTCTCTTATTAAGTCTAAATTATTATTCCATGCATTTAAGTCAACTTTATAAAGTATTTTTCTATAGTTTTCTATTACTTGAAGCTCTTCGCTTTTGATTAAAATAAATCCCTGACCGTCTTTTAAATATTGTATTTGGGTCAGAAGTATCAAAGTAAATATTGTTTGTAGAATCATTTTCTGAAAAAAGTTCAAATTTTAATGTTATCTTTATGAATTATTCGGTTATTTTTATAAATTCTTATTTTGTTTCCTAAGTCTTCCTTTACTTTTTGTTTCCTATATCTAGGTTGAAGTTTATTTCTAATTCCTATGATTTTTTCATAAACTATATCGTTTTCTTTGTATGTCTTTACCTTTATATTTGATTTATTTCTTTTTAACATTTTTTCTTGCGCCATTAAAAGTTTTGGTTGCAAGTCTTCGTGCTCTAATTTATTAAATAAGACTTCAAAAGGTCTTTTATTTGTTACAGAATGAATTGTTTTATTGTATTGCCCTACTGCCCTAAAAATTGATTCCAAATCACTTATTAAATGAAATTCTTCTTTTAAGCATCTCGCTATTTCTATAAGTGTTGAGTGGACTCGTTCCACTTGACCATTTGATGTACTGTGTTTTGGATCACAGAAAAACATTTTTATTCCCAATCTTTGCATTAATGTTTTGAATTGGGGTGTTGAAAAACCAGGTTCGTTATCGACACATAGGTTTTTGGCTTCTGGAAAGCTTTGTAAAAGTTCAAGTACTTTCTCGTCTAATTTCGTTCTATCTTCTATTTGTTTGACAATTAAAAACTTCGAATATGAATCTATACATGTTAAAAATTTTAATTTTTGGGCGAAAAAAATATCTAAATGTAATTGTTCCCCCTCTTTCTTAGCAATTGGAGCCTCTCCAATTGGAGCCTTAAAAGGATGTCTTTCGTATTTGTTGCGGTTACAAATTTCGCAATTTCTTATAAATTCTTTAAATTGTTTGGTCATATTTGGCCAATAATACGATGTGTAAATTTGTTTTAAATTTTCTTGATAGCTACGGTGAGCTCTTACATGTGTTTGTTGTATAATAATTTGTTGGTCCTGTTCGTTTGTAATGTCAATAGGGAAATTTTTCGTGTAAAAAAATTTATTATTAAATGTTTCTTTTAATGTTTGTTTAATGTTATATAAATCTTCAGGAGTGCAATGAATTGCGACAGTTCCAGGCTGTAAATATTGTTTCAAAATAATAATTAAATTGTCAGGAGTGTCATACTCAATTAAATATCTTGTTCGGTTAAAATTACGTATTTGTTCATGTGCAGTGAATCGTCCTTGGGTTAAAAGAATTTGCTGCTTAAATTGGTTTAGATGTTTTGTCGTTTCCTTTATATCAGTATTGTCGCTGCTCTCGGCAGAGTGCTGTGTAGCCGTAATAGAAGAGTCTTCGTCTGAAATGTGGTTTAGATATTGTCTTGAAAGAGCATCAGCAACTACATTTGTACTTTTGTAGTGCCTGGCTTATAAATGATTTTAGGAGCGAATTCCTCAATAAATGAGTGCCATCGTTTCATTTTGGCATTAGGATTACGTAGAGATACTGCAAACGTAAGCGGTTGGTGATCCGTATGGATCTCAAGATTTGTAACTCCGTAAAGGTAATTTCTTAAATTTTTTAGTGACCACACTATTGCATATAATTCTTTTTCATTCGTGGCGTAATTTTGTTCAGTTGTATTCAATGTTTTTGAAATGAAGGTTATTGGTTTTCCTTCCTGACTTAAAACTCCTGCTATTGCATTATTAGAAGCGTCAGTTGTCAGTATAAATGTTTTATTAAAATCTGGTTGAACCAGTTCAATTTGGTTAATTAATTGATTTTTTAAAGTCTTACAAGCTGAAATAGCTTCCTCGTCTAAAGTTATATTTGTTTTTTTAGATACATTTTTAGATATTTTGCCGTTTTCTCCGGCTAAGTATTTAATTAGGGGCTTTGTCACTAAAGCGTAGTTTTTAATAAATTTGCGGTAATAACCTGTCATACTTAAAAAACTTCTTAATTGTCTTAGAGTACTTGGTAAAGGAAAGTCTTGTATAGTCTCGATCTTTTTCGGATCAGTTTTTATAATATTGTGGGCAACTAGGTATATACCCTAAAAATTCAGTTTCTTTTTTATAAAATTTAGATTTCTCCAAGGAAATCTTCATGTTAGCATTTTTTAAAATATTAATTATTTCATTGAGATGCATTGTATGCTCCCTCAAATTTTTTGAATAAATAATTATGTCATCCATATAGACATGACATATTTTTCCAATATAATCCCGTAGGATATCATCCATTGCTCTTTGAAAAATACTCGGAGCATTCTTCAAACCAAAGGGCATTCTTAAAAATTCATATTTTCCGTTATTTATACTAAAAGCTGTTTTTTCAATATCTGATTCTTTCATCAGTATTTGATGGAAGCCTGATTCTAGATCTATAGTAGAGAAATATTCAGCTTTTCCTAAGTTTGACAATATTACGCTACTTTCTGGTATTGGATATTTATCCGATATTGTCTTCTCATTCAATTTTTTATAATCAATAACCATTCTTAATTTTGGGCTACCGTCTTCATTTAATCCTTTTTTTGGTACAACCCAAATGGGAGAGTTGTACGGACTTTTGCTTTGGCGTATTATACCATTTTCTAGTACATTTTTTATTTCCTTATTAACAAATGTGTTAACTGACAGTGGGTAAGGATATTGTCTACTCCATATAGGAGTTTCGACTGTTGTCCTAATATCTGCCCTTACATCCGTTCTAAGTAATGAATTCAAATCTATATTTGAATGTATTTTTTCAATTTTTTTAATTATTTCAACATTTAATTTTTCAATATCCGCATTATTCAAGATATTCTCGGAATCTTCTAATTCCTTTGTGTTATTTATAATATTTATATTTTTTCCCGATTTGTTTTCACTTTTATCTATAGATAAGAATATTTTCTCTCTCCTATTATTATAGATTAGGACACCATTTTCAAAGTCCAATTTTATGGAAGCTTCTTTTAGTAGTCTGTAACCTATTAATAAGTCACTTTCTAGATTTTGTATTTCGTAGAATACAACATCTCTATCAAAAATGTAAACTATATAATAATGCGTTATTATTGAATCCCCATTGACGGTACGGATTCTTTTATTTATCGATAATTTTTTCCTTTCTTGTAGAACATTGGGTCTACAGTAGCAACTTGTTGCTCCCGTGTCAATTAAAATTTTTAGTTGCCTACCTGATAAGTTTCTGTAAATGAAGGGCAATTGACACGGCGGCGACTGTCTAAAAAAGCCTCCTCATTTATGTTATTTACTCTCTGATTTTTGACGGGTGGTTGAGCACTGTTTTGTGCACTATGTGGCCTCTTATCCACGTATGTGTTTCTATTAATATTTGATTTAAACGGATTATTTCTATTTTGATTGTTATTAAAATTGGAATTATGAGGTTTCCAATAGTTATTATAATTTTGCCTTTGGTTTGGCATTCTAGTATTATCACTACCTAGCACCATTGGCTGGTGTTGATAGTTTTGAGGGCGATTATTATTTTTATTCGGTTCCCAAACCGATCTTTTTGGAAATCTTAAATTGTTACTATTTTTAGTATTATTTGATTTGATAACGTCGAGTGACTCGACACAGTTTATGTTATCATTTATTGTTTCGGGTTTATGTTCCGTTACATTAGAATTTGTCGTTAAGACAGAAAGTTGATTTCTCAAACTTTCGATTTCATCTCGCAAAGAAGTTGTAGCTTCGACTACAATTCGAGAGATCAATTCTTCATTGTGTGTCCCCATTTTGCTGAATTTTACAATTATTTCTTCCAGGTTTTTAATTTTTTTTTGTTATATTTTCACAGTACTTATTATTTTTATTCACAATTATTTTATTTTTCACTTAATAATTTTAATAAATTTGTTTTAAATTCGAAATTTTTTTTTTTAATTTTCAATATAATATAAAAAATGTTAATTATGTTGTTCTTACTCTTGAAAATAAAAATATGCTGCTTCTGTTGATATTCTGCTTGTTGATAGACTGCTTGTTGATTGCTTCACCCTTTTTTCCGTTTTCGTTATTGTCTTTCTCTTGTTTCTGAGTTTATCTTTCACTTTTTTTTTTCTTTTAATTCTGCTACAGTTAATATTTTCTTTTGGAATTTATTTTGTTGTTGTTTTTCTTTTTTTTTCTTTTAATATATTTAACACTCCTTTTTTTCTGCTACAGTTATTATTTTTCTCTTGATTCAATTGTTTTAACTTTTATGTTTTCTTCTTAAAATATTTGTATTAAATTTTTTATATCATCAGTGTGAATTTATGTGTATCATTTTTTTGTAATTTACGTGCACTTATCCACATTTACTTCACTCGTTTCTTAAAAGATTTAGATGATTTTTTTTTTTTTAATAAACTTTCAATTTACGCACATTTTTTTTTTTTAATAAACTTTCAATTTACGCACAATTACCGTGCCATGTTTTTACAACTGATTTGAGTTTTATTCACCATGACGAGTTCTTACAACTGTTTTGAGTTTTTATTAACCATGCCGAGTTTTAACAACTGTTTTGAGTTTTTATTAACCATGCCCCACGTTGGGCGCCAATTAATATTTTATGTTACCGGGAGATGTTTTTAAAAAGAACTTCCAATTTAATGAAACAATTCTTTATTTAATCTCAAACGGTTTCTTTATTGAACTGAAGTGTTCTGGTTGGGTAATGGTTAAAAACTAAACTTAGAAATATTGATCTTACAAATATTCATCTTAAAATAATTGCATTATTGAATCTTATCTACTTTAATATTGCGTGGGTGCATAAAGTGCATGAAATGCATGAAATCGATATATCTTCGATTGGCGACGACGGTGGCTCGACGGATGGATATCCGTGTGCTGGATGTATCGATAGATACTTTTCTGTTGAAAGATATGATGTGATGAATGCTCACTTTTGGGTGGCATTTTAAATGTAATGCGGATACGTTAACTTACATACATAAAAGCTATTTGCTCGAAATACGAACGTTACGTAGGTTGTTCCTATAGTTATTGATAAATATGATACAAACTTTTTAAAACTGTTTGGTTAAATTCATAACATATTTTAAAGTTGATTGAAAAATAAGAAGCAATTAAAAATAAAATGCAGCGTGTAGAACGAACTTGCTCATGTATCTAAAGAGTATATTTAAAAATATTTTTAGATTCAAAAGTGTCCTTGCAAAAAATGTTTGTTTTCAAAAATTTAAATGCCATATGATGTTCAAATGGTAGACATGTGCATTCAAGAGGACACAAGCGTCCACAGGTTTTTCTCAAAACCCACCTCTGTCTATCAACTCCTACTCTCACCTCCCCGTGGTGAACATCGGGTGCCTAGTACCTCAACTGGAGATTGGGTTCTAACCCCATTGGAAAGTTGTTGGGGGCAGCAAACGAGAGAGGGGGGGAGAGGTGTTTCCACTAAGGCATCTCTCCTTATCCAGACGGCAGCGGACGAATTCTCGAGATGGAATCAACGGTGGCGTCTACAGTTCCAGTAAGGTTGAACTACTTAGTGAACACCTTATAGGGCTTCTACGACTTATTCGGAGCCCAGGCCTATAAGGAGCGGTTTATCCGGCTCCCCGTTCTTGGAGTTATACTAAGGATCTGGCCCTCCAGGTTGGAGGTTGTGCCGTCGGGGTGATTTCCTGACCACATAAAAATCTTCTAGTTGCGAAGCACCAACAAGCCTCGGATACGATCGGATTCACTGTTGACAACCCAAGCAAACGAAATAAGGACAATGAACTTCGGATCTGTACGTGGAATGTTAGGTCCCTTAACAGACCACGTGCAGCCGAACAATTAGCGGAAGCCCTAAACTGCCATCCAAGAAGTGCGATGGGATGGACCGGGCAAACGCAAACTAAAAGACTGCGATATATACTACGGCGACTGCTACCGAGAACAAAGGCAGCGTCTATTTGGGTGTGGATTTGTTGTTGGAACTAGACTCAGGCAAAAAGTCTTGAGTTTCAACAGTGTGAGCGAGCGCATCACGACAATCCGCATCAAGGCTAAATTCGCCAACATAAGCCTAATATGCGCGCATGCCCCAACAGAGGAGAAAGATGAAGACACCAAAGACGTATTCTTCGAGCTCTTGGAAAAGACACATGAGCAGTGCCCTGGCTATGACATTAAAATTGTCTTAGGAGATCTTAATGCCAAGCTAGGAAGAGAAGACATCTTTGGTGGCACAATCGGGAGATTCAGCCTGCACGACACCACTTCCGACAACGGATTCAGGCTGATCGATTTCGCTGCAGGCGAGACGTTCTGGTAGCTAGTACGCAGTTCAAACATCTCAATATCCACAAGGGGACATGGAAATCTCCTGATCAATCAACCGTCAACCAGATTGACCACATTGCGATCGACGCACGACACTTCTCCAGTATACAGGATATCCGAACATTCCGAGGGGCCAACATTGACTCGGACCACTACCTCGTTGTAGCCAAGGTACGGCTACGGATATCAAGGTCCAAGCCAAAACAAGGAAGTACTGTGAGAAGTTTCGACGTAAGACGGCTACAATCGCAAGAGACTGCCATGTCCTTTTCCGATCGAGTCTCTAGTAACCTCTTAAGGAGTCCTATGCTGCCTGCATTAAGCATTGAAAACCAGTGGCAACATTGCCTTGCAGCCATCAGAGATGCCGCCTCTGAAGTGCTAGGTTTCACACGTCAACAACAGCGAAACCCCTGGTTTGACGACGAATGCCGGCAAGCGCACGCAGCGAAGCAAGAGGCATACAAAACGGCGCTGCACAGAAGGACCAGAGCTGCTCGCGAGCTCTACGAGCAAAAGAGGAGAGAGGAACACCGGCTTCTTAGATGGAAAAAAAGAGAGCACGAGAAGCGCGCGATCGAGGAGATAGAGGGATGTTACAACAGGAATGAGGTGCGTAAATTTTACCAAAAGGTAAAAAAAACCTCCCAAGGGTACCAGCCACGAACCGAAGCCTGTAAAGACGATCAGGGGAACATCGTAGTAGAACCGCAGTCTATGTTGAGAATATGGAAAGACCACTTCTCCAAATTATATAACGGCGATGACGAACCGAATTCCGCTGTAAGGGAGATAGAACCACTCAACCTAGGCGACGCAGATCAACAATTCCGCCTACCCGATCTAGACGAAGTGAAGATAGCTATATCTAAACTGAAGTCAAACAAAGCTGCTGGAGCTGACGGCATAGCTGCCGAACTATTTAAAGCAGCAGGCGATGACTTGGTAGGGAGCATGCACCAACTCATCTGCAAAATATGGTCGGAAGAAAGCATGCCCGATGAGTGGAATCTCAGCATAGTTTGCCCGGTACATAAAAAAGGAGACCCTTTAAATTGCGCCAACTACAGAGGGATCAGTCTCCTTAACATTGCATATAAGATCCTTTCTGCCGTACTATGTGAACGTCTGAAGCCGTTCGTCAACAACCTGATAGGTCCTTATCAGTGTGGCTTCAGACCAGGAAAGTCCACTATCGACCAAATATTCACACTACGGCAGATCTTGGAAAAAACCCAGGAGCTTCAAATCGATACCCACCATCTATTTATCGATTTTAAAGCCGCGTATGACAGCATCCATAGGGAAGAGCTCTACAGAGCAATGTCTAGTTTTGGCATCCCTGTCAAACTTATCCGTTTGTGCAGAATGACGATGGAGAATGCACGCTGCTCCATCAAGATCGGAAAAGATCTCTCCGATGCATTTGATGTCAAAAAAGGTTTTAGACAAGGCGATGCACTGTCATGCGACTTCTTCAACATCGTTCTGGAAAGAATTGTGCAAAACTCAACCGTCAACACTAGAGGCACAATCTTCCAAAGGTCCATCCAATTACTCGGATACGCAGATGATATTGACATAATTTGAAGATCAAAGCGTGATGTCAGTGGAGCGTTTTTGATCATTGCGACGGAAGCGAAGAAGATGGGTTTAGTGGTCAATGAGGGCAAGACCAAGTATATGCTGTCATCAAAAAAGGACATTGAACAACGACGTCTTGGACAAAACGTCACCATGGACAGCTATAACTTCGAGGTAGTTAAGGACTTTGTCTACCTAGGCACCGCTATAAACACAGACAACGACACCAACACTGAAATCAAACGAAGAATAACTCTTGCAAATCGCTGCTTCTTTGGACTTAGAAGGCAATTGAGAAGTAAAGTCCTCTCTCGAGCATCTAAAATCGCCATCTATAAGACACTCATCATCCAGGTTCTCATTTATGGCGCTGAGGCCTGGACCCTGTCAAAGAAAGATGAGAACGTCTTAGGATGCTTCGAGAGGAAAATTCTTCGGGTGATTTTTTGTCCCGTACGTGTAGATGGAGAATGGAGGAGAAGATATAACGACGAACTGTACGGGCTGTACAGCGACACTGACCTAGTTAGCAGAATAAAAGTCCAACGGCTTAGATGGCTGGGTCATGTAGAGCGAATGGACATCAACGCTCCAGCCCGGAAGGTCTTCGAATCAAATCCCGAGGGACGGCGCAGTAGAGGAAGACCGCGACTCAGGTGGCGCACTCAGGTGGGTGAGGACCTCAACCAACTTGGCGTGCGAAACTGGAGACAGCTAGCTAGGGACCGAGCTGGCTGGAGACGCATGTTGGTTAAGGCCCAGGTCCGCCCCGGACTGTAGCGCCACCTTAAGTAAGTAAGTGATTTCTCAAAAAAAAATTAATTTTTCAAAATTTTCATTTGAAAGTCGTTAGAACGTTTTTTAAAATTAACTTTGTATGTATACAATTTGTAAATTTGACTTTAAAAATATTTTTGGTATTCAGTTATTTGGAGTGTATTGTATTCATATACGTTTTAAATTTCGTTATGTATTTATAATGAAAACATGTTGATTCCAGAGCTGCCACAGGGAAACAATTTTAGCCCGAAAAATACTTTATATCTTTTATATTACTTCTGCTTCGTTAATATTTTTAAGAAACAGCATTTGGATGCATGAACATGCGTCAAATTGTAACGTTTAACAAAACGTATTTAAATGTTATTTTCAAACAAAAAAAATACAAAAACAAAAACAACTTATTTTCTTTCGTAAGCAATTCATGAATATTTTGACCTAGGATAACACTGCCTAAAACCAGAATATTTCAAAACCCAATGACGTAGAAGTAGAAAAATCCAGCCAAGCAGGCATACACCAAAGAATGTATACAAGAATACAACACAAATATCCACACAATAAAAGGAGGAAAACGAAGAATACAAGAAGCTAATCAACAACAAAAATAACCCTGAGAGAAAAAGAGATATGAGAAATTTTGTGTGCTGCAGTTTTTATGACTTCTCATAAAAATTTAATAATATTTAATTGAAAAGATTTGTATTTTGTCAGTTTTTGTTATCGGTCTCTATTCGTTTGTCAGTTTTCTCTGTTGATTTTTTTTAGTTTTGTCAACTTATAACTTGTCAACTTAAAATTTTGTGTATTGAGATGACCAATCTTTTAATGCTATAAGAAGAACTCCAATTCAGCCCCAAACATTTTCCTTTCATAAGCCCCTTTGATCTCGGCCTAAAGTGTCTTAAGACGATAAAAAATTAGAAACACTAGGTATTGACGTAGACTTTTTTTATTGGACTATCAGAAATCTGAGTGTTTAGAGGATACTAAAAATAATAAAGTAGGTACTATTTATTACAATACAAAATCTAGGCTTTTAAATTTTATTTATTACTTAATTATTAAATTTACCGAAATAGATACAGGGACTTCAAGTTTTAATTAAAATTCGTTTAATGCTAAAGTAACATTGCATCCACCCAATCTCGGACCTACCCCTACCCGATATGGAACTATTTCAAGCATTTACGTCTTTTTTAAGGGGTTTTGTGTGAAATTTTACACTCGCAGGTTAAGGCAGCTGCTTGCCGAATTTACAATTGAAAATTTAGAATGAAACAACAACAACTTGTGTGTGCTACCACCAAGTTTGGCTGGAGTTATAGCTATTTCACGGGGGCCAACGTGAAATAGCTATAACTCCAGCCAAACTTGGTGGTAGCACACACAAGTTGTTGTTGTTTCATTCTAAATTTACGTCTTTTTTCCAGTAAAAAATTTCTGTTTTCCTTCCCAAATAAATCGGTTTGATTTATTTTCAAATCTTTTATTTCTTGTCTGCATTTCGACTTTATTTCCCTTCAATAATTCATATCGGTTAACCTGCTAAAATATTAAAATTATTATTATTATTATCATTATTATTATTATTATTATTATTATTATTATTATTATTACTTTTAGTTCTTCTCTCTCCTTTTCTCTTCTTCTGATTTCTTCTCTTATCTTTCCCATTTCCTCTTTCATCTCCACTCTCATTTCTCTCACCTCTTGTTTCACCTTTTGCATCTCTTGTTTAAATTCATATCTCATCTCCTTTAGCATCCTCTCTATTTTCGACTCTGTTTCATCATTCTTCTTCTTCTTCTTCTTATTATTATTATTATTATTATTATTATTATTATTATTATTATTATTATTATTATTATTATTATTATTATTATTATTATTATTATTATTGACTTTAGGGAAAACTTCTCAACTCCTATGGAGTTGGAAATCACCTATTCCGGGCTATGCCAAGGAATTAGGCTCTGTTGGAGCTTAGACCATGTTTTAGCCCTTAGATTTTGGTTGGCTGGATCACGGTTGATGCAAGAATTTGCGAAAAGTTCTGCAAGTGTTTAGGATGATGGACTTTGATATTTCATGCAAGAGATGGTCGCATTGCATTTTCCTAAGTTCTTCCATTACATTTTTCCCAATTATTCCGGTACTAGATATGACAATAGGTATAATCCGTATGCTTCTTAGTCTTTCTCGTTGCTTAATTTCATGGGCCAGATCCGTATACTTAGCAATCTTTTCACCAAAAGTTCGGTTCATATTAACTGTTAATGGCACCGCAATATCTATTATGAAACCACACTGATTCGATTTGTCTATCCACACAATATCTGGGCGGTTCGCCATAATTGTGTGGTCAGTACTCATTTGGTGATCCCAATAAAGTTTTGAGACACTGTTTAATAGTACTTTATCAGCTTCATACTGGTAATATGGTTTCTTGCAATTAACAAATTTCTTGATGAATTATCTTTGCAACATCATTGTGCCGTTTAAGATATTCATGATTTGCCATCATTGAGCACCCATTCAAAATATGTTCAACCGATTCTACAGTTTGGTGGCACATTCTACACATGCTATCGATATCCTCGTGAAGAATCGCCCGGCGGTACTGTCTTGTTGCAATGACTCCATCTTGAATGGCTATTATAAAACCTTCAGTTTTAGGGAACAGTTCACCTCTTTGGAGCCATATAGTTGAACTACATTTATCGACTTCTGATGAATTAAGCTAGTACGGGTACTTTCCATGAATTTCTTTTGTTTTCCATTGCTCTATTCTATTTTTCTAACTGAGCGTTGTGTTGGCTTACTAAATCTGTGATGCCTTGACCACCCTCATTTCTTGGCATCGTCGTTCTCTCGATCGCCGACTTTGGATGGTGAATTCGATGAGATGTCATGACCACCCTTATTTGCCTTTCAAGCTCTTCCAGATCAGTTTCACTCCATTTAATTATTATTATTATTATTATTATTATTATTATTATCGACTTAGGTATTATTATTATTATTATTATTATTATTATTATTATTATTTTTATTATTATTATTATTATTATTTTATTATTATTATTATTATTATTATTATTATTATTATTATTATTATTATTATTATTATTATTATTATTATTATTATTATTATTATTATTATTATTATTATTATTATTATTATTATTATTATTATTATTATTATTATTATTATTATTATTATTATTATTATTATTATTATTATTATTATTATTATTATTATTATTATTATTATTATTATTATTATTATTATCATTATTATTATTATTATTATTATTATTATTATTATTATTATTATTATTATTATTATTATTATTATTATTATTATTTTATTATTATTATTATTATTATTATTATTATTATTATTATTATTATTATTATTATTATTATTATTATTATTATTATTATAATTATTATTATTATTATTATTATTATTATTATTATTATTATTATTATTATTATTATTATTATTATTATTATTATTATTATTATTATTATTATTATTATTTTTATTATTATTATTATTATTATTATTATTATTATTATTATTATTATTATTATTATTATTATTATTATTATTATTATTATTATTATTATTATTATTATTATTATTATTATTATTATTATTATTATTATTATTATTATTATTATGATTGTTATTATTATTATTATTATTATTATTATTATTATTATTATTATTATTATTATGATTATTATTATTATTATTATTATTATTATTATTATTATTATTATTATTATTATTATTATTATTATTATTATTATTATTATTATTATTATTATTATTATTATTATCATCATTATTATTGTTATTATTATTATTATTATTATTATTATTATTATTATTGTTATTATTATTATTATTATTATTATTATTATTATTATTATTATTATTATTATTATTATTATTATTATTATTGTTATTATTATTATTATTATTATTATTATTATTATTATTATTATTATTATTATTATTATTATTATTATTATTATTATTATGATTGTTATTATTATTATTATTATTATTATTATTATTATTATGATTATTATTATTATTATTATTATTATTATTATTATTATTATTATTATTGTTATTATTATTATTATTATTATTATTATTATTATTGTTATTATTATTATTATTATTATTATTATTATTATTATTATTATTATTATTATTATTATTATTATTATTATTATTATTATTATTATTATTATTATTATTATTATTATTATTATTATTATTATTATTATTATTATTATTATTATTATTATTATTATTATTATTATTATTATTATTATTATAATTATAAGTATTATTTTTTTGTTTATTATTACAGTAGGCTTTATTTATCCATTCAATTACAAAATTGAACCTAATTAATCTTAATATTATTTTAATTTTGTTCTAGTTATAAATTTAATTATTATCATGATATGAGCCGTTTATTTTGAAAGTGGCATAAGTCACTTTTTCGAAAAAATCGAGTTAATGGCAACACTAAATACAATTGAACGGTATCTTTTCATTTTTAAAAAATTTGCACTCAATAAGTTGAGAACTATTGAGATTTCTTCGAGAGAAGTATTGGCAATTAACGGTTTAACAAATATCTTAAATATCTCGACTTAAAAAAAAAAGTGACTTATGCCACTTTCAAAGTAAACGGCTCATATATAAGTAGAGTAAAATATATTTAATACAAATTTCTATTCGCCGTCCTTTCCCATCTTTTATCTGTTAGGTCGATATAATATCTCCAGCCCATGAGATATGATACAAAAATATTCAAAAGCAAATCAAATTAACAAAAAAAAAACAACTTATTTTAGTACCTACATCGCTTATCAATAATTAAAGAATTACCTTAAAGTAATACAATATCAAAAACCTAGGAAAATTAAATACTATTAAATGAAAATAGTAAACTAAAAGAAAATCCATGTAAGAAAAATTCAATTGAAAAACAAAACAAATTAACAGAAACGAAACTTACTACTACTACTACTACTAAAGAAATAACAATATCAAAACTTATAAATTAAATAATAAACTAAAGTTATTAAAGGTAAATTCTTTAATTATTACTTAACAAGTATTTACATATAATTCGATATTGATTATCCACTATAGAATAATTACTTTAAAATACTACAAAAACCTAAGGAAAATAAAATGCTAGAAAATCAACTTACGAAGATATCTTTATTAACGAGCGGCGCGGCGGTAGCTCGTCTTGTAGAACTAATTGTAGTCCCCGCGAGCCGTGCACTAGCCGATCGACCAACGACGCGACGCCATTGATTTGAATCATTATTTTGCTGCTATGCTTTTTTAAAATTGCGATATTTGTCATATATTTGTTTAGCAAAACTTTAACTGTTTCCGCAACGCAGACAGTAGAAGCTCTCAAAAGCTCTTTTTATTGGTGCTCCGCTCGTATTAGTCTTATAGCGTGAAGCGTGAAACCTTTCTCAATAAATAGGCTATCTAACACTGAAAACAATTTTTAAATCAAATCAGTAGTTCCTGAGATTAGTATAGATGATTAAGAACATTTTATGTGAATATCTTTTCTTGTTCTTAAAACACTTAAGTCGAATACAGATGTTTATCAGTTTTTAATTGTTTTTTTTTTTTTTTTTTTTTTTTTTTTTGTAGAAAAAAAAACGTTTACGGTTGGATTATTTTAAATCTTGAACTAAAAGGTAACAACAATATTTAAGATATGATAAAATAAGTTTGATTTAAATATCTTTTTATTTTGTTCCCCAGATATATAAGTTGAAAAGCAATTTTTACCAATTTTCAAAAGCATTTTTGTAGGTTTTTGTTTTTATAAAAATATCTGTGAAGTTAATTTTCTACAAAAAAAAGTTATTGTTAGCTACAAAAGTTTTAATCGAATATAATGACATTGAAGTAAAAAACAATATTTATTCTTGAGATATTCGAATCAAAAAACAGCTTTATTCTTATTATTTTCACAAGCATTTTGTGAAGGTTTTTATTCTTAAAAAAAAAACTGTCACTTCAATTTTCCCAATAATTTTACCAAATGTTAACAGATGTTAAAGATAAATCAGTTTGGGGGCAGTGTCAGGGTCGAAAATCATTTTTTTATTAATTTTTATAGGTTTTTCTGAACAAAATGTCTACTCTATTTTTCTTAAAATAACAGATGTCAGAATATTGAAGTTGACGAATATTTGCTTCAGTTTTTTTTTTGGTTTATAAAATACCGTTAGTAAGATTTTTACTAAATAAAATTCAATTAAAGTCGCTACCAAACTTTTCACTTTTTTTTTTAAATTACTATATTAAAAACACCCCTACTCATTTTTTTCAAAGTCCTAGCTTTTGTTGTTATTACCTGTAAAACAAAATTTATTTCAACCCGATTTCTTTTCTGATTCTTCAGATATGGCTAAAAACTACAAAAGTTTTGAAGCACGTATACGTACACGCACACGCAAACATTTCTAAAAATCATTGATATAGATTTAAGGGACCTTCAAACATCGAGAAATTTAAAAATTTCGAATTTGACAAATCAAATAGAAAATAACTTCGTACAATAGGATTCAAGCTGTTTGAGTTCGATTTTTAAAAAGGTTGATGGATATAAGAATGCGCGAGTGCTTTTGAATACGAATTCAAACCCAGAAGCCAATATGTCGTGTCGCCAATTTCAGAAGAGTTCAAGATTACCAAATAATTAAACAATACGAGTATATTCTTAAATCAACTACATATAACCAATTCTTCGAAAATTGATATTATTACCTGGTTTTATGATTTATTGAAAATTCCAAGCAAATCAAATAAAATATTTATGTTTTTGCTAAATAATTCACTTAAGTACATAAATTTTCCTCCTCACTTATGGGAAGTCAATTTTAGCAAAAGAAAATTCTTGCAATCGCTTCCAAAATTGATGTAATCAAAAAATATTTATTTTTTTTTGTTAGAATATTTTATTTGAATATTTTTTAAACGAACAAACAAAATTCGATGTTTTCCAAAGTATCGGTGGAGCGCGGTGTTTATTGTCGCCTCCTCTCGGTCACTTCACGTCATCCACAACCGACTAGCGTGACGTAGAGGTAGCAAACTATGTAGTTATGATGGCAACAGGCAATTTTGGCGCACAACAAATGTTTGTGGCTTTGAGCGATGAAAATATGCAAAATAATTTAGTTGATATTTTCTCATCTACCGAAATATTGAAAATAAAAGTGTTTCTATTTTAAAAATAAAAAAAATTAAATTTAAAAACAATATAAAAGTCAACAAAGTTAATGTGTGATATATTATCAAATGGCATTGACTGTGGAATTATTGTCAGCAAAACAAAAGCAATTGGGAACTGGCACATGAAATACGATAGTTAATTTACAAGTTTTTTCAAACTAATTTGATGTTGTATTGATAAATGTAATTATTAACTTAATTCATATGAAGAGTTCTAAACGTGATCAAAATTATACACAGAGGAAGGGTTCTGGTAGAATATCTGGCCAAAAGGCAGGATCTCTCAAGTAATTATGTATACGGTTTTGGACAATCTAAAATCATAAAAAAATATATTTTCAGTTCAATATTACATAATTTGAATTTCACGTCGTTTTTTTTGCTTTTTATTTTCGGTTCGTCGTCGTAAGATTGACAGCAATATTGTTATTGAAATCAAAACAAACTCGTGCAAAATAATTATTTGTTTTCAAAAGTCTTTATACAAATAACGTATTATGCATCAAGTTATAAAATAACAATCGCAGTGATTTGTAAATTTAAGATAAATTTTTGTTTTGTTTCATGTTTCATTAGAAATCTTGTATCTTAACTTGATAGCACTTAAGATGACAGCTTTATGTGATTAATAAATTTGTGTCTTGCGTAGGTGATCAATAAATAGCACAGGGAAATTAAAAATGCAGGAAAGTCTTTCCATATTTTAAATTATACTTATTTAAATTACAAAAAAAAACTTAGATTACTTTCTGTACTGTTTCTTTTATTACATGTTTGTATATTATTTGATCGCAAATTTTCATAAATAAGTTTTCATTTTCCAAATTTTATTTTTTTTAAATGTAAAGAATTCAACTGTTGTTCAATGGTGTTCTGATACCAACTTGTAAGCTATTTATTGTAAAATTTTAAGTATTCAAATTAAAATGTGTTTATTTTTGAACACAAAACGAATAATTTCCGAGAAGATTTATTGAAATTTAAAGAATTACTCTCAATACTTATTGGTGGGAAATATTTTCTTTTAAGCGATGCAATAATATTATTTTATTTTATAACAAAATGCCAAATGCAAATTAAAGTTGGAGTTCTGTTACTTTCCGGAAAGCTGATGATATATTAATGGAAATATGTTATAGGTGGATTCGATGGTTGCACTTTATTTGCAATGATTTTTCATTGAAACTGTTTGCAAGCTCAAGATATAAATTTAAATAGGGTGCAACATCATATCATATTTAAAATTTTGATGGAAGTTGTAGTTTTTCAGCATACAAACAACAAACAGCTTTATGAGCTTCGTTGTAAAACTTCAGCCATCTAAATTAACAAGAATCAAGCAGATTTTACAATTATTCTATATTTGAGAATTTTTGAAGACAATTTAAGAAATTAACCAGGCACGACTGAATAATAAAAACCAGGTTCATCATTACCCGCCCATCTACCATCAGCGAAATACTTGAATGGTTCTACTTCGAAGAGGTTTTTAAATCAAAAACGATTTAGGGATAAAGAAACTACCGCTTACAAATGTGTGACTTTTAAAATGTTCTTCATATACTGACAAGACGGAATGGAATTTACTAAAAGTTGACGTTGAAAAGTGATCTTAAGGTAAAGATAAATGGTTATATTGTTTGTCAGGTAAGAAATCAAACGTAAAAGCTTGGCGTGGGCTCCTAGTAAGAATGGAAGATAAAGAAATTCTGCACCATTAACCACACCACGATAATGCATGATCACTCAAATAAAAGCTAGTTAATTTGGTTTTTGAAAAATGAAAATGAATGAAGTAACAAAAAAAACTTCAACAATTAATTCTACAAAAAAAGAAGGTATTCTAATTGGTACCCACATTAACATTCCAAAATAAAAATAAACTTCATGATGATGATTGCATTCATCTTCGGAGTTGCCTGGACACGGAATTCAAATGTCATTTTCGTGAAATAAAATGCACGACTGGGTCGTACGAACTTGCTCCTGGGTCCTGGATCAAAAGAGTCAACTTAAAAATAGTACCTACCTATAACTTATCATTCAAAAATACACCTGCAAAATGTGTTTGTCTTTAAAAATTTAAATGACATTAGATTTCTATAAAAAACCTTAATTTTTAAATTTAAATTTTTTTTTGAAAATCATTAGAGCGGGTTTTTTTTAAATTAGTTTTTATATATAAACATTTTCAATTTGTATTCAAAAATGTTTAGTATGCATTTATTTATTTTCTTAAAAATATATTGACCGGTTTTTAAGATATCGACTTTTGAAAAAAAAAAAAAAAAACAATGATATTGATTATCATCAAATAATAATAAGAACTTGTGAAGAAACAAAAATTATTGAAATCGGTTTATTAGTTCTTGAGACAAAACAAAATAACGGTTTCATGGAGGGTACCCATCTGGAGCAACACAAATTAAAAAAAAAAATTAGGTGGCGCATCAGTCCGTAGAGAACCAGGGCTTAGTGAGTAATGTTGTCAGGGATGGAGGCGACCTACAGCTTCAAGCCGATTCCGAACAGCTAATTTGAGAAAGTACTTTTCATGACAAGAATTACTCTTGGAGGATTTGTCAATTCCTTGCAAGAGGCAGTACCCGTGAAAAATTAGATGGCACAGGCATGGTTTGAACCCAACATATGTATGTACCTTTGATAAATTCAAAAGTCTTTGAAATAATAAAAACAAAAACAATATAAATGGTATCTTCTTCTTAATTTCTCTTTACCATTTTCTTCTCCTTAGTTATTTGTATCTCTCACATTTTTACAAGAATTGTTCCTATCATAATCAACAATTGCATAAACATTTGCACCAAACTAATTGGTCTGTCAAAACTTCCAGTATTATACAGTATTATGAGATACAGTATTTTGACAATACAGCATTTTGAGACACATTATTTTAAATTTACAGTATTTTGAAATAGAGAATATTAAATATACAGTATTATGACCATACGGTATCGTACAGTATCATACAGAATTTTAAACATACCAGATACAGATGCCATTTATATTATTTTTGATTTTATTATTTCAGTGACGTATGAATTATCATAGGTACATATGTTATTGTTCAAGGGATTATATTAAAACATTATGCTAATACAAAATTATTATGATGTTTTCTTAGAAAAAGTATTCTGTTTTCAAAATTCTGTATTCAAAATGCTGTAAATAAGATTTACACCATTTTGATATACAGAATTTTGAAATACAGAATTTTGAGATACAGCATTTTGATCATGCAGTATTTTGAACATACCTATAGTATTTTCAGATACAGTATTTAAAATACAGTATTTTGATCCATACAGTATTTCGATCCCAACCCATTTTTTATATATACAATTTTTCAATTTTAGTTTAAAAATATTGTTGGTATGCAATTATTTAGAGCTTATTAACATACGTTTTACATTACAATTTCGCAAAAAAATTATGACCCATTTTCAAGATATCGAATTTCGGTAAAAAATTTAATATTTTTTTTTTAATAAAAAATAAAAAAATAAATTTTTGAAATTCAGAAATTGTAAGGGCTTAAGCAGAAAAAAAATTTAAATCGGTTGATTAGTTCTTGAGAAAACATAAAAACAATATAACGGTTCTATGGGAGGTAACCTTCTAAAGAAATACAAAAATATATTTTTTATATCTATCTATCGATTTGTTTTTGAGAATATTCGAATTTTCGATGTTTGACCAATGGGGTATTCTGTGGTTTTTAGTCTTAAAAAAATGAATCGGCTCAAAACATTAGTTTCCAAATTTGACGTCAATCGCCCTTATGCTTTTAGCTGTAGGGGCCAGGCAGACAATAAGACAGACGGACGGAATCGGGGAACCGACTTTTTTCGACTTCTCTACCATCGTAATGTCATGTTTGATTAAAATCTCGACTTGAACATTTTTTACGAATGCAAAACTTGCCATATAGTTCCCATATGTCGCAAGTAAAAATACCGATTGGATATTTCTAAGAATATTATAGTACGTTAACAACAACATTTTGAAGTCAAAAATTTCATCTATTCTAATAATTTTCGAATTGAACATAGCTTCTTGCCTATTTTTTGTTCGTAAAATATTCAAAGTTAGAAATATTTGTTTTCACATTATATAATATAAAATTTAATTGATGTCGCTAGGTTATTGGTTCGTGATAGATTTGGGGTAAAACAAATGTTCACTTTTTGTTTTAAATTGCTATGGCAAATAAACCACCGACTCAATTTGTTTAAAAGTCCTTCTGCATCTTTCGATGTTATTATTATTATAAAATTGATTTGAAGTCAATATCTCTACTGGTTCTTGAGATATGGACAACGAAAAATGGTATCCCGAACGTACAGAAGTACAAACCAAAACCCTTTATATTCGTTTTAAGCTAGAGTTAATTACCATCTCTGGACTGGTGCTTCTGCAACTTACTTACTGTTATTTTAACAGATTACTAAATTCAGCACCTCCATAAATGCTCATTAGTATACCCTTGACCCGAACTTCAAGTATAGAGAATCGTTGTTTAGCCGTACTTTAAGAATATTGAACAGCTTACCACACTATGTCTTTTCCACACATTGCAGTATTCAGGAATCAAAAACTTACTAATCGACACTAGCTTTCAAACGCGCTCTCCCGTTCTTTATTCTCCGCCTCCTATGTCCTTTGGTTTAATAAAGGTAGCAAAAATCTTTTGAGTAGTCGTTTGTATGAAAATCGCTACCATTATTTATTTCATTTATTTATTAGTTTAATTGACTCCAATTTTAGATTTTATGCTCTCAAGTTGTTTTTTAAGCTTTAATTTATACAAAATTTATTAATTAAAGTTTTATGATTTAGGTTAGACCGGAAATCCTCGCGTGGAATGATATATGAGAATGAAGAGCTGAGATTAAGAACAATAAACATTAACGCAGAAGTAGAGCGTGGTAAGATTTAACGACATTTCTTTTAAACGTAATTCGTATAAGCTATACCTACATGTTTACTAAGATTTGAGCTAAAAATTATGGTTTTTGTGCAATGAATTTTAAAAATGTAAAAATCAATTTTAAATTTTTTTTTACTAATCATTGTATACTATTATTTTTCTTTCCAGGCCAGTCAGACATAAGAAAACTACGTCGTGAAAACGAACAACTTAGAAGAGAAATCTGGTCGTTACGTGACGAATACGATCGTTTAAATAAACGTTTCAAAGCCAATAAATATTTACACGATAGCATTAGTGAGCATGGTCAAAGTGAGAGTAATAGTGAGGTTAGATGAGTAAAATATGGAGAAAATCACTGAATACTAAATTTGTATATTTTTGTTTCGTATGCAAGGACTCTGATTCATGTGATACGTGCAGAGGAGACGCAGATATTAATGAAGAATGTTTAGAAGAATTACATGATTGTGGTGGTAGACAACAACGTCATAGTTTATCTCCTTTTACAGCACGGCACCTTAAGTACGATAATTATTCTCTTGAAGAGTCTACCTCAAGAAGGGAATCTTTTAGCGAACAAAGGAACTCCTCGTCGGCACCTCCATTGGCAGCGCAAACGACGAAATTATCATCTTTAGACCCAAATGAATGCAACCCTGTTGGAAAGCCCCGGGATATATTACATGTGAATTTTGATCATTTATCGATTGTTTCTGAAGAAAATCTAAGCAATAGTGATGGAAATCTCATTCAGATGCCAATTGGAGAACTGAATCATAATGAGGCGCAACAAAAACAGGCAAATCCGAGTTTTTATTATGACGAAAATTTTATCGAAATCGATGGTGCAAGACTATCTCCATCGCAATGTCTTGGAGCAATGTCTTTACCAAGCTTAGCACCTCTTAGGCCTGTGACTCCTATTGAAATGGTTGCAAATCAGTTGAATGATCTGCAATCCATAGTGCCTCCGCTCTCATATTTTGAGAATATCGTGCAAAAGCATATGGGAACAACCATTAGTGAGTTTTTCTCCGGTTCTAGATCAATCTTAGTATCATTTTATTATCACTTGTTTTTTTTTTTTAATTTTTCATCAGATTGTACGACGGAGACAAATGCTGTAATGAATACTGGTGATAATTTAATTCAAACAAATGGCTGGGACTATAATATTCAATCGCCGTTTCTCCAGCGTAAATTTCAGTCATCCTGTCATTCCAGCGCATCATCGAATTCAACTTCAGCAACTATTTCATTATCACAACTTAATCATCCCCCTTCTACACAAGAAAGTTCAACACACACTGACGGCAGTGCTTACAAAAATCTTAAGCACTTTTTTTCACCCATCAAGCCACGTTTAAAATTGGATACTGCATTGTGTTCCAATATGGTGACTGAAGCATCATCACCATTAACATCAAAGTCAATTTCCCCACCGGTACAAAGCGTAGAGCGTTTGCATCAGAATTGCGACCCTCCTGATTTGTATGTTAAGAATGCTTTACCTAGTCCTTATTACCTCCAATCCATAACTGGCCTTTCATTGTCATCGGTATTGGTGTCGCCTTATTCAGCAGTTAAGCAGTCAAATAATGAACCTATATATGCAACAGCACAAAAAAAAACTCATTCCTCTGAGCAGAGCCTAGCGATGGCGACGGAAAGTTCTAAAGTAAGCAAGTAAAGTGTTTTCAGTATGTATGATAGTTTATTTAAATTGTATTTATTTTATCTAGAATTCAGTAAATTTAGATCAGATTCTAAATGAAATTGGAACGATTTCTGAGGATATCTTAAAATTGCAGCTGGAAAAGAGCAAATCCCAAGAAAAACTTTCCACTGATAGCCAATATTTAACGACTACAACTAGCTTTAGTGTAGCATCAACCCCATCGCACACAACTACAACGCATACACAAACTTTCCCGTCGGTATATGGCCCAGACAGCAATTTATCCAAAGATCCCAATTACAAGAACCGTAAGCCTTATCGTTCTGAAATGAATTTATTATTAAGCTATAATGGAACAAACCCAGTTATAATACCGTTAGCCAAGAATAATAATAAAAACCAAACAGGTGGGGGCATTTCGTCAAGAAGTGATGGCGGCAAAACAGACCGAGATGTAAATAGTCCGTCGCCACCACAATTGCCCACACCTATGGCACCGTTTCCAACGAATCTAATATATTTGGGTTTTGACAGGCTTAACCAATCTTTGGCTGATAGTGGTGAGATTGTTTACCCAATCAGCACAGCAACTGCGCCGCATAAGCAATTTATGCTACCGGCTTCGCCAACGTTAGAGGTTGTAACGCCTTCAGCATTACCAGCGCAATCTCCATCACCGCCTCCATCTCCGTCACATAAATCTTATTCAGTTGCTCCAGTTTCAGTCCAAACAGTCGGCGAAGACGATACATTTCTGCATGAGAGTTTTATGTTGGGAAAGCTTGACCAAAAAGACACTGGTTTGAATCCAGTTTTAGCAATAAGCAGTCCAGATTTATCAACAGCGTCCATGGCTGCAATAGCTCCTATCAAACGAAGAATATTTTCAAGGCAAAAAGACGATGGCAGCATTGCTGCACAAACTACTCGTTCCTTTGATGGTACTGATGTTAATTGCATTAATACAAATGAAACCGCCAAACATTCGAATAAACAGCAACAAGATCCTGAGATGAGTTTAAATGATGTTGGCAAGGGAAAGCATTTCCTCGAAGGCAGTTTAAACGAAATTAACAGCTATGAGGTAGGATATATTCTTTATTGAGGTATACATGTTTAAAGCAAAATAAGAGAATTCAAATAGATGTTATTTTTCCTTTCTTCATTCAGATAAATCAGGGCGCTAAGATTGAGTTTTTGTTTATCGAGGGCAAGTCTTTTGTATCGTTGTATCAATTTTACAAAACTACGGTACAACAAAAATATACAAACATTCGAAAGTTTAAAAACATGAGACACCCAATTTGTTTAAGTTCGTACATTTTCATTGTTTATTGATATCGAAATCAAAATCGTTCAAAGTCTTAGTTTTGATATATGTATGTAATTGAATAAAAGATAGCAGTTTTTTATTTAAGATTTTATTCATGCTTTTAACTTCATTTTCATGATAACTTTAAAGTTAAAAAATTATGATCTCAGATCAGCTAATAAAATGGTTTCAAAAAGTGCCTGTGTTTTTAAACAGAGTAAACACTCTTGCTGAACTTTTTACTAAATATGTTTTAAAAAATCAACACATCTCTCATTCAGGGGAATATGTGGCACATATAAAGATCCTTTCTGACTTGTATAGTTCAAGGAATCAAATATGACTTTAATTTACTAAAGCTTCCCGAAGGGTAAAGTTTTCTTAAGTTCATTAATAATTTGGTAGTAGTTAAGTAATGACTGCAAATTCCATAACGGATTCAGTATCATATTCGATTCGAAAGTGATTTATTATTTCAACAGAAAAAGTTTAACGGTTGTGCTTCTCCTGCAACAAAGCCTTCTACTAGTCTTTTAGAAACTGAACAAGACCGTCCTCTTATAATAATACTTCTGTATTTGAATCCTTTTTATATTTGAAATTGAAACCACATGAGTGAAAATGATAGAATTATTATTATTATTATTATTATTATTATGTGAAAAGAAAGAACAAATGCATTTACCAATATTTGTTTGTGCTTGTGCACGATATACCACTTTGTGTTACATCGTTTTTTGAAATACTCATTATGAAATCGCTTGATATTTCAAAAACAATAAATAATTTTCTTAAGAGTTCATTTTAATCAATACAATTTTCTACAGGAATATATGAAATACCTATTACCACTTAATATTATTATAAGGTTTAATTGAAAAACATCACCTTTTCGAGAGTCATCCAATAATTTGATTTTTGAAATCAAATTATTGTTTAAAATTTAAATCAAAATTTTGTTCATCAAAAATGATCAAAGTAAATTAATCGGAAAAAAACATTAAAATACAAATCTTTTGATATTATAATGACGGGAATATTTTCTTGTAGTAAACTGTTCATTTGTTTTAATTGACCCAAAATAGTTTCATTTTATAGAACCTGTTTTGAGGTAGAAATTATTTTTTGGAAATATTGAATCAGATTTCTATTAAAGTTTCGAGTTTAACGAAATACATGTGATTTAAAAATTAGTCGGGATTTAAGGAAAGTGTATAATGCCACAAACGCAGGATTTAAAACCTTTTTTTCTGAAGTTTTTAAAAGATAGAATTTTAAAAGCGGAGTTCCGTAACGCTTCCAAAGCAGAATTTGTGTTGTTCTTAATTAAGATACACATTTGCAGCTCATAAGTTGTTTAAGCTCAATTAGGAAACGCCAGTACTTATTTAAAATAATTTATTAATTCCAAATTTTTGTTGCTTCAACCCAAATTAATTGCTTTAGAACTTTTATTTTCAAGTGAATTTTTAAATTGCAGAGTTCCTCAGGTTCAGAGGCTACAAAACGAAAACCATCGAGATGGGTTTCAATTCTATGTAACGAAGAAAAGCTTGGTGAGAATAATGAAGAGCAACACCAGCCTTTGAAACAAGAGCTACAGCAACCAACTTCGACAGGTGTTTCTGTTGATAAAATTGACAATATGATGCCATCGATAATTATAAGTTTAAAGCAGCATGCTCATAGCACCCCAAATTCACCACATTCCAACAGGCGTCGCGTTGGTATAAATACGAATTCAGCGTTATCAGTTAATAGTGGTGGGAGTTCAACTCTACATCACAATGGCCATCATCATCATCACCACCATCATCATCATCACAATCGAAAGCTAAGTCAGGAGTCAGTTTTAGCTGAAACGCGTTGTACAAGTATCGCCAATAGCATTGTAAATAGTAGCCAAGACAATGTACTGGCCGCTGCAGCAATGCCTTCTTCTCCGAATCATCAAACAACACGCTTCAAATGTTCAAGACGACATTCCGAAGGCACGGTTTCATCAGTGGCAATAGGCGGAGGAAGTGGTAATCCTACATCAGGTGCTGGTGTAGGTTCTCGCCTCAGTAGTAGCACAGTAGGCAACGGACATCATCGTAACCATCATCATCACCATCATCGTCATCAAGATAGCAACCAAGAAACAGGTACATCACTTTCCGAACGTAATAGTGGAAGTTTAGCCTCATCAAGGGACTCTTCAACAAGCTTAAGCATGCGATCTCAGCGTCGAAAGATCTCAGTTAGTTCGCACACGGGGGGAAAGATTCCTTGGTGTGGTTGTTGGGGCAATGGATGTCTTTAATATTAATTAATAAGTCAATAATACACCAACAAAAAAAAGAATAGCTGTCAGAAGTGCAATATCGAATGTTATTTATCAAAAAACAAACAAACAAATAATACTACCAAATAGACAAATATATATCAAAAGTCCAAGCCTTATGGGCATTAGTTAGGTAATAGTTCTTTTTTTAATTTTGTTCCTATTATGTAATGTTATTTTGTCAAAATGAATAACTTTCTAGTTCAACTAAATTTGATTACATTTATAGCAGCAATAGTTTCATTAGAAGCTTAAAATTTTGTATTGATAAATTTACATTTTACGTATTTATATTATTTAAAAAAATCATACAGAACTCCATAACAGTTGTACAACAAGGGTAACCTTGCAGGAGAACCACTATCTCGAAAATATTCCTTCAAGCAATAAGGAAACTTTTTAGATCGTACAAAAACGTATAATTTCGAAAAATGTTTAAATTCATTTCGTTCATGTGAATGTGTATAATTTCGAATAATGTTTAAATTCATTTCGTTCATGTGAAAGTTGTTGGATTATTTTAATATAATATAGCGTTGAAGGTACACAGTGTACTACAGATTTAAGTTTCCATTTTAAGTTTTTTTTTTTTTAATGTTCCCAAACTAGCCAAAATTTAGGAAGGGTTCCTCATGTGACCTTAAATATAGAATTACCTTCGAACTGAGTACCTTACCATAAAAAAATGAAATCTTTATCACCCCATGTGTAATAAAAGTCGTTTTAAATGCTCTTTAGTTTACTTTGTTTCTATAAATTTATTTTTTATCAAAACCGTCAAGTGAAATCGTAAATGGAAGATACATTTTTAGATGACCAAGCAGTAATTACGTACCCTCTAATCACAGTGAATGACGCTGGCTGTACGATGAAAAGTCTTAACTTACGTTTAGAAAAAAAATAGGTTTTTAAGGCACAACACTTTTTGAGTTTAAAATAAACCACAACACTTACAATAATTTTCTATAGGTATCGGTTTTGAAAACAGGAGTAAGTTAAGTGTCTATGAAATCCCTGCTTGGGCATTGGTCTCATGCAAAGTCAACTAATATTTTAATCAATTGTTATTTTCATGCAAATTTATTTGCTTTTTAATTTATGTCCAGTTAATATATTCTATTTTTATATGGAAATATGTAACTATTCTATAGCAAAAACTATGTGTTCCAATTTCACTTTATTGATCATCAGCAATCAATTCGCCAAGTTCAAACCGCAATAATTAGGCCCACGAAAAGTATTGAATTATTCCCATCGGATTGAAATATTTATTCAATTCAAGTGCTAACGTCATCTTTACTTGATTGACTGTCAAATAACCATTTTTTTAACCAAAATTCAAAGGGGAAATAAGTGGCTCTTGAAAAAATAGTTTTTTATTCAATTTAAATATTTAAATAGTGCAATGCAATAATCGCTTACTTTCACTTGAATTTTATGTGATTTAACTTTGTGTTTTTTTTTTAAATGGCCTTAAGTTCAAGAAGGCACCAGTGCGATATTATAATACACGGAAGATTTTTAGAAAACTACGTCTATATGAACTGTCAACAATTGGTTGAGATATATAAAATCCAAGGCAACAAAAAAAACATTTTTATTAATGAAATTAAAATACAGAGTTGGTAACCCAGCCGAAATAAGTCACAAAATTGATAATGCTCATACTACGACCCATAAGAGAGCTTTTAAATGGAATATCTTATTAATATCCGTAAATTTAAGAGTGAAAGTAAAATATTATATCTTCGTTTTACTGCAATTTAATTGAACACCTGCGGAGTATATTCTTTATTGTAATGGTGTTGCGGTAAATTTTACCACAACAAGTTTCACCTCCCTTGTTGCTAATTATCCTTAACGAGTTCTTACTGCGGCCGCAAAATTCTGGAAGAGTTTAGTAGAAACCTGGACCATCAGCCAGTGACCTGCTCTTCTAGCATTTTGGGAAAGCAAATTTAACAGGTCCTACCAAAGTGTGCGAAAGGATTCCACACCAACGAACTGTGCGACGGTTGGCCCACATATTGGATTAACAATATCGTCAAGGCATGAAGACGATACCCATGCCCAACAATGTGTGTAGAAAAGTCACACCAACTTTAACGTAGTATGGCCAAGGGCCCACCATAAAGTACATAATTATTAACGATAGAAAAATCACTCCAAGAATATCTTAATAACTTTTATTTTAATTATAGGCTTGGCTACCGACTTCCTTCAACACCACATAAGTAGCCTTTCCTCAACCAAAAACTAGCGCGTGTAGATACTCGGTAATGCGAGGAATTCCACATGATTTTTCCAGAAAGTCTTGGCTGGAATGGGTTGGAAAGTGAAGAGCTGAAGTCACTCATTGAGCTACTGGGTGATCGCATCACCTTTTTAAAGAGATCGCGTGCGATGAAAGATATCTGGCTTCTCGGTCGCACACCCCAATCTTATGGATGGAGGAAGTTGCGGGACCGAGACAGATCGATCACCACGCAAAAGATCCGAGAGGATTGCCTAAGGGCAGGTAGCCGGAAGGGTCAAGCTCGCCATGATGATGGCCACTTTTTGGATTGCGCCCAAAGTTATTAGACGAAGGAAAAACTGTGTGAAGGATTTTTGTTTTAAAAGACCTACGTAAAGTAATTTTGTGTACAATAATTTTTCTTTAATTTTTTTATTGAGTTGAAGATTTTGTTCTACTGTGGAGAAAAGTTTTCTTTGAGGAAGGACTACGATAGCTGTTGTGGAAGTGGAAAAGTTAAGTATAGTGTTTTCTTTGTTTTTTGAAGGATATTGTTTTTCGTCCTTTTGACCTTCGCGTCAAAAGTCCGTTTTTCCCGTTACTACGGGAAGTGTTTAACCGTTTGGTTCTGATTCGAAAATTTTCTTGAAGTGATTTTTCTTGGTTTGTCTTTTTTTGTTTTGCAATTTTGTTATCGATTAATAATCTTTCTTTTTGTTTGCAATACATTTATCGAGAATTGACCTTCTGTCAATCTCCATAATTCAATTTGTATCTTTTCCTTTTTGTTATAAAAGATCCTGGTTTTTAATCCCGGCTTCGGCCAAGGTTTTCCAGGCAAATAAACATAACTTAAATTTCCCATCCGGAAAACAAAACTTTTCTTTTATTTCATTCTTTGTTTGAAGACTAATTTTTCAGCTTCTGGTTTTGGTAAACTTCCAGTAAAAAGTTTCCTGGCGCCCACTTTAAACAATACGACTTGGAGAAATTCACCTCGTCATACTTCGATATCATTTTGATATCAATTTTATTAATCACCTCGATTAATAAAATATTCACTAATCGAAACCCCCCCTTAGGCTGAGCTACCGTGCTGGCAATACTTTTATTGCTACCTGTGGTGGTGAATTCTTTCATCTACCTGACATATCGACTGACGTTTCTCATAAATTGTCAAATTAATTCTCGCGGCACATCGGCGGTGTGCAATTTCGATTTTGTTTAATTTAAAATAGTTTAAATAAAAAGGAATTTAATTCGCGTTCGGTCGTTGATAATATTGGATTCGAAAATCCAATATTGTTAAAAGATAATTAAATTGATATTCGGTCGGTCGGTGGAAAAATTTTACTACAATGGGATACATGTTTACAAACTAAACTACAGATCTGAGATAATGTTAAAGGATTATTAAGTGAAAAAAAAAAGAAAAATGGCGAGTGTATTTCGAAAGTATTTTTACATATATGGTTTAAATTTTAAATAAAAAAGAAAAACAAATGCGAGTATATATGTATATAGATACGTAATAATTGATGTAATGTTTCTATTTTTTTTTTCCAAAAAAGTTAGACGATTCAATTTTTAAAACTTATTTAATTTTAAATCGAAATAAAAATGTAGGTACTACATCTATTGTTTTGCCTTCTTTCATATTTTTTAATAACATCTTTCAGTTTAAATGTTCGAAATTTGTAATTATTTCAATGTACATTTTTTTATCAATTACTTTATTCATCTTTAATTCAAACTAATAAGATCATTTTTCAATTTAAAAAATTGAACAATTTTATTATAGTAATCATTAATTTTTGATTGCATTTTACTTTTATTAATTCATAATTCACTTATTATATTATTCATTTGTAATTCAAAATTTAAAACTTTTTATTTTATTTACAACTCTTTTGTAGTTGGGTTTAATCAAGCCGATCTTTTCGGTCCTACAGTGGAAAATCAAATCTTAATATTTGTCTGCTCTTACAATCTGATGGTGTAAATTTTACATTTTTGAACTTACATCTTTTTGACTGTGATATATGAGGCATTTTATAATTTCCGTCAATTTTTACAGAATAAACAACTCAATATCATTTCTATGATTCCAGGAATCCATATGTACAGATTATTGTGTTTCATTTCATATAAAATTTTTTCACTTAGTGATTTAATAGGATTTTGATTTTGTATACTGCATGAGCTTTTATTTTTAAACATCTCGATGTTAAATTTTGTAAAATTGACATTTTTACACCTTACTCAACGACAGAGGTGAGTCTCTTTTTGATTATATTCTTGGTACTAACCTCTTAGTAAGTTATGTTGGAAATGAACCAACCTTCATAACTAAAACTCGACAAGAAGTCTTGGACATAACTCTTGTCTCAGATACTATACACCATATGATCTTGGACTGGAAAGTATCCAAAGAACACTCGTTCTCTGATCATAGATATGTATATCCAGTTCAATATCAATGTGGATGATAACCCGAGTCCATTGACTTTTCGAAACTATCGGAAAACTGATTGGGCTTCATACAGGAACTCATTACAGAATCTACTAAAACCTGGACTATCTAGTCCTTCCTCTAACGCTAATGAACTTGACAACAAAGTCAATGATCTTACCTCAGCTATGAACGAATCGCTAGAAATTGCTTGTCCACTTATACACATAAGAGGAAAGAGGAAACCACAATGGTGGGCCTCAGAGCTTGACTCGCTCAGGAAAGAATGCAGGAAACTTTTCAACCTAGCCAAAGCCGCAAGACTAGCCTCTCACTGGGATTCTTACAAAGAATCCCTAAGAATTTACAAGAAGGCACTAAGAAAATCTTAACGATCCTTCTGTGGCACGATAGAAGAAACTTCTGAAGCCTCTAGGTTACGGAAAATTCTTTCAACTAATCCAAGCGATGCCAAGCTGCTTGAAAAATGCAGACGGCTCCTGGACAAATTCAAGTAATGAATCGCTGAACTTACTACTGGATACTCATTTTCCTGGTAGTTCTCTTACAGAGACTTGTAACGGTTATATACTCTGATCACAAGGGACAAGCTACAATGGTCTCTCAACAGCTTCAAATCACTCAAATCTGCAGGACCAGATGGAATAATACCAGCCGAGCTACAAAAGACTTCCGACATAATTGCACCAATCCTTGAGGCAATTTTTACCAGCTGTCTTTACCTGGTCCATGTTCCCTCGGCATGGCGAGAAGTTAAAGTTGTTTTTATACCCAAGGCAGGTAAATGCTCGCAAGTCAATCCTAAAGATCTACGACCTATAAGTCTATCATCATTCCATCTTAAGACCTTGGAAAGATTGATTGATATCCATTTAAGGGCTAGTATTGATACAAGACTTCTGTCTTCGTCTCAACATGCCTACTGTAAAGGTAAATCGGTGGAAACAGTGTTACTCACCTTAGAACGTCGAATATTCCCTCCATCATAAAGAGTTCACTATGGTTGCTTTCCTTGACATCGAAGGTGCCTTTAATAACGTGGACACATCTGCAATCACATCTGCACTAACATCTCTAAATGTAGAGAGTTCGCTCTGGGAGTTAATTCATTTAATGCTTACTAGCAGAATAATTAACTCAAAACTGGGCAACCCTTCTGGCAGACGATTCGTTAGTAGAGGGACACCGCAAGGTGGTGTTCTATCCCCTCTCCTCTGAAACCTAGTGGTGAATGAAATCCTAACTAGTCTGGATGCGGAGGTATTCAGAGTGATAGCCTATGCGGACGACGTTGCTATAGCAGTTTCAGGAAAGCATCTTAACACCTTAAAAGAACTCTTACAAAATGCCTAAGACAGACTAATACTTTGGGCTGATCGGTGTGGACTGGGCGTTAACCCACACAAAACTGATTTAGTCTTAATTTCGAGGAGATACAAAATTCCATTTGTCAACCCTCCCCATATTAAAGGAATACAATTAAAATTCTCAGACGAGGCTAAATACCTGGGTCTTGTTTTAGATAAAAAACTAAATTGGAAACGCAACGTACAGGAAAGAGTCAAAAAAGCTACTGTAGCTCTCTTTTCTTGCAAAAAAGCCATCGTTAATAAATGGGGCTTACAATCCAGAATCACGCATTGGCTATACACATCGGTAATCAGGCCGATTTTAATGTACGGTGTGGCAGTATGGTGGACTGCTTTAGAAAAAGGTATAAACCGGGATAAATTAAATAAAGTCCAACGTTCAGCTTGCCTATGTACATATAAGCGGATCGCTTCGCACGACCCCATCTGCGGCACTGGACAACTAACTCTACCTATACCTAACACCTCTTGACATTTTTAGCAAACAAATAGCTGCAAGCTCTGCTATTCGCCTCAAAGCTTTGTCGCAGTGAACTAACAACAACATTGGCCACTCCGTAATTCTTAGGTATTTAGAATCAATTCCAAAGCACACAGACTACACCATCCCCCAACTGCAATTCGACAGAAATGTCCACATTTCTATACCTCCCAGATCTTTTTGGGAGGATAAGACATTCCTGGAAGATGAGTCAATCCATTTCTATACAGATGGGTCAAAAACAAAAGAAGGGGTTGGTGGAGGTGTGTACTCTAAACGACTGAAATTAAGTCTCTCTTTTTGCCTTCCCAATCATTGTAGCGTGTTCCAGGCGGAGCTTCTGGCGATAAAAGAAGTCTTGTCCTGCTTAAAGAAAACGTGATATCAACATCTGATATCCGTATTTTCTCAGATAGTCAGGCCGCTATCAAATCTCTGGACTCTGCCTCTACAAACTCTTTAACAGTCCATAACTGTCGATCATCTCTAATGGAGATGGCACAACAGTTTAATATTCACCTTTGCTGAGTGCCGGGCCATAGAGACATTCCAGGTAACTGTAAGGCAGATGAACTCGCCAGGAACGGTACAGTACAGCCCATCCTACCAAGTTTGGCACGTACTGGCATACCAATCGCTACTTGTAAACTGTTACTAATGCAAGACGCTGTGAGGAGGGCAGGCACCAGGTGGAACAACATCACCACGTGTCAAGTCACAAAAAACATCTGGCCAACACTGGATTTAAAACGTTCAAGGTGCTTGCTCTCTCTAAGCAGATCACATATAAGCTCGATAATAGGTGTCATAACCGGACACTGTCTAATAGGAAAGCACGCCACGAGACTAGGCGAATTCTCAAATGACTTTTGCAGAAGCTGTATGGACGAAGAAGAGGAAGAAACAGTTCTTCATCTTCTCTGTACATGCCCTGCTCTGGCTCGAAAACGCAAGAATTACCTAGGAGAATTATTCTTCTTTAACGATCTAAACGATTTAAATCATATATGTATGCATAATCAGCCTCACGTATCGTAAGGAACTCAAACTGGTTCCATTGAGCTAAGGAGGAAGATTTAAAATTCATGTGGTATCACAATGGGCCATTAAACTGGCCTAAGTGTGTCCGTTCCCATCTTGGACAGCCACTATAACCTATCTTAACCTAACCTACACCTAACTCTAACATTATAGGTACTTTATTTAGCGTTTGTAAAACTTCTAATTGATTCTTTTGAAATTCTTTTTCATCTACAACTTGACATTAGAAATGTCTTATACAATGTCTTGCATTATTTATTAGAACTCGACTGGTCCTGACTTAAGACCTAACATTACTCGATGAAATTTTAAAAGAACAAGGTAAGGTGAGTATTTATGTTAAATTTTGGTATAAATGTAGGTGGCTGTGTTTTACTTGTGATAAGAAATACAAATTGTATATTGATCCATTGCAAAAAAATTTAATTACACTATTTTTTTTTAAACTGTGTTCTGAACAGCTGACTCTATTTTGTCAAAATTGTATCTAACCTCTTGTAATACTATCAAAATACGAGTACTTAAGAATGACAAAAGAATATCCATCTGAAAAGAGTAAGGATTTAACGATGATGTTTGCTGTCGAAACAAAAATTACAAAATAAGTAGAAACAGTTTTTGCTTAAAATGTTTGTTTGATTTTGAGTGTCTGCTTATCAATGTAAAGAGCTATGCATACGTTAGGAACGTACGTCTGTACATTTTTCTTCGTCTATATATCAAGAATCAGTAGAGATATCGACTTTAAATTAATATTGTTTTACAGATAATAACATCGAAAGATACAGAAAGGACTTTCAAAATAAAATGCACGATATGTATCCAAAGAGTGTGTTTATAAACATTGTAATAATATGAATAAGAATGTTTCAATATCTACTTGTTAACGCACATCACTCAGCTATATATTTATATTTTAAATCTAATAAATTATTATATTTAATGTTTGTAAAATAATTAGTTTATCAATTCATTATATATTGTTCTCTAGCTTCGTTCATATCATCATTTAATTCTCGTTATGTAATAAACGTAATTTTTATAATAAGTCGTTTTGTTACTTATTACATGGTGTCAGAACGAAAGGAACCAACAAGTTTGGATTAAAAAATCAATATTAATTAATTGGATCAGTGTTTTTGCGGATTTTGGACTAGCAGATTGTTCCAAATGGCGAAAAACGAACGTACTATAGCGGAATTGGATTGTGGCAATCTAGTAAACGATTGGCCGAATTTCAAACGGAATTTTACCGTGTATATGATTGCAAATGGAAAATCAGAGTCTCCAGAACAAACCAAAATTGCAACATTTATTTGGTTAATGGGAACAAGTGGTGCAAATATTTATAACACTTTATTTCCCAACGATGGAAGCAAAAATTCCCTTCTGGGAACTATGCAGAGTGGTGATGTTGTTACTCAGCGTTCATTACAAGATGTCTTAGACAAATTTGATGAATTTTGTAAGCCACAACGTAACATTGCCATGGAATCTTACAAATTCAATATTCTTTCTCAAAAAGAACTGCAGTCTTTTATGGAATTCGAAACTGAACTGCGTGCACAGGTTCGTCTATGTGATTACAAGTGTGAATGTGGCGCATCTTACGAAAATCGATTGCTTCGCGACAGACTAATTGTTGGAGTTTATGACAAAAAATTGCAACTTAAGTTGCTTGATGGTCGTGATGAACAGCTGGAACGCGTTATTGAGACCTGCAAGACATATGAAGCAGCTAATACCAACAAAAGTATTCTTGATGGAAGAGTAGTTCTTCATTCTATTAAAAACGATGTTGAAGATGAATCTATCAATTCAATTCATCGATCTTGCTTTAATTGTGGTATGCCATGGACATTAGGACACATAAATCAATGCAAAGCGAAGGATGTTATCTGTCGTTCGTGCTCAAAGAAAGGACATTTTCAAAAGATGTGCCGCAAATCAAGAAAACCATCATGTGAAACAAAAGTTTATAGCAGAAAGCAAAGCGTTTCTACTATTAACTGGAGTGATGTGCAAGGTAATAAATCTAAAAATGTTTGTAAAGAGATAGATAGTTTAAGTTCTTCAAAAAACAAAACAATTTTTAGGTTAGATTCAAGATCTAGTCGTATGCGTTGGACAAAGGAGTATAGTATTGGAAATAAGATTGTTAAATTTAAAATAGATACAGGTGCTGATGTTAATTGCATACCAATTAATTTAATAAGAAAATTGAATATTAAATATCATAGTCACCATAATGATTTCTCTGTTTTCGATTATAATAACAACAAAGTGCCTATTTTTGGAGTTGTCGAACTTAAATGCTTAGATGTAGGTAATAGAACTGAAAAAAGTGCCAAGTTTTTGGTTGTTGATGACAAATGTGAGCCCGTTCTTGGATTAGATACTTGTGAAAGCTTCGGATTAGTAAAACGCTTGGATGTGAGTAATTTAGTAAGCAAGGACTTAAAAGATTTGTTCATGGATAGATATCGTGATGTTTTTCATGAAATTGGTAAGTTCCCAGGAACTTTTTCAATAAAACTTAAGGAAAATTCAAAACCAGTCCTTCATTATAAAAAAAGAATTCCAATTTCACTTATTGATAAATTAAAGTCAGAAATTGCGTCAATGGTTAAAGATGGAATCATTTCACCCGTTGACTACCCAACTGACTGGGTTAATAACTTGCAAATAGTTGAGAAGCCTAATGGTCGTCTTCGAATTTGCTTGGATCCGAAACTTCTTAATGAGTGCATTAGACGAGAGCATTTTTTAATTCCAACTATTGATGACTTAACATCTAAACTGGCTAACAAGTACATTTTTACTGTTATTGACTTGACAAGCGGTTTTTGATTTTGGCATATGGAATTAGATATGGCGAGCTCAGAATTAACAACATTTATGACTCCTTTTGGTAGGTACAGATTTAATCGTGTGCCATTTGGTTTGAACTGTGCACCGGAAATGTTTCAGCGAAAGATGGTTCAAATGTTTGGAGATATACCGGGAGTCGTTGTTTATTTTGATGACCTAGTTGTGTGTGGAGAAAATGAAGAAAATCATGATGAAGTTTTGAATTTGGTTATGGACAGAGCTAGAAAAAACAATATTAAACTTAATCCGGAAAAGATTCAATATCGTCAACGGGAAGTAAAATTTATGGGTAATATACTATTTGAAGGAAAAATCAAAGCAGATTTAAAATATAGGGATGCGATTTTAAAAATGAAAAAACCAGGAAGCAAAGGAGATATTTTGAGATTAATGGGTTTGCTCAAGTATTTAGCAAGGTTCATTCCAAACTTATCGAAAGAAACAGCGGAATTGCGAAATTTGACACGGAATGATGTTGATTTTAACTGGACAGAAAAACACGAAAACGAATTTAACAGATTGTTAAAAATAGTTACATCGGAACCAGTTCTAGCAATTTATGATCCAAAACAGCCAGTAGTTATTCAAACTGATGCATCGAAGGATGGGTTGGGGTGCGTTTTAGTTCAAAATGGACATCCTGTAGCTTTCGCTTCTCGAACACTCAGTAAAAATGAACAAAAATGGGCCCAAATCGAAAAGGAACTATTGGCAATTGTATTTGCAAAAAGTTTCTTTTATTTTTGTATGGCCGTGAGTTTTCAGTTGAAAGCGATCATAAGCCACTTGAAACATTGGTTAAGCGTGATATTGACGATGTTACAACCCGTCTTCAGCGAATGTTTATGTTTCTATTAAAATATCCGCAAATGACTATTATCTATAAACCGGGTAAGGAATTGCTAGTAGCTGATTGCTTATCACGTGCACAACCAATTGAAATATCGGAAATTGAAGGGCTATCGGGAGTAGTTCATTCAATCACAAAATCAGTTTGTTGCACCGAAAAGAACTACAATTTGTATCAGAAAATATTAAATGAGGATGAAAAATATGCTAGGATTTGTAATTATGTAGAAAATGGTTGGCCAGGTTTTCATCAGTTAGATGATCTTAGTCAGCATTTTTTTAAACTAAAATCGGAACTACATTTAGAAAATGGATTACTGCTTTTTAATCATAGACTAGTTGTACCATCAGAATTGCAACGAAAAATATCTATTTGGTTACACCAACCACATCTAGGGATTGAAAAAACTCTTTCTCCTGCAAGAATGTTGTATTATTGGCCTGGAATGAATTCTCAAATAAAGGAACTAGTTTCTTCCTGTAATATTTGTGAAAAGTTTAAACGGAATATGCAAAAAGAGCCATTAGTCCAAGAAGAAATTCCTAAATATCCTTTTCAAATAGTTGCAGTGGACTTGTTTGAATATGCAGGCAGAGACTACATTGCTTTATTTGATGCTTATTCAAACTACTTAGCTGCTGCAAAGATTGAAAACAAAACATCGAAACACATAATTAATGTTATTTCTCATATCTTCGACAAAATTTGATACCCAGCAATTCTAAAATGCGATAATAGTCCTTTCGGTTCGGCTGAATTTGAACGTTTTTCAAATGCATGCAATATTCAACTAAGATTTTCAAGCCCTAGATATCCACAAAGTAATAGGTTAGCAGAGAAAGGTGTGGCCATTGCAAAGAATATTTTTAAAAGGTGTTTTGAAGTTAATGATGTAAACAATTTTCAATATCGAATATTAGAATACAACACTTCACCAATAGCAAGTATGCATATTACGCCATCGGAATTATTCTTCGGTTGACTTGTTAAAACAAGGCTACCTGTTTCAGACTCAGTTCTTGTTAGAAACAACCTAAATGAATCGGAAATTCAAAACAAATTAAAGAATAAAAAAGAGAAGCAAAAATGTTATTATGATCGGAACTCAAAATCACTTTCTTTATTAAATGTTGGTGATCTAGTTATATTTAAAAAAACTGGAAAAGAATGGCACTATGGAAAAATAATTGGTATTGTTAACAACCGCTCATATTTAATAAAAGATAATTTTAATAATCATTTTAGGCGCAATAGGCGATATAGGTAGAACCCTATAAAAAATTTGATTGTACAAAAGAAATTCAAAACGAAAATAGTTCAAATGTAAACAATGATATTAATAATTGTAATGTGGACGAACCAATTTCTCCGGATATTACTGATAATGTCTTAAGTTCACAACCTATTAACCAACCAATTTCAGAGATATCTGGTTCAGAAGCAATTAATCATAATGCACCAGTTATTACATCTAAGGAACGAATAGTTACTCGAAGTGGTCGAGTTGTTAGAAGACCACAGAGGCTTGGAATAGATTATTAAGTATTCTAAGACTAGGGCTAAGAGTAAGATTAAGAAAAAAGAAAGCATGTAATAATATGAATAAGAATGTTTCAATATCTACTTGTTAACGCACATCACTCAGCTATATATTTATATTTTAAATCTAATAAATTATTATATTTAATGTTTGTAAAATAATTAGTTTATCAATTCATTATATATTGTTCTCTAGCTTCGTTCATATCATCATTTAATTCTCGTTATGTAATAAACGTAATTTTTATAATAAGTCGTTTTTGTTACTTATTACAAACATTCCCTGTATTTTAAAATTTTAAAATAGCGTGTTTTCAAAAATTAAAACGCCACTTGATCTCTCAATAAAACCTTAATTTTTCAATTTTTGTATTTGGAAATCGTTAGAGCGGTTTCTTTAATTTGAATAAAATTTTTCAATTTAAGTTTACAAATATTTTTGCTATGCAGTTATTTAGAACTTATTAATATACGTTTTACATTATAATTTCGTAACAAAATGATGACCCATTTTCAAGATATCTAATTTCGAAAAAAAAAAATTCAAATCAATAATAAAAACAATGACGTCATTTTTGATCATCAAATATTGTTCAGACAGTATTAGAGCTATAAAAACAAAATAACGGTTCTATGAAGGGTTCCCTTCTGGAGCAATACAAAAATGCTTTTTTTGTAAGCCAAATTAAGAAAAAAAATTTAGCGAAAATTTAAAAAAATCTATCGAATGTTTGATTTTTCACCAAATAATTTGTATGGAACTACTTTTATTTTTAGTAAAGTCTTAAAAAAATGAAAAAAATGCTTAACGCTAATCGTCTCAAAACCATAATTTCCAAATTTGAAGTCAATCGATCCAATGGTTTGGGCTGTAGGGGTGATGACAGGCAGATAGACAGATGGAGAGAATCGGGGGACCCATTTTTTTTCGATTTCTCTACCATCGTAATGTTATGTTTGAGTTCAAAATTTTGTTGAAATGCAAAATTTGCCATATACCTAGTTCCTATATGTCGCAAATAAAAATAGAGTGGGTGGTTTTTGGTTGAACCCAAATATCTGACGAACCAATAACTTGTATATTATAGATATAATGTGAAGTAACGGTTTGTTTACAAAAAACAAAACCTAAAAAAAAAAACAATACTAAAAGCTGGTAAAAAATGATTTTGACAGAAACATCTTGTCAACAATTAAAGATATTGCTTTCAAACTATCTTATAGTAAATATTGATTTAAACATTTAATAATAATACCTTTTTAGGAAAATCCAACAGTCAGTTTGTTTTATAAGAAATAATAATCTACAGAAAATTGGTAAAAACTGATTTTCCATTCTCGATGTCTCGTAAATAAATGAATGTCTTGACTTAATAATGACTTCTTTCTATTATAAATGTTCATAGAAAAATCCTATCTGTATTTGTTTATAAAAGAAATAAAAACTTTCAACTTTTGGTTTTCGGATACAAATCTATTTAACAAAAATAGATTTTGAAATCAAACTATAATAATTAATTAAATTAATAATAAATTAATATATTTCATCATACGCAAAATATTGTTAGTAATTTTTAGTTAATTTTTTAGGAAAATTCAACTGAACAAAAACGAAACAAAGCACGAAAACCTACAAAAACAAATAAAAACTGATAAAAAATGGTTTTCGACCAAAGTATTAGATAAACCTAGAAAGATATTGACATAAAATTATTAATCTCACACAAAATAAATCAAACATGACATTACGGTGGTAGAGAAGTAAAAAAGTGGGTCCCCCGATTCTATCCGTATGTCTGTCGACAGTCCTGGCCTCTACCGCCCGAAGAATTAGAGCGATTGACGTCAAATTTGGAAATAAAGGTTTTAAGCCGATTCGCTTTGGGCGTTTTTTCATTTTTCTCAGGACTAAAAATAACAGTGGGTACCCATACAATTTTTTGGGTAAAAATGGAAAATTCGAATTTTCACAAAAACAAACCGATAGATTTTTTTTCAATGTTCGTTAATTTTTGTTTTTCTTAATTTGGCTTCTTTCAATATAAAAATAGTATTTTTGTATTGCTCCGGAAGGGTACCCCCATAGAACCTATATTTCGAATCAACCGATTTCAATCATTTTTTTTCTGGACAAGCTCTTATACTGTCAATAATATTTGATGATCAAAAATGTCATTGTTTTAATTTTTTTGAAATTCGATGCGTTGAAAATGGGTCATAATTTTTTTATGAAATTGAAACGTCATACGTATAAGCTCTAAATAAAACTGAAAAATTGTATATAAACAAAATTAATTTAAAAAAAGCCTCAACAATTTTCAAACAAAAATTTGGAAAAATCAAATGACGTTTCAATTTTTGAAAAAAAAACTTTTTGTGCAGATTTTTTTGTAGATTTTTAAATCTTAAAATACAAAAATATTTTTCAACAGAATTTTTGGATAGTGTTGCATAGGATTTTTGTATTTAAATAATAATTCATTTAGAATTCAAAGAATCAAAAATCATATACTTCAAGCGGTCTACTTTTGGGCACTCAGAGTCTTGAAATTATGTTATAGCATTGAATAATTAATAATAATAATAATAATAATAATAATTTGTAATTATTCAATGGTTATAGTTAGCGAACATATTCTATCATTAATTTTTCTCCTTGCTTTCTTTAATTTTTCCATATACACCTTTTCGGGAACGTAGTTTTTAATCATCATTATTACATACTCTATTCCATAGAGTGGTTGCAATAGTCTTTAACTAGTTGTTGAATGCAGGCTAACTCAGTTTGAAATATATTGATTTAAACATGTTTTTAAGTAGGTACAGTTTTTAGAAAAAATTAATTTCACCATTAAACTTCTGCGGTAGTTATTTAATGTAAGTTTATGTAATTGCATAGTTTATTCTGTAACCCTTAAAAGATGTCTTAACTCTGATTGATAAAATAATGACATATAAAGTCTGGCTGAAAAACTTATTAACTGAAAACAAATTACTTCAATAATATTCTATGTTAACATCTAGTTGGGAGTTTTATTTGTTCTTTTAATATTGTGGCCTTAACGTCTTTACCACTTTTCATCTATATTCGAAATATTTCGATGTTTTGACAATTTAATGTCTATTTCCACTTAACGTTATGGAAATAGTCTTCACCCATTGATATTCAGAAACATCGCACAGCGATAACGCTGTTAGAATACTATGTTTCAATGAAGTGGACGGTGACGATGACGACGCGACGACACGGTGACCGGATGACATTTCTGTGAGTACTGTGCCAGTGGTATTGCTGGTATTTGAGGCTTGATGGTAGAAGTTCAAAAGAAAATGTGTGCATTGTGTGTTTTGTAGTGTAACGTTTAGTTCTCGAATGGATAGTAAAGTGGTGGGTTGTGTTTGTTTACTGTCTGTTATTCAGTCGAACCATGAATGTTATTTCATTCCCTCTTAATTGTGTTCAAATAAGTGATTAAATAATTGTATTCGATTCAATTGCTAAAACAAAACAAAGTGGTGTGACAGTTAACAATATAATTCAGTCCCTTTAATAAATGAATTAGTGCCTAATTATCTGAGATTAAAAACAAATTACAAAATTAAGATACGTTCTGTTTTTGTTTTGAACGTTCACAAAAAAGATTGTTAATGATTTTGAGTAGAGAAGCGTAATATATAAACATTCAACAAAGTTGACGAAAAAAAAAAATTCGAAAGGCGGCACACAAGAAAAAATTAAATAAATATGTAATGAGATTAAATAAAAGAAAAAATAAATACAACTTTAAAATGCCACCTAACAGTGAACATAGCTTTATAAAAAAAATTAAAACTATACATTTTTGCATTCGAACAAACGAAATTTCGATATATCTTATAGTTTTATTTATCTCCTGTGTCAATATTGTACAACCGTTAAATGCCATTCGGATTAAAGATTCAGCTTACACCGATCTTATAATTGATATAAGGGAAGCAGTGCCAGCAAGTATGTGCAGGGAAGTGCTCGATAATTTAGAGGTAAGCAACTATAAAAATATAATGGCAAAAAATAACCTTTTTTGTGGTATATTCCTTCTGAGGACTAAATTGAGTTGTATGTGTATATAAATGTTACACACAGTTCTCTTTTGTTCTTTTAGACTTAAGACTGTGTTTCCGATAGAAAAAACACATATATCTTGTTGCATAAACATTTTTACTAGCCATTATATTTCTACCTATATTAAATTAATATGGACAAAAAATAATATGAAGACTTAACATAAGGCGAGGTCTAACACCAGAATACTGCAATAATATCTATTTTATAGATGCTAAGGACTTGATGTAGATTTATTTAATAAATAATTATTATTTCTGTTTAACAAAATCAACAGGCTACAAGTAAATCACATGACTACAAAGTTTACAAAAAAAATACATTCAAAAGACATTAAATTTGTGGTAATTCCACATTCCCGTAGTACGGCAAACGAACGAATATCTGTAGTTCATATTAAGGCCAACAAAATTAAGCTCAACGGGAAACTAACGAGCATTCCTTGAAGCGCGAGTATAACGGTTGAACTCTTTAAGGGGAAGAGTGCAATTGGCTATTTCAATGCAACATAGTACGTTAAACTAGCTGTAAACAAGGGTGAGGTAAGAAAGTTTACGAAGAGTTGCGTAATTGAAGTCAAATGTTGTTATTGATGTAATGACATTATTGGCAACAATCATTTTAAGAACTATTCTTTGAATACTGTCCAAGAGGCTTTAGTAAGTTCTTGGAGCACCAGCCAAGAAATGGAAGTTTTACTCAAGTTTTGGACGTGAATGGTTTTATAATTTGTAGTTAGATCAGAAGGAGGGACAAATTTCTTACATTGTCTCGTCTCAAAAAACTTAAACATCTAGGGGCATTTTTGGTAACATTGCGTATTTAATCGTCAAACAAGGGGTTGTTACTGTTGCACATAACGATTATATGCTCATTTTCAATTGCTACTCATAGATGTTGGAAAGGGAGGTAAATCTCGCTTTAACGATACAAGGAAGAATTGATTTCCGCGCAGTGTCTTATTACCAACTCTAAATTGGTATGTACATAGGTCGGAATTTAATGAGCTTATTATATTTTGTCGTTGCAGTTCCACATCCCAAATGGAAGGAATGCGAGTCTGAAAATGAATATTAAGAGCTAAAAAAACTATCGTAAGCGAAAATAACTTATAATTTATTATTTAGTTAGATTATTATTATGATTTGTTGGGAAAATTAGCATATTACGTGCGTATTTATTTTCTATTATGAGAAAATTAAATTAATCAATAAGAGTGAATTTTTGCACAGAAATAAAATTTTACTAAAGAAGGTACTTCTGCATTAATTTTTTTTAGATAATGTATCTAATTCTAAATTTGGCCTGCCTCGTTTCAATTAAGGTTGCAGTATCACTTTTATTCCTTGAGAACTTAGTCGAAAAATAAAAAACTATGTACAATTTGTACATGTATCTATAACAGGGAAGAGTTTAAAAAAGGCAAGATAACTTATTATTATTTTTTTTTTATAATTAGCGAACACTAAAAGGGTTTTTTTATACCTTTAATATGCCAAAGACACAGTGTGATTGTAGTTAACGAGTGAACTAAAAGATTGCAAGTTATATGTGCTTCTATTTATTGATCCTAATGAAACATTTTTACAAAAGAACATTTTATTTTCAAATGTGACACTACGCAAGAACAGTATGATGAATAAAAGTCACCTTGGTTTTAACTGTAACACTAAAGACTGTAGCATTATTTAAATGTTATGGCAGGATTCGGTTATGATTCTCAGGATCCCTTTGAACTTTAATTTTGATTATTATCCATGAAGACATAAGTTAATTAATTCATATATTTATTAACCTAAAATAACACAATTTTAACTATGGTATTGTGTCGAGCTTTTTCTAGTGCTGATGTTCGATGTTAGTTTTTTTTAGCGATTTTACGTAAAACCTTAACTTTAAACTTCGGACCAGTGAATGGTACCCACACGCAAAAAAATGACATGTACAAAACAAATTTTCCAAACTCCAGGTTCGATGTTTTTTATTTTATTTTTGAAATTCACGGTTTTACCACATTTTTTTGTTTTTATTTTAAGAAAAACTGTCCTATCCACAGTTATATTATTGTACATCTCTTATCATATCAGTTCTTTCTTGCAAAAACTAAATTTAAAAACTGCACATTATTCTACATACACAGTTATGTTGTGAATGGTCAACAATTCAACAATACTCTTGGTCGTCGACCTAATCGGCTTTTGAACTATGAATTCAGTACATGCTCTATTGAATTTGACATCAAAACATCACATTTTATAACTTTTTGGTGCATTTCCAATCAAAGTAGCTTTCCAAGACCTTTCTTAGTTCCGGTCGGAGTGCTAACCTTACTTGGATCATAATTTCTTAAAGTCTTCCTATTTTATCCCTTTTATTCCCCGTCGTTGTTTTCAATATCCCAGAATTATCACCGAAAATAGAAGAATACGAGTACGAAAAATATTAATACGAGTAAGTTAGATTCATCACTTTTTAAATAATTTAAGAAAAATGTATTTAAGGGAAAATTCCACCAACTTCCATCAGTAGATCATACTTAAGTTAGGTGCTCTTCCTATACTAGAATAACGGACGGATGATGATTGAATGGAAATGCAAAGTAAAATTGCATCTAAAACTCCATCTACAGCTCTAATTGAAAAACTTTTAATAATAAAACCGTTGGGCAAACTGTGACATCCACAAATGAAGATATTAAGTGACAAAATTAAAATCTTTTGAAGAAAAGTTTTTCTTTGACTGTTTTGTTTAAAACCACCTCTGCATGGTTTCAAATGGGTATAACTTTCGATAAAAACTTATCTGTGACAAAATTCATACCATTTTAGAAATTGTAAGAACAAAGAAAAGTTTTGAAATAAAACATCGACATCAAGTCAATAATTATTCCGACAATTGGTTACTTTACGATACAAATAACATTAAAAACAAGAACCATTTTTGGACAGACCAAAAGTAAATTTTTAAATTTCGTTATGCTCGAAAACCACTATAAACCATGATAAACAAATACCAAATTCTGAAAGGTTATGACCTGGCCTACCACCATATTGAGTTTGGACCAACCTTCACGGGACACCCTGACCCTATATTATACAAATTTTAAATACATATATTGAAACTCTAGAAGTGCAGCTAGGTATTACCCATAAGGCTAAAAATTATATTTTATAAAACTCCACCGAATTAGCTAACTCACTGATAAATCTACTTATTTGAAAAAAAGAATGTTTTATATTTCGGCACTTGTGTTTTCCACAACATTACCATGTACTTTAAACTGCTTTAAAGTGGGTATATAAGGAACAATAATTCATTTCCTTGACATTTTGAACAAAAAAAAGTGCATCCGCTCCGTACGTCCAAGTCACAGTGCAGTGACGGCTTGCAGGTGTGTTTTAATGTATGTATGTTGTACTACTCCGTTGTGTATTGAACTTGGTGTCGAGTTTCGAGTCTACCTTATAGTTTTTGTTTTGTGTGACTCTGGTATAATATAATGTCGACGGTAGGCATAAGGCATGTATCTTTTAGTAATTTGACACTAAACCCATGGCAGGTGTTCTTATGTTTTATTTTTTTTTTAAAACAGAGTTTTTGAATAAAAATCAAAGAGAAACAAAATTAACGCAAGAAGATATTGTCATCGTTATAATTTCCTTTTCGTTCGTTTCCTCGATGTAGCGGCAGTGGTCAGTCAATTGGAACATGAAAAACAGCAGACCATATCGGTATGTGAGAGGAAGGCGAATATCTACCTATTCCACAGTAGAAAACAACCACATGCCCGATGCCCATATACCTAATACCAAATCATTTAATTGCCTTCTCCCAGCCTTAACATAAAAAGTATCTACACATTTATTTTCTTTGACATGTGAGTGTGACCCTATCTTAAATGCTTACGTTTTTGGGTTTTTTTGTAAAGTGAACTACCTATACCACAAACATTAACGTTAACGTTAAAATAATGTTATATTATGTTTGTACAAAAAGTAATGATAAGAAATTTATAATATAATGCTTAACTGACTAAAATTTTACAGGTTGAATAATTGGATTTAAAAAAAAATTTAACCGTCGAATAATTAGAAAACTAAACGTATGTATTGAAATAGGTACTTGTGAGATTAAAACGCAGAAGCGGGAAGAAAAAAATCAGACTGGTTTCATTCAATGCATTTTTAACTATAGGGTAATGTTCTCTTACAGTGTATAAATTCAACGATAATAAAATGCACGAAATGGCTCTAAATCAGATCTAAAGAGTCTGTTTAAAAATATTTCCTGTATTTTAAGAATTAAAACCTAGAAAAAAAGTTTGTTTTCTAAAAATTAAATTCCATCTAATATCTCAACGTTTTTTTACTTGCGACATATAGGAACTATATGGCAAGTTTTGCATTCGTGCAAAATTTCGAACTCGAGATTTCAATCAAACACGATATTACGATGGTAGAGAAGTCGAAAAAAGTGGGTCCCGCGATTCCGCCCGGTCAATTTTGTCTGTCTGTCCACGCTCCTACAGCCTAAACCATTGAGTCGATTGAGTTCAAACTTGGAAGTTAAGGTTTTGAGCAGATTTGCGTTAGGCGTTTTTTTCATTTTTTTTTAACATCAAAACTAACAGTGGCCCCCATACAATTTTTTTGGTCAAAAAACGAAAATTCGAATTTTCTCAAAAACAAACCGATAGATTTTTTTTAAATTTTCTCTAAAATTTTATTTTTTAACTAAGCTTCTTTTAATAAGAAAAACATATTTTTGTATTGCTCAGGAAAGGTACCGCTCATAGAACCGTTTTTTTGTTTTTTAATTTTCTCAGCAACTTTTGAACCGATTTCAATAATTTTTTTTCTGGACGAGCTCTTATATTGTCTTAACAATATTTGATTATCAGAAGTGCAATTTTTTATTGTTTGGATTTTTAAAAAAATATTGAAATTTTCTTTTCAAAATTCTATATCTCAAAAACGGGTGAACATTTTTTTACGAAATTGAAATATAGAGCGTATATTTACAATCACTAAACAACTGCATACCAAAAATACTTTTAGAACAAAATTGAAAAATTTTATATATAAAAAATTAATTTAAAAAAAACCGCTCTAACGATTTTCAAAAAAAAAATTTGAAAAATCAAGGGTTTTTTGATTTATAAAATGGCATTTAAATTTTTGAAGACAAACTTATTTTTCAGGTAAAATTTTGAATCTTAAATTAGTTTTTTTTTAAATTATTTTAACTGTATTAAATGTAACCCCCTCCCAAAAAATTGAAAAAATGGAGGTTTTTTCGACAAATCAAATGGCATATATATCTTTGAAGACAAACTTATTTTACAGGTATATTTTTAAATATTATATATATACTTTTTTAAACAGACTTTTTGCATACAGGAGCAAGTTCGTGCGACCCAGTCGTGCACTTTATTTTTAAATTAATTTTGTATAGGTACCTATATCAAATTTTTCAATTTTAGTTTAAAAATATTTTTGGTATGCAATTATTTTCAAGACATCGAATTTCAATCGTACTTTTTTCGCTTCTCTACCATTGCAATGTCATGTTTTATTGAAATCTCGAACTCGAAATTTTTTACGAATGAAAAACTAGCCATATACATATGAATGTAGTTCCTATGCGTCGCAAGAAAAATTGTAATATATAGAATAGAAGGTGCTTCAATTGCCTGCTTGTGTTTTGTAATGCTTAGGTAAGCCAAGTAGAGCTAGTCTTTGCAGTACATGCCGCGATAGCTCGCAGATAGAAGAATTTGTTTCTTCTTTATCGTTATATTTTGGAAAATTTACACAATATATGAATTAAATATGCGTTATTCTGATTTAAAAGCTATTTTATTGTTGAGTTTCATCAAAATCCATCCAGTAATTTTTGCGTAAAAGCGTTATAAACATTACAAAATACAAACTTTCGCATCTATTACATTAGGATTTCATAGATATGTATAAGAGACATTCTTGTCAGACAAATTTGCTAATAGTAAATGCAATGAAAATTTTGAAACTATTGCTTGGAGTACTTTCCATTACATCAATTTGAGAAAAAACAAAAGGATTAAATACTCCGAAAATACTAGCGAAACTGATATTATAGATACCATCGAAAACTATATTTTTTATCCTTTCCTTGAATTATATACAAATTAATACCTTTATGGGTTTTTACTCATTGCTATAGTTTAAAAGTTACAACACATTTTGGTTAAAAGTGTTGTTTGATTCTGTATATGTTACAACTTTTTTCTTGACACATAAATTCGATAAATTTTAAAATACAAATTGTAGAGCTTAAATTTTGCAAAATGTTTATCTTTATATTTTTATCGCTCCCAGCGATATCAACTCGGTGTAGTGAAGAAGGTTCTTCATTGGCAAGAGTTTCGACGAGCCCGCATTCCTTGTAGCCTTTTTACATAAAATCAATGGTATTTATTATCATGGAACATTTTTTTTTGTACATTCTCCGTCGCCGCAATGCAGTGTTTTAAGTAAAATAGACAAAATCTATCAGGAAATTTAAATAAAATGCATGACTTGGTCGCCCGAACTTGCTCATGTATCCAAAGAGTCTGTATACAAATATTTCCTGTATTTTAAGATTTAGAAATGTACCTGCAAAGAAGTTTGTTTTCAAAAATTTAAATTCCATTTGATTGCTCAAAAATGAAAAATTAATTTTCTAAAAACAAAATATCGGTTCTATTAGGGGAACAAACATATTTTGTTTTTATTGAAAGAAGCCAAATTAAAAAAATTGAATTTCGATTTTGGCCAACAAATTTATATGGGACTGGTTTTATTTTTAGTCTTACAAAAAAAAAAAAATGCTTGACGCGAATTGGCTCAAAAACTTTGGGCTGTAGGGGAGAGTATCTACTACCATCGTTTGTCATGTTTGATTAAAATATCGAGTTCGAATTTTTTTACGAATGCAAAACTCGCCATTATTGTTCCTATGTGTCGCAAGTAAGAATGGAATTTACCTATAGGTTCTCTATGGATTCAATCATGAAGAGTTTTGACAGGAACACCAAATTAGCGTCTATATGCGTTCTAATGCTTACCGATTTCATTCTTGTCCCTAAAATGCCTATTTACAAGGAATCGCCAATTTTTTTTGTGCAAGCTGCTACGATTGAATTGGGAATTTCAAACTACAGTTCAGCTGTTCTAATATATGCAAACCTTATACAGCTACCGGTTCCTATTAGAGTCCGTTGAGAACTAGGGCCTATTGACTCAAATTCTAAACCATTCCTATGTGCGAGTAATGTTGCCAGGGATGGAGGGGACCTACAGTTTTAAGCCGAATCCGAGCGGCTAATTTGAGAAAGCAGTTTTCATGACAAGAATTAGTTTTGGAGGATTTGTCAATTCCTCTCTCTGGCATGACAGTCCCACGCACTAATCAATACGCAAAGGTACACAATACAATATATTCCATCAAATGTTTCAATATATGATTTCGATTTTCCCTGTCTGAAAAGATGTTCGGAATAAAGAAATTCATCATTTTAGAATACTTCAAATTTCCTCAATCAATTTCTTATTTTCCGAACGTTCAACAGACTTTTTTCTGAATCTGCATTAATTAAAAGATCCTCGTCTCCTGCGTGCGTGCGTCAGTCGGTGGCGCTTGAAATGTGTTTCACTGTTAATTTCACAAGAGAACAAACTACAATTTTACATATTTGAAAGGTTTCTGATGTTATTTTCTTGAAATTTTTATAGATTTGTTTGTTACTTTCTTAGTATTTATGAATAAAACACAAAATTTTATAATAAATAAATAATAAATTAATTATATACCTAGTAATTGATATTCTTCACGAAATAGCTACAATTAGGGCCAAGTCAAACAGAACGCGCTCCAGCAGAGCTACGGGAAACAATTTTGCCCATCGATCGAGTTTCCTGTAGTAGTATTATTCGTTGTTGTTCAAATAAAACGCGATCAAGGCCAGCGGTTTTTAAAATGGAACGCGATGGTCAAATTGAAGTTGTAGTTTTAAAAAACAAAACCATAAAACAAGGAGTTCGAAAATGTTACAATACAATAAATTGTAGCTTTTGTATTTAAAACTAGTTGTGAAAAAATATAAATAAATATACATAATTTTTTGATTTTTTTTCCACAGCTAATTTTAAACAAGAAAGCTACAATTAATTGCTAATTGCACTGTTACATTTTTGAACTTTCATCTGGTCCAATAAACGCTCTATATGCACTCCATCTCACTTCATTCATTCATGCGAATAAATTCTTAAATACTTTTTTATATACACTCATATGGTTCTGTATTTTGTTACATAAAAATGCTGAAACTAGAAATTTATTGAAAATCATTGGATGCTATGGACATTGGACAAACAAGATACTAACGGAAAAATGTGTTGATATGAAGTTTAATACTATATTTATCGTGATCGCATTACATGTTATGTTTTCTAAAAAATATCTGTCTTCATTATGAAAGGTTGTTTCATATTGCAAGGAATGTAACCACAAGTTATCAAATTTCTTAACGTACTCAGCAATTTAACAATTATTGTCTTTAAGCTATGGAAGGTATATACAATACACCCATACGTAAAATGCTTAATATTTATGTTATACCCACCACCAAGTTATTCATATCAATCGTTGAAGGGAGCTTCATTTTCACATTTTGTTTATGCTGTCAAAGTATCTAGCTACTCGTGCGATAAGCTCGGCCGATCCACTCTTAAAAATCTTTTTATGCCGTTTAGCTTATTGTAGACAACCCTTTGTAGTGTTTTAATTATAAGAAATAAAGAAGACCCATATAAATAAGTATTGTGGAACCTGACAACGCTAACACCCTCCAAAATACCGACCAAAATTTTGGCATCACCAACATATCAAAAAAAAGTTCACGAGGTCTAACAGGAAATGAGCTGATGTTTTTACTTGCGACATATAGGAACTATATGGCAAGTTTTGCATTCGTGCAAAATTTCGAACTCGAGATTTTAATCAAACATGATATTACGATGGTAGAGAAGTCGAAAAAAGTGGGTCCCGCGATTCCGTCCGGTCAATTTTGTCTGTCTGTCCACGCTCCTACAGCCTAAACCATTGGGTCGATTGAGCTCAAACTTGGAAGTTAAGGTTTTGAGCAGATTTGCGTTAGGCGTTTTTTTCATTTTTTTTTTAAGATCAAAACTAACAGTGGCCCCCATACAATTTTTTTGGTCAAAAAACGAAAATTCGAATTTTCTAAAAAACAAACCGATAGATTTTTTTTAAATTTTCTCTAAAATTTTATTTTTTAACTTGGTTTCTTTTAATAAGAAACACATATTTTTGTATTGCTCAGGAAAGGTACCGCTCATAGAACCGTTTTTTTGTTTTTTAATTTTCTCAGCAACTTTTGAACCGATTTCAATAATTTTTTTTCTGAACGAGCTCTTATATTGCCTTAACAATATTTGATTATCAAAAGTGCAATTTTTTATTGTTTGGATTTTTAAAAAAATATTGAAATTTTTTTTTTCAAAATTCTATATCTCAAAAACGGGTGAACATTTTTTTACGAAATTGAAATATAGAGCGTATATTTACAATCACTAAACAACTGCATACCAAAAATACTTTTAGAACAAAATTGAAAAATTTTATATATAAAAAATTAATTTAAAAAAAAACCGCTCTAACGATTTTCAAAAAAAAAATTTGAAAAATCAATGGTTTTTTTATTTATAAAATGGCATTTAAATTTTTGAAGACAAACTTATTTTTCAGGTAAAATTTTGAATCTTAAATTAGTTTTTTTAAAATTATTTTAACTGTATTAAATGTAACCCCCTCCCAAAAAATTGAAAAATGGAGGTTTTTTCGACAAATCAAATGGCATATATATCTTTGAAGACAAACTTATTTTACAGGTATATTTTTAAATATTATATAGATACTTTTTTAAACAGACTCTTTGCATGCAGGAGCAAGTTCGTGCGACCCAGTCGTGCACTTTATTTTTGCTACCAACCCAACCTACAAAACGAACATTTTAGTTTATCTCCTTTTTCATTTTTAAATTAGTGTTTTACTTAAATAAAATTATAAAGAAATAATTCAACAATAATAATTCAATAATTCAAGTTTTTGTTATTACATATAGGTAATGGAAATTTACTTCAATTACAACCTAAAATGTCTTGGTGTAAAATAGTATAAATAGAACTTTTCAGCCTATCTGCCCATTGCTTTCGCCACAAGAAGAGAACATAAGGTAAGCCATAACCATGTCTGAAAATTCTGATTCTGCGTTACAAAACTCCAAAAAAATAGCTCACTCCTCCCCTCCTCAAGAATACTCCGAACAATTCAACTGCACAAAATGCGATCGAAAAGATAGCTTCGATTAAATGGTGCAATGTGACAAATGTGGCGATTGGTACCTTTTGTTTGCGCGGACGTAACTGAAGAAATCAAGCACAAAGAATTGATATGTCCAAAATGTTCAAAAACTTCGATCTCTGAACCCAAACAAGGTACTTCAATCAATGTCCAACCTATAATACCAGAAATTCAAGAACCACCATCGAATCCCCTAAATGTTCACAATAAGATACATGCAAAAAAACTTCCAAACCAACATCAAATGTCGCGACATCAGGAGTTCAAAGAAAATCGAGATCGTCCAGCTACAGCTAAATAAAATAGAAGAAGAACGCGTGCTTCAAGAAAAAAGAGATCAGGAATATATGCGAAGAAAATACAAAATTCTCGAACAGCTTGAGTCAGACCATGAGGTTGAAAGTGTTGATGATCTTGATAATGACGACGTCGACGAAAGAACGTCAAATTGGGTGAATACAATGAGACCCATGGTAGGTGATGGGCGTACAAGAAAACAAGAAAAATTACCTAGCTCCTCAGCTTGAAAACACTTCCCGTACTCCACGACAAGTTCATGAGATTCGCATTATTCCGAATATATAAACGAACGAAAACAATAACCCTCAGACGCTCGTATCATGCTCTAACGAATTTGGTAACCCAACTGGCCATATATCCTATACGCCAAAGATAAATTCCCTTCAGATATTAGCAAGGCATGCAATGCCTAAAGAGCTACCTAGCTTCAGCCGCAATCCAGAAGACTGGCCACTCTTTATTAGCTGCCTCGAAAATTCAACACGCTCGTGTGGCTATACAAATGAGGAGAATCTGATGCGCCTTTAACGGAGTTTGAAATGTAAAGCGTTGGTATCAGTACGCTATAGACTGTTATATCCCGAAAACGTTTTATCAATTGTTTCCACTCTTCGGATGCTGTATAGAAGACCCGATGTCCCAAGAGCCGATAAACTAGAGACACTTGTATTGTTTTCAGAAACATAGCTCGATAAACGCTCTCATAGTGCAAAAACATATCTAAACTCGCAGCAAGAAATAGAAGTACGAAACAAATCGTTCCAAAAATGCAAAGTTTGCAAAGGTAACTGCACTCAAGTCGAAATCTGCTAAGTTGTATATAAATTACGCTAAAAAATAAATGGTCAGTTGTCAATGAATTACATCTTTGCCGTACTTGTCTACGGCCTAATGGTAGAAGCCGTTGTACTTCAACAAAAAGATGCGGACAAAACGGTTGTGTATTCAAGCATCACAGTTTATTGCATAAATTTGATAAAGATGATGACACAACTTCGGTTTCATTAAACAGCAACAATAAAAACCAAGATCAAAATAACTCAAGCCTAACACATTTTAATTGCCACGTTCATAAATCAGAACATCGCTTAACAATATTTAGAATCGCTCCGGTTACACTATACAGTAGCACTGCACGAATTAAGACGTTCGCCTTCCTTGATGACGGGTCATCGTTCACCCTCATCGATGAAGAACTAACCTCGACTCTGGATCTTGATGGTGAATCTGAACCCCTATGCTTAAAATGGACGTTGTACACTCATCGTATGGAAGAAGAATCACAAAAGGTTAGTGTGAAAATCTCCGGCACTGGAAATAAAAACCAGGGGCCTGATTATGGGATTCGCGGCGAATCGTTTTGCTAGCGAGTTTGCCATTTTTCAATTATTGCTTTCGCTTTCGCCTTCTTCGTTTTGAATTCGACCAATTAACGAATTTGAAGGCGAATTTGAAATATCATAATGTTTGTTGGCGAGTTGAAATCGGACAGCTATTTTTTGTGGAAAGCTGTCAAATCACTGGAATATAAGAAGAAAAAGTCAAACCAAAATTGTCAAATCACTGGAATATGGGAAGAACTATTTTCGCTTCGCCGTGAATTCGGTAATAAGAAAATACGACGCGAGTCGAATTTGAAAGGTCAAATTGAAAACGATCCGCCGCGAACCTCATAATCAGGTCCCAGTACAAACTTTCAAATGTGCGTACCGTAAATGAATTAAACTTACCTTCGTAATCAATTGACGTAGATAATATGAAAGAAAACTATCCGCACCTAAAGGGTATTCCTATATCCTTCTATTTAGATGCAAAACAACGCATTTTAATTGGGTTAGATCACTGGAATCTTGTAATCTCCTTACGCACTCGTGAGGGTAAGACAAACGAGCCCGTCGTTACTAGACTATGGGTGGGTAGTACATGGTATGTTGGAAGAGCAGAAGGTGTCATACTAGACACATTATAAATTTCACGTTTGCGAATGCCAACCGCACTTAGATGACGAACTTCACCAACTCGTTAAAAATCACTTTATGATAGAGATGATGATTATGATTATGATGACACGAAGGCACAACAAATCATGAAAATGAAATGCTATCGTGATCGAAAACGTTTTATAGCTCCAATGCTATGAAAAATGTCCAAAGAGCCCACAATAGCCGCCAAGCTCCAGCAAGAACTCTCCTTAAACTCCGTCCTACTGAGTGGGCCCGATACTTTTCTAACTCTAGATGCCAGTGTTGACTGCGAAAATGAAGCGGTTGAGTTGGCGAGAGCTGTAAGAAATATTCACTCAAGAGCTGGCTTTGAGATTCATAATTTTATGTTGAATTCGCAGAAGGTTCTACGCGCTCTCAATGCCTAAATTAATGATAACTCTTCAAAAAATATTAATGGAGGGAACACTGCTAGTAATTATGAAAATTGAGCCCCTTAAAGATACTTCTATATGCAGTTTTAGGCGTTCGACTGTCTAAATTCATTCACGAAGGACATTCTATATTCATACATAAAGAAATTTTTTGGACTGACTCCAAAAAGGTCCTATACTGGATTAGGTTAGAACATTTTCGATTTAAGCACTTTGTTGCCTTTAGAATTGGAGAAATTATCGAAGCATCTGACCCTAGAGACTGGAGGTGGATTCCAACGAAACAAAATGTCGAAGACGAGGCAACAAAATGGAAACGTCACATAAAATTTGTGTCTGAGTCCCGATGGTATAATGGTTCCGCTTTTCTTTTTGAACAGGAATACCAATTAATCATTGAAGAAGTTCATCAACGTTTTCATCACCAAAATAGCGAAACCGTCATACACGAACTGAATCAAAAATACTATATCGCATCACTTAGAACCAGTGTGAAGAAAGTGATAAGTAAATGCCAAGAGGGCAGAAACAACATATCAAAACCTATACCCCCACCGAGCAGGTTGACATCTTACACCCGTCCGTTTTCATACATCGGTATAGACTACTTTGGTCCAATTAACGTACAAGTTGGAAGATACTTAGAGAAGAGATGGGGCGTCATTATTACGTGTCTGACAATCCGAGCAATTCATATTGAGATAGCCCATAGTCTATCGGTAGATTCGTGCATCTGGTGATTAAAAGGTTTATAGCACGTAGAGGGACGAATGTCCGGGGAGCTTATTGATTCCGTTGAACAGATAGATCGCTCACAAATTATAAACGAATTTGTAGGCGTAGGTCTAAGGTGGAACTTCATCCCACCAGCATCGCAACACATGGGGGGAGTTGGGAGCGGATGATTCGTTCTGTGAAGCAAGTTTTAACAAGTATGAAGCCTTCTCAAAACCCTTCGGATGAAATTCTGTTAAGTATGATTGCTGAAGTCGAGAATATCATCAATTCAAGGCCATTAACCTATGTTCCTTTAGACAGCGACAGCGAAGAGGCTTTAACACCGAATAATTTTTTATTGGGTTCCTCTAATGGTTAAACTCATTTTTGCGAATTCAATGACGATGGAACTGTTCTCAAAAAAGGCTGGATGACGTGTAAACAATTTTCTTATTCATTCTGGAAACGGTATCGGCGATGTTATTATCGTGGTAGATCCACAGTTGTTGAGAAATCAATGGCCAAAAGGAATAGTCAAGAAGGTGTACCTAGGAAAGGACGATCAAGTACGAAGTGCTTTAGTACAAACGTCATCAGGATGCTACACTAGGCCCGCTACCAAACTTGAACGTTTAGATATCAATTGACCAGGTTTGTTTCAAGATGGTTACCAGGAACATTGCTCCAGCTTACCAGTGGGGAGTGTTGTCAAACCGGGCAACGCTAACACCCTCCAAAATACCGAACAAAATTTGGAAATTTACTTCAACAACAAGAAGTATGTAGCTCCAGAATGGGTAGAGCAACTAATCATCTCAAAGGTTAATTACCCCAGGTGGAAAGCCAGTTTCTCTGGCAAATCCATCCTCTTCGGAGGCAGGCTCTACGGATTCTGGGGAGAGCCATTTATTGCATTTGATAAATCCTTTCGCGAAAGCGCATAAGGTCCCTCGATCACCTCCATCTGTACCGAGAGTTACCGGCAGAAAGAGTCCACCGGTTGTGCCAAAAGGCACTAAAAGCGACTCACCGAAAACAAACAGTTTTGAGCAGGACAATTGTGAACTGCAAAAGAAGCTGAACGAAATGATAAGACTCTACGAAGAGCTTAAAAAAGAAGTCGAAAGTCTTCGTGAAGAGAACAAGATGTTAAAAACTTCTGAAAACACGAAAGTAAATACTCTAAGTCCACAACATCGAGATCGGCACGAATATGAAACTGATGAAGATGAACTTGCTCGGGAAACTGAAAAAAGTAGACCTTGTAAAAAACGGAAGGCTGAAAATTCGCCTAAGTTTCAAAATCAGCTAAAACCAAATAAAATTACACGGAAAGATCAGTTTTCTGCGAATAAGAAACTTCCTCCACCGATAAACATCGTTGGTCAAGCGGATTATAACAAAATTCTTCCTATTCTAAAAGAAACGGCGCAAAAGAATTTCAAAGCTACATCCACTCACAATAATACGTGGAAAATTAACGTAAATGATTCAGATTCTTATAGAAAACTGTCGAAAAAACTCAGCGATGAAAAAATTGAATGGTATAGTTATTCAATTAAAGAAGAAAGACCTTTACGTGTAGTAGCTAGAGGACTTCATCCCTCTTGTTCAAAAGAAGACATCCTTTCGGACTTAAAAACCAAAGGATTTAAGATTCTTGACGCAACAAATCTTTTGAAGCGAGAAAAAGGAATCGAAACCGCTTATATAAAACGCGCTCTTCCGCTTTTTATTCTAAGTTTCGATAAAAATGAAAATGTAGACAATGTTTATAATATTAAAACTATAATGAATATTGTTGTAAAAATCGAACCACTAAGAAAGAACAAACGCCTTATTCCTCAGTGCAAGCGATGTCAAGGTTTTAACCATACAGCAGCTTATTGTCAGAAGGACCCCGTTTGCGTTAAATGCGCGGGAAAGCACATGACTGATGTATGCCGTCTTAAAAAAGAAACTCCGGCTACATGCGCGAATTGCAAAGGTAATCATCCAGCAAATTACCGTGGCTGTGAGGTCGCAAAGGAAATGTTAAAGAGGCGCGAAGAATTTAGTAAGAAAACTAAAAAAAATACCTCAAAGCAAAACAAAGAATTAAAATTAAAAACCAAGACTAATACTCAAGCGTCGAGTAAAACGGACGGGAAAAATAATGAAAACGTTTTACCCTCAGAAAGCATAAAAACAAAAAAGACGAACACGTACGCTCAAGTCACGGCGCCCGAAAAACCTAAAACTATTAAACCTGACTCCGTTCAAAATGTATTTTCCCTTATACTTGAACGATTAGAAGAACAAGGGAGAATTAACACAATTATTCTTGAGAAATTGGACAAATTTGAGTCGGCGGCTCTTAAAACACCAAATTTACCGTAAACATGGATCAGTTGTCCCAACAACTCAAAATAATAACATGGAACGCGAACGGACTTACCGCAAAAATCGAAGAACTAGAAACGGTTCTACTTAACGAAAGAATAGATATTTGTTTGATCTCTGAAACTCATTTGAAAAAAGACTCAAATTTAAGTATTAAAGGTTATTCGGCTTACCACGCATGCCATCCATCCGAAAGAGCAAGGGGTGGTTCTTCCGTATTTATCAGAGAAAATATCAATCATTCGTTTGAGATAAATATCGAGCTCGATACAATGCAAGTTACTTCCGTTAGCATAAAAGTTAGACACGTATTTTTTAATATTGCGTCTATTTATTGTCCTCCTCGGTCCAAGATAGACAAAAACGATTTTAAAGATCTTTTCAACGCTTTAGGTCCAAAATTTATTATTGGCGGCGACTTCAATTCGAAACATTCATTTTGGGGATCACGTTGCATTTCGACGAAGGGTAGACAACTCTACAAAGCGGGTATTGAATGTAACGTTGAATTTTTCTCATCAGGAAAACCAACGTATTGGCCAACCGATACAGCGAAAACACCCGATCTTGTTGACTTTTTCATCGCAAGAGGAATGAACAGAAAATATATGACAGTAAATGATAACTTCGATTTTTCTACGGATCACTCGGCCGTTATCTTAACAATAAACAGTAACGTAATCGAAAAAGAAAAGCCCCTAATCTTAACAAATAATAACACAAATTGGGATAAATTCAAAGAAGATTGCGAAAATAGAATTATACTGAACGTCTCTTTGCAAACTCCGTTTGAGTTAGAAGATGAAACAGAAAAATTTATAAATATTGTTCAAGAAGCAGCTTGGAATAATACTCCGATCTGTAGTAAAAAGTCAAGGCAATACGAAGAAAAAATTCCAGAAGATATAAAAGAATTGATACGCGAAAAACGAAAAGCTCGAAAAGTATGGCAGCAATCACGTGCTCCTCAGCATAAAAGTGTCGTCAACTTTTTATCAAACAAGATTAAAAATTTGTTACGAGATTTTAAAAACAGCGAGAATTCTGCCTATCTTGAAAGCCTAACAGCAGACAAAAAAACGAATTATTCTCTTTGGAAGACGATAAAAGGCATTAAAAAGCCTCAAATAATGTCGGCACCTATTCGAAAAAATAATTCTGAATGGGCAAAAACTGATAAGGAAAAGGCGGATTTATTTGCTAAGCACCTTGAGGAAACGTTCAAACCTTTCGATGGTCAAGAGCTTCTGACTAATGACGGAGAGCTCCAACCAGCGCCGGACAATTGTTCTATCAGGAATATTACTTTGACTGAACTTGTCCAGGAAATAAAACGGCAGAAAAATAATAAAGCTCCTGGCTACGACCTGATTAACGGTCGTGTCCTCAAAGAGTTGCCTAAAAAAGCAATGGTTAAGCTCTTACAGCTCACTAACGCTGCTTTAAGACTTGCTTACGTACCCACGCAATGGAAAGTCGCCGAAGTAATAATGATCCCCAAACCGGGTAAGCCACCGAATGAGAAAAAATCGTATAGACCAATTTCTCTCTTACCAATTATATCTAAAATATTTGAAAAATTGCTTCTTAAACGAATGCTACCAATTATTGAAGAAAAACGTTTAATTCCCGACCACCAATTCGGTTTCCGGAATAATCACTCGACAATTGATCAGGTTTACCGAATAACTAACGAAATTGAAAAAGCATTTGAAGAAAAAAAGATTTGCTCAACTGCATTTCTTGACGTTTCCCAAGCTTTTGACAAAGTTTGGCATGACGGGCTAAAATATAAATTAAAAGTCTTTCCAGAGCAAATATATAACATTCTTGAATCGTACCTAGAAAATAGATTCTTTCGAGTTAAGCAAGGAACGGAGTATTCGGAGTTTAAAGAAATAAACGCTGGGGTTCCCCAGGGAAGCGTCCTTGGACCGATTTTGTTTGTTCTTTATACCCGAGATATACCCCAAACAGAAGGCACAACTTTAGGCACTTTTGCCGATGATACAGCTGTACTCGCAATATCGGATTCAATAGAAACGGCAACCTCTAAGCTTCAAAAGGCATTAAATAGCATTTCAGATTGGACAAAGAAATGGCGAATTGCTCTTAATGAAACGAAATCGACGCACACAAATTTTACGTATAAAAAAGTATATAACTTACCTATTTATATAAATTCTGTGCAAATTCCATACGCTAATGAAGCGAAGTATCTAGGCATGACTCTAGACGCGAAACTTAAATGGAAAGTTCATGTAAAAAAGAAACGCGATGAACTCGAAAATAAACTCCGCGAATTGACATGGCTTATTGGAAGATATTCCAATCTAAGCGTTTATAACAAGCTTCTTATTTATAAGCAAGTACTGAAACCAGTTTGGACGTACGGTATACAACTTTGGGGTTGTACCAACGTAAGAAATATACAAATTTTGCAAACATACCAAAACAAAGTACTTAAAATAATAGTAAATGCTCCATGGTATGTAAGAAATAGCGACTTACATAGAGATTTAAATATAAAATATGTAGAAAACGAAATTAAAAAATTTGCTACAGAGCTAAGATCACGACTTAGAAATCATAGCAATAACTTAATCCAACAATCTGTTAGCGAGGCGTTCGTTTTTCGGCGTCTGCACCGAACAAGACCTTCTGATCTAGCGCAAACAAATTAATCTCTCCACTCGAATTTTGTGGAATCTTCAGGTCCTCTCGTTGGGGAGCTTCCTGACAAAACGCGAACAAAATGACGCTAAAACTACTTGTTAAGCTGGACTTAGTTGTAGTAATAATATAGAAGATAAGGGAGGTGAGTTTTAGTCAGTAAAAATCTGACACTACTATAAGCATCGGGCTTATAGTGTCTCTGAAGATTTCTCACCTTCCTGCGAAAAAAAAAAAAAAAAAAAAAAAAAAAATCTCAAAGGTTCTTATTTGAAAAGTGACTTACTATATATGTATGTATCCTGGAGTGTATATGAAAGTATCTTTAACGACTTTGTATATAAAACATGGGGTTCTATCATCTTCATTATCGAGGAGACTCTACGGGAGCGGTACGTGGCACATATTGGCTACGGTGATATGAATTCGCGCAAACTTTTTGACTTACTCTTTAAATATAAAAACATCCATGGCTACATTGCGACTTCGGCGAACGTAAGAAAATTGTTGCATTAAAGTGATAAAGGTTTTATAAACAAAGATGCCGCTAAGGTTCTCTTATTAGTATTGATTCTTTAATGTTTTTTGTACATGCCGCAAACATTCTCGTGCGCCAGTCAACCCTCTTGCCGTGTTGATGACACAAGTTAAACATTGCATTTTGAATACGTTCGTCATTTACAAAATTCCATACTATTCATTCAAACAATGATTTATTTTAATGAAAGAAATACCCTTAAATGTAAAGTTTTTTTTCTTGCACTCCAATGTCCCACCCTACGCCTCTTTGAAGTCAAAGCTAGAAAACCCCTCTACCACATTATCAGATTGTGCTTCAGTAGTTACCAAGTCGGTTCATTCTGAACGTGGAATATACATAAATGTGTTTCTGACTACACAAAAATTCATTCAAACCTACAGTAATTAAGTAAGAAACTAGGCCTATTGGACGAGATCTATTTTTTTAGGATTCGCCAATTCTTCAAAAGAGGAAGTACCCAGTTCTTTTAAGGTTGTACATTGCACAGGCAGGGATTAAAGCTAGAAGTAAGGCATTATACACCAACGCAAAAGGTAAATGGATTTGTTTATACTTTTTTTTTCCAAAATTTTCATCCCTCAAAATTTTAAAATTTAATTTTGTGAGTTTAATCTGTTTTCTATAGATATGTATATTTGAGAACTCAAATCAATATAGTCGTATGTTTGTTAGGACGACAATAATTTTATGAGATGAAACAACTCTGAAGTCAGTTAGTTTCTTTGTTCTCAAGATATTTTAGTTAACATTAAATTGTTTGTCCTTTTTTATTTAAGTTTCAATTTTACAGTCGATAGTCTATTTCTATAAGTTTCACAAAACATTAATGCCCAATTTCATAAACAACTTTTATACATTTAACAGGATTTTAAACTTTAAAATGGGATATTTTGGTTTCACCAAGCGTTTTTAAAGTAAACAAGCTTTTAAACACCTTTTAAAACTAAATGCCCATTTTTGGCTCATTAAATTATATAAGTGTCATTATAAAATGACTATGACAGATTGACAGCTGATGTTTTGTTTTGTAAAATTTGTATTCTCAATATTTGGAGATATAGAATGAATAGGTAAACAAATTCGACATTGCATTTATAATATCATTTTTATGATTTTAATTTTTAATTAGAATATTAGATTGGTCATCTTCATCTGACGAAGAAGAACAACATATATAGTAATTTGCCTCTCATTTTTATTTTCATATTTTATTTTTGAACGATACACGATTTTTGATTTTGAAGAAGTTTACACTGTTGTATTTTGCGATTCTTGTCATTTATTTGAACATAATAATGCTTTCTCATTTTTTCTTACACAATTCGCTTAATAGAAAGAAAAAAGGGGTTTTATTTTTACAGGGTTGTGAAGAGGACTCTATTTTAACAAAAATATCCCTGAAATTTCCCATTTCAAGCTTGGTGAAACTGAAAAAATTTAAAGGCCTGATAAAATTTAAAAAGCTTTTAGATAAAAGTTATTTTAGTGTTTGTTTATGAAATCGGACATAAGAATGATATTTTGTATAAGATGATGATATTCATAATAATATTTTGTGTGAGATAAATTATTTGAAGGCAATAACTTTCTTTGTTTCCATAGTATTTGAGTGGAAAACCATTCCTTATCAGTTTTTTGTTGTTTTTGTAGGTTTTCGTGTTTTGCTAAAAATGTTGTCAGCTGAATTTTTCTAAGAAATTAACTAATATTTTGCTTATGATGAAATAGGTCGATTTAAAAATCTTTTCTGTTAATAAGATTTTTAGTCGAAAACCAATTTTTACCAATTTTATTGGCATTCTTAAAAGTTTTTATTTCTTATATAAACAAACACAGATTGGATTTTTCCAAGAAAATTTAGCACAGAATGAAATCATTTTCATAATTTATTCACGACATACGAGAGTCGAATATTTATTTTGTCCGTATTATTTTTTGTAGACTTCCGAATTTGTATACAAATTTAACTGAATCTCGATAACAATATCTTTGATAAGATGAAATTAGTTTGAAGCCAATATTTTTAATTTTTGAAAAGATGTTTGAGTCGAAAGTAAATTTTAACCAAGTTTTAGTAATGTTTTAATTTTTTTTATTAAACTGTCAATTCGATTTTCCTCAAAATTTTAATGAATGTTGAAAACTGTTCTTTTTTAAGACGGAATTAGTTCGAAGCCAAAATCTCAAAATTTTAAAAAGATATGAAGGTCGAAAATCAGTTTTTGAATTTATGATTTCTCAAAAGTCCTTGATTTTTCAAAATTGTAATTTGAAAATCGTTAGTGTTTTTTTGTTATTTTTTTATACATTAATTTTTTTCAATTTTAGTTTAAAATTATTTGCAGGTATTTAGAGCTTATTAATATACCTTTTGCATTTCAATTTAAAAACAAAATTATGATGACCCATTTAAGAGATATTGAATTTTGTTTGAAACAAAATTTTAATTTATAATTTTGACCGAAGGAATCGGGGGACCCATTTTTTTACTTTTTTACAATCCTAATGTCATGTTTGATTTAAATCTCGAGTTTTTTACGAGTTCAAAACTTGCCATATAGTTTCTATAAGTAAGTAAAACGTTATTAAAATTTTTTGTTTGACTCTGTACCAATTCGATATCACGTCACAACGTATAATAAATGCCAAAGAATCGTATGATTATTTTTGGTATAATATAACATTCAGTTGAAGTCGCTTGTTCTATTGATTTGTAAGATACTTGGGCAGCCAATTTTTCACTTTTTTCCAAATTTGATATGTTAAATAAACCAATAAACGGATGTACTTAAAGGCCTTTGCAGCACATCTTGATATTATTATTCGCAAAACAAAATTTATTTGAAGTCGATAAGTCTGCTAGTTCTTAAGATATTGAGGACGGTAAGGTATTCCAAACGTCCAGACCAGACGTGCGAACATACAGACGGAACGTTTAATATGTGGAAAAAAGTAAAGATTTTTGCAATTGTTGCTCTTTGTATTCACCATTGTTTGTAGCTTGATTACTTTTACAATATAAATGTACATCGTACATCCATATCTAAATTTACCTAGTACCTACTTATTTGGAAAGTAGGTATGTATGTACATATATCTGAATAGCATGTTCTTGGTACGGGATAGAAACCGCATGCATCAATGCGTTTTGCAATAAAGCGGACAATATGCTTGGTGCTTTTAAAAATATAACTGTAGGGGAAAGGGGTTGTTTTTTTCATTAGTGCAAACAATGATCCGCGAAATGAGGTCATTTCTTTGTGAAACACTTAGAAAACACAAGCTATTTACACAGCCTAATGTATGTACATAGGTAAATACAAAATTCAGGAAAATGAATAGCCACAGACGATGCTGTCAACTACACATGGATAGGTGTAGGTACATATTTTGATAATACATGTTTAATATGACAAACATCCTGGGGAATGACATTTAAGTTATAGCTTTTGTGCTTTACATCATCTTTCATCAGCGACTTGATTAATATCTTCTTAGTCAGTTTCATCCCCTTTCAATCTGTTCTTCTAAAGACGACACGGTAGCAGCCGGTGCGGCTTCGAAGAACTGTATTGCGGAATGTAGGGCTGTTGCTGACAACGAGACGAGACGTTCCCGTTGGTTCTCGTTGAATCAGGGCGAGGCGAGACGATACTTTTTTTAAATCTTCTGGCACGAGACCGAGACGAGGCTGTATGGTTTGTACCGAAATTTTCTGAGATACAATATAGGTACAAACATTATATCAAATTCAATATTTTAAATTTTATTTGATTACTTTACCTATTTAGCCATGAAGTTATAAAGTTCATGAACTTTTTAATTTGAGAACTGCCTTTCTCAGTGACTATGAAGTTTTTTTTGTTCTTGTTATATTAACCCGCCAACGACGCACGGTGACCTTTTTCCGGTGAGACCTGGTTTCATCAAAAAAGCGAATAAATTTTGCTCCACTGTCAGTTTTTATTGAAATTTTGAGTAGCTATCGAATTTCAAATCCCTTTTCCAATTTTCATAACTTAACTCCTAGGTACTTGAGGAATTTTGGTACAAGCCTTGTGATACCGGGTTTACCGATTAGGCACCATTACGTTTTGTACAAGAACATTTTTTGTTTTAATTTTTCGAAATTTTTGATTCTCAAGAGCCCAAAAAACAAAACCTATTTTATTCTATGACTTTTTGTTTCTTTGTATTGTTTTTAATTTAAAATTACTTTTTAAAAATCTTTGTAATTTTTAATGATTTACGTCAGAATTAATTTAAAATATTAAGAGGAAAATAAACGGGCTAAGGTTGATAAACTATGTTCTGTAATTATCCAAAGAACATTTATTGAAAATGAAAAAATTTACTTTACTTAAGTGATTAGAAAAATCTTTCGTTAAAAAACACGGTCTGTGCAACCGGCACCATTAACGATGTGAGTCAAATTGAGGTCACCGTTGTTGGAGGGTTTAGGGCCATAGAAAATATCCAAAGATATTTTATATTTTGAATTTAAATGCCCCTACCATTTAACCTATCGCTATTCGAAAGTCTTTTTCGTAATACAATTAAGGCTCCATAGATATTTTCGATAATAATAACATCCGATTGTACCTTTTTCTTTAAGAACGTAATTAGGGTATTACACTTTTTTAATTGCGATATATAGGAACTATATGGCAAGTTGCAATTGTAAATAAAATGCACGACTGGGTCGCACGAACTTGCTCCTTTATGCAAAGAGTCTGTTTAAAAAAGTACCTATATAAGATATAAAAATATACCTGTAAAATAAGTTTGTCTTCAAAGATATAAATACCATTTGATTTGTCAAAAAACCGCGCGATCTTTGTATATGAAAACCACAGATAAGAAACTATAGTTATATATATATATAGTTTCTTATCTGTGCTTCCAGCAAGTCTTCGCTTTCAGGGAATTCAACTTTTTCTATTTTTATTATTTCATTTTCATCATTTAATTTTTTTGTAGAATCAAAATGTACAACTTTGCTAACACGTTTTCTTAATTGTTGACCGTGAACCTTACGAAAACCATAGTTATCGATTTTTACAATATAAACCGATTTTGAAATTTGTTTGTGAATTGTACCCGATTTCCATCTAACCATGTTATTATACCCAATCATTTTTCTTAAATAAAAAATCTGTTTTTGAAGGAATTGTTACTCTTTCACTGGTTGTAGTAATATTTTTCTTTGGAGCTATATCAAGTGATTTGCTTTGCGAATTCTTTAGAAAGTCTAATTTTGTTCTTGGAACAAAGTTAAAAACTTTTGAAGATGGCGTTAAATTATCACAAGTTGTTGGTGAATTTCTATAACGAAACAAAAAATTATCCAACAAAGTTTGGATAGGCAAAGAATTTGTTTTTGAATCCAATAAATACTTTTTTAACGCTGTTTTAACAGTCTGAAAACAGCACGTTCAGCACTACCATTGGATTCAGGATGATATGGTGATGTCTTTGTCAACCTAATATCGTTTGCTGAACAAAATTCTAAAATTTCTTTTGACCCGAAAGGTGGTCCGTTGTCAGAAACAATTTCTTTTGGAAGCCCAAAAGTGGAAAAACAACGTCTGAATGCAGATATAACATCAGAAGCATTCGTTCTGATCCTTAAAATGACCTCCATCCATTTTGAAAATGTATCAAACATAATAAAAAAAAAGTGAGCCGTCATGGGACGCCTGGCAGATGTGAAACATTGCGTGTACAAGTAATATGCATAAAAGATAATATATTTACAGGAATTAAATATAGCCTAATGAAAAAATGAAGTACATATTACGAATTTCTTACAGTTGGTAGGTGATTTTTTTTTAAATGATAAAACAAAAGGAGGATTGGAACATAAATAAAAGACACAAATTTCAATTATCAAATTATCTGAACCAACATAAAGAATGCATTTTTGTTTTTATTTTAAACTACATATTTAGGTATGTATTTATAAATACTGTACCTACCTATCTACTAATCTCAAACAAAGTGCTAAGTGTATGGATAATGGATATTATAAATCAAACCCACATCCTGAAAAAAAAATCACCTACCAATTGATATCTATCTACAAAAAAAAAATCTTTAAAGCTCAAACAAATCTAATGTTCAAATATGTATTGAAGAAAAACTTAATGCCAAATAAAAGCAAAATACCCACTCGCCAAAATATACATAACTATAACCAAACGTATAACTACCCCTATATTCTTCTTGTTCACAAAGATCTGCACGACAAAAATTGGATCGTAGCTTTGTATACATAATACAAACCATGGTTCATATACAAGGATCGTACACAAGAAGAAAACTTTAAAGAATTTATGAATGTACATAAATAAAAACAAAAATCGATACAAGATCCTAAACAGCTGATGTAAGCATACAAACATTTCATTCATCCCCTTATTAGACACAATATTGAGACATTGCCGTTTTCATATAAAAGTGAATTGATATAAAGAAAATACAAAAACAAATTCATTGACCTTCATATTCATATGGAAGCTATGGAACTATGGTTTTCATATACAAAGACCGTTCACTCTACTACATATAAAATATATATATGCATACCTTAGTATACCGACCCGTCGCCACGGCAAGCGTCGCCAGGCCAATAATTCGGTTTACAAGCGATCCTATAGATGTTTCACATAAAAAATGTTTTTCTTTGAAAATAAAAAAAATCTACATATGTGCAAACCTTTCAAAAGGGAACGAGGTTTGTGGCCAACTAGAAAGACCAATAGGACCACTTTTCTTTTCTAGCTGCTGACAAACCAAACAACTTCGTACAAGACTTTCAATGTCTCGGTCTATGTTCAACCACCATACACTGCCTCTCGCTATACTTTTCATTCTCACTATACCGATGTGTCCTTCATGTAAACAAGTAAGTATTTTTTCTTTAAAACAACCAGGAACTACTATCCTACTACCCATCAATAAACACCCATCAGAATAACATAGTGAAACTCTTTTATTATACATTTTTTTAAAAATGTTATCATTGAAAGAACGTGGCCAACCTTCTTTAATATATTCAATAATTTTGGATAAGTATTTGTCTTTTAACGTTTCTCGAGCAACATCTTCTCTTTTAATGGGAAGTTGAAGAAATTAATAAGATTACTGGAAATGTTTGTTTGCTCTTGTAATGGCAGCCTTGAAAGAGCATCGGCATTACCCATTTTTGAACCTTTCCTGTATGATATTTTATAATCATATTGCGATAGGGTCAACGCCCAGCGTTCCAACCTTGCTGCTGTAATCGCATTAGTAGTTTTAGTACCGAAAATGACCTCAAGAGGTTTATGGTCACTAAAAATTTGAAATTGCCTTCCGTACAAATATTTATGGAAGCGTTTAACTGCAAATATAACCGCGAGAGCTTCTCGCTCAATCTGCGCGTATCCTTTCTCAGCCTTCGTAAGCGAGCTAGATATAAACATAATCGGACGCTCTTCACCGTCATCTTCAATATGGAACAAAACTGCCCCAACTCCATACGAACTCGCATCACAAACTAAACCTACTTCATAAAATATAAACTTTTCGGACTTACCGCGATTATAAATGAAAAATCAAATTTGTATTTGATAAAATATCCCGACGTTTCGATCAGATTTCACTGATCGTGGTCACGGGTTGACTGATGGCTTGTGGGTGGATGTTGTTTTGTCATTGTTTTGTTCTTGTTCGTAGGTTATACCGTTTCGGTAGTTCTTGCATTTCAGATGGTACATTATGCTGCAATTGCACTGGATGTTGTTGTTGTGAGCTTATGTTCTCTTGTGAGCATGCAAAACTAATTGCATCAGTTAGCTTGGAGTGCCTTGATGTAATACGTACTAATTTGTCTTCTTCCGATGATGACTCAAAATTAGTAGAACTTCTTCATTTGTGCCTTACATCCGGATATTTTCTTTATAATGGAAAATTTTACTTACAAGTTGACGGAGTAGCTATGGGTTCCCCGCTTGCCCCTGTTATTGCAGATATTTGGATGAAGCATTTTGAGGAAAAGGCTATAGAGACATCTCCAGTAAAACCGCTTATTTGGAAAAGATATGTTGATGACACATTTTGTATTCTCAACAAAAATGATGTTGTACTTTTCTTAACCACATAAATTCGGTGCATCCAAAAATCAAATTCACAATGGAAGTTGAAGAAGACAATTCGTTGGCATTCTTAGACGTAAAACTTATTAAAAAACAAGATGGAACTATTGGACACACGGTATACAGGAAGCCCACCCACACCGACAGATATTTGAATGCGACTTCACATCACCACCCATCAAATTTTACATCCGTTGTGTCAGCTCTCGTTAATAGAGCATTTGCTTTGTGTGACAATGACCACCGTGAAGAGGAATTAAAACACGTTGACGCAGCTCTTTTGAAAAATGGTTATAATTCCAAACAACGCTCGTGGAAACCGAAAGAAAAAACAGTCTCAGAAAACCCAATTCAAGAAAAAGACAAAGAACAAGAAAAAAGGGCTTTTTTGCCCTATAGAAAAGGCGTTTCTGAAGCAATAGGACGAATCTTATTAAAGCAGGGCATAAAATCAATATTTAAGCCACCAGAAAAAATCCGCCAATTATTAAGATCTCCAAAAGATAAAATTCCCTTTCAAAATCCAGGAGTCTACTCGGTTCCATGTAGTTGTGGCTCATCTTATATAGGTGAGACTAAACGAGCAATATCAACAAGACTAAAGGAACATATTAAAGCCATACAAAAGAACGAAGTGACAAAATCGGCAATATGTGAGCATTTAGCGTATAATGAAGATCATTTTATACGTTTCGATCAGGCTAAATCTATTTCCACCGAAAGATTTTATGTCCCTAGGTTGGTGAGAGAAGCAATCGAAATAAAAATGCACTCAAACTTCAACAGAGACCAAAGTTTTAATCTTTCGTCGTCATGGGATCCTCTGATTAACATATTAAAGCTTAATAAAATCAAAGCTAATGATGACAACAAACACACAAATCAAAACAACCAGCTAACTGATGCAATTAGTTTTGCATGCTCACAAGAGTACATAAGCTCACAACAACAACATCCAGTGCAGTTGCAGCATAATGTACCATCCGAAATGCAAGAACTACCGAAACGGTATAACCTACAAACAAGAACAAAACAATGACAAAACAACATCCACCCACAAGCCATCAGTCAACCCGTGACCACGATCAGTGAAATCTGATCGAAACGTCGGGATATTTTATCAAATACAAATTTGATTTTTCATTTATAATCGCGGTAAGTCCGGAAAGTTTATATTTTATAATGTCTCAGTACCGCGAAAAAAGTTTAAAATTTACTAAACCTACTTCCTTATCCGGATTGTAATGCGTGAGTTAACTACTTCCTAGAAGCCACTGTTTACTTTCTTGAAAAGTTTTTTCACATTTATCGTCCCATTCAAAACTTGTTTCCTTTCTCAGGAGATTATAAATGGGTGACAAACGCGCAGATAAATTTGGAATAAACTTATTATAGAAATTTAAGACACCGATGTAAGCCCTTAGAGACGTTAAGTCCTTAGGGGCAGGTGCATTTAAAATAGCATCCCTCTTTTCCTGCTGTGGACTTATACCTTGCGAATTTATTTTGTGACCAAGATACTCCACCGACGCACGACTGAAAAAACTTGCATTTTTCAAGTTTAACCTTCACATTATAGGTCTGGAATCTCTCTAAAACCATGAAAAGTTTCGTTCTACAATTTTCTTTACTATTCCCACCTATAATAATGTCATCAATGTAATATTTCACATTCTTAAAACCGTGGAGTATGCTATCTGCTGTAGCTTGAAAAGTGGCTGGTACTGATTTGACACCATAAGGTAATCGCGTATAACGAAGAAGTCCCCTATCTGTAATAACCGTCATAAATTTTTGTGAATTCTTAGACAAAGCTAATTGTTGGAAAGCACCTGCTAAATCCAAAATGCAAAAACATTCACAATCATAAAAACTTGACATATTTATTGACTGTGGCCTTACAGTCAATACAGATCCTTATCGATCCATCTTTTTTTTCAACCGGGACAATTAGGAAAGCCCATTCACTGAACTTCACCGGGACTAAAATCTTTACCTTATCACGAAGTTCATAAGGGTCAGTATAAGCCCTATGAAAGATTGGAGTTGCATTCTCCTCAACGATAATCTCTGCCACGTGATTCTTTATAACTGAATCGAAATTATTATCGAAGACAGTTGGAAACTGATCAATCAGCTCATTTTCAACACTAGTCATGCAAACACTCTTTAAACTAAAATAATCTCTCCAGTTAGAAAAAATTACATTTAACCAGTTTCTGCCACACAACGGAACAAATTCAGATTTTGATCGAATAACAAATAAATCAAGATAATATTCACTATTACTATATAAAACGCATGCATTAAAAATCCTTAAACCGAAACAAATTCACCTGTAACCACATTTAGATTCTTCGAAAATGATTTAAGTATAAAACGCATGCATTAAAAATCCTTAAACCGAAACAAATTCACCTGTAACCACATTTAGATTCTTCGAAAATGATTTAAGTTCAGTAGAATTTTTAAAATATTAGGTAATCAAAATTAAAATGAGAGATAATAGAAAAGCATGCACCTGAGTCTATGTCTACAATGAGTCCATTTATTTTAAGTTTAATCAACAAAGAATCGCTTATATGTTTTTCGTTATTAAAATGTACATTACCTAATGTAAGATGAGACAGATTATCACTAATACTATTGCTAATATCTACATTATTTAAATTGTTGTGTCTCTTAAATGTTGAACTTTTTCCTCTCTTATTTTTAGAATCTCTTTCATCGCAATAACTAGCATAGTGGTCCCATTTCTGGCACCTGTAACACTTGATGTCTTTAAACCTCGTGGCTTGCTTGCTTTTGTTTCTATAACTGGATCTATTTCTCGAATTTCTATTTCGACTAACTGATCTTCCTCGCCTGTTTCCATTGTAATCTGACCGCTCCGTTATTTTCCCAACAAAATTATCTTTGGCTGTACCACCAACACCGCTGCCCCCTCCATTATTTGTCCCCTGTATGGCCTTAACCTCTTTCGAAGTTCGCTCCATTGTCAATGCAGTCTCACATACTTCTGAGAATGAAATGACTTTTCCATAGGCAAATTCAAAAGACTACGCTGAATAACCTCGTCTTTTTGCGACCAAATAAGTTTGTCACAAAGTGCTTGGTCCAGATATTGACCAAAATCACAACTTTCTGCCAAAATTTTAAGTTCCACCATAAAGTCACTCAATGATTCGTCATTTCTTAAAGATTGAGACATAAACTTGTGTCGCTCTGCTCGTATATTTCTTTTTGGGTTAAAATACGTGATTAAAGTTTTTGTAAGGGTTTCACAGGTATATTCTTTGACCAATTTAGGGGCAATCAATCACTTTAATATTTTATAAAGGTCACCACCCTCGAAACTTATGAAAAGGGACACTTTTTTATTTGAATCCTCGATATTTTTTAAAATAAAAAGGTGTTCTAGGCGTTCAATATATTGCTCAAAATCATCTTTAAGCAAAAAAGGCTCTATATGGCCAATAAAAGATGTTTGGGCACTGTTCCCCGTCACTTGATCTGCTTTTTTATCAGCTGCACTTGTCATTATTTTTTTTTAAGTTTTACAGTTTAAGGGGAATTTAATTTTTTTTTCGAAAATCGTTAGAGCGATTTTTTTTAAATTAATTTTTTATATATAAAATTTTTCAATTTTATTCTAAAAATATTTTTGGTATGCAGTTGTATAGTGATTGTAAATATACGCTCTACATTTGAATTTCGTACAAAAATATTGAACCGTTTTTGAGATATAGAATTTTGAAAAAAAAAATTCAATATTTTTTTAAAAATCCAAACAAAAAAAATTGCACTTTTGATAATCAAATATTGTTAAGGCAATATAAGAGCTCATTCAAAAAAATTATTGAAATCGGTTCATAAGTTGATGAGAAAATTAAAAAACAAAAAACGGTTCTATGAGCGGTACCTTTCCTGAGCAATACAAAAATATGGTTTTCTTATTAAAAAAAAGCCACGTTAAAAAATAAAATTTTGGAGAAAATTTAAAAAAAATCTATCGGTTTGTTTTTGAGAATTTTCGTATTTGACCAAAAAAATTGTATGGGGGCCACTGTTAGTTTTGATCTTAAAAAAAAATGAAAAAAACGCCTAACGCGAATCTGCTTTTGAGCAGTTTGAACTCAATCACATAATATATCGTAAAATCATGTTTGATTAAAATCTCGAGTTCGAAATTTTGCACGAATGCAAAACTTGCCGTATAGTTCCTATATGTCGCAAGTAAAAATGTTGAAATCGAGATTTTAATAAGACATGACATAACGGTAGTAGAGTAGTCAAAAAAAGTGGGTCCCCCGATTCCGTCCGTCAGTCTGGCAGTCTGTCTGTCTGTCTTACCCCCTACATCCCAAACCATTGAGTTTATTGAGTTCAAATTTTGGAAATTGAAGTATTAAGCCGATTTGCGTTAGGTGTTTTTTTCATTTTTAAGACGAAAAATAACAGTACAAATTGTTCGAGTAGGGGACTCCCCATATAGCAGTTATTTTGTTTTTAAGTTTTCTCAAGACCTAAAGAATCGATTTTTCTGCACATGCTTCTATTCTGTTTCAAAAATATTTGATGATCAAAATGTTTTTTTGTTTAGTTCTTAAAATATATTAAACATTTTTTGTCGAAATTCGATAACTCGAAAATGGGTATATTTTGTTTACGAAATTAAAATGTAAAAGGTATACCTATTAATAAGCAAATTTTTTTCAAAAAAAAAAAAATGACAAATTAAGTTTTTGTTTGAGAAATAAAATAGAATTTAGATTTTGGAAAACAAGACAAGACGAAACAAGACAAGACAAGACAAGACAAGACAAGACAAGACAAGACAAGACAAGACAAGACAAGACAAGACAAGACAAGATAAGACAAGACAAGACAAGACAAGACAAGACAAGACAAGACAAGACAAGACAAGACAAGACAAGACAAGACAAGACAAGACAAGACAAGACAAGACAAGACAAGACAAGACAAGACAAGACAAGACAAGACAAGACAAGACAAGACAAGACAAGACAAGACAAGACAAGACAAGACAAGACAAGACAAGACAAGACAAGACAAGACAAGACAAGACAAGACAAGACAAGACAAGACAAGACAAGACAAGACAAGACAAGACAAGACAAGACAAGACAAGACAAGACAAGACAAGACAAGACAAGACAAGACAAGACAAGACAAGACAAGACAAGACAAGACAAGACAAGACAAGACAAGACAAGACAAGACAAGACAAGACAAGACAAGACAAGACAAGACAAGACAAGACAAGACAAGACAAGACAAGACAAGACAAGACAAGACAAGACAAGACAAGACAAGACAAGACAAGACAAGACAAGACAAGACAAGACAAGACAAGACAAGACAAGACAAGACAAGACAAGACAAGACAAGACAAGACAAGACAAGACAAGACAAGACAAGACAAGACAAGACAAGACAAGACAAGACAAGACAAGACAAGACAAGACAAGACAAGACAAGACAAGACAAGACAAGACAAGACAAGACAAGACAAGACAAGACAAGACAAGACAAGACAAGACAAGACAAGACAAGACAAGACAAGACAAGACAAGACAAGACAAGACAAGACAAGACAAGACAAGACAAGACAAGACAAGACAAGACAAGACAAGACAAGACAAGACAAGACAAGACAAGACAAGACAAGACAAGACAAGACAAGACAAGACAAGACAAGACAAGACAAGACAAGACAAGACAAGACAAGACAAGACAAGACAAGACAAGACAAGACAAGACAAGACAAGACAAGACAAGACAAGACAAGACAAGACAAGACAAGACAAGACAAGACAAGACAAGACAAGACAAGACAAGACAAGACAAGACAAGACAAGACAAGACAAGACAAGACAAGACAAGACAAGACAAGACAAGACAAGACAAGACAAGACAAGACAAGACAAGACAAGACAAGACAAGACAAGACAAGACAAGACAAGACAAGACAAGACAAGACAAGACAAGACAAGACAAGACAAGACAAGACAAGACAAGGCAAGGCAAGGCAAGGCAAGACAAGGCAAGACAAGAGTGAAATTTTCCGATCATGACTAGACCGTGGCGAGCTTACCAAAAGTCTAGTCAGGTTTCGTCTCCTAACTGGATGGGATTTTTTTTTATTTTAAGGATTTTATACATTTCTATTTTTATTTAAAATTTTACATTTAGCAAATTCTCTTTTTTCGTTTTAAGATAACTTTGAAGGGTGCTTCTGAATATCTGTTTATATCACTGGATGGAAGAGCTTTCTTTGGTGGCGTGATTGTTAATTTGCCTGAATCCTGGCCCGATTCTTGTGTCTTGAGCAATGGTTCGACGACGTCTAATCAATCAGTTGGGGTCTCACAAGGCGGACGTAGTACATTCACAATCACAAATACTAACTTGCTTTATGGGGATAAAATTTGGACTCAACAATCTGGAGGATGTGGTGTTGAGGGTGATCAAATTTATATACCTTATCGTTCATTAGAACGCCAAAATACGGGCAAGGAACTAGTAAAAGAATGGGCGAAATACCGTTACGGAATATTTGACGAAATTGGATTCTACGATGACAAGATATATCCACAGTGTTATTTTACAGATTCACTGCGTGTTACTGGGTGCTCAGATGGCTCCATAAAAGATGTCCGGTAAGTTGGAAGTAAAAAAATTAAGTAATTCAATCTTGATAACTGATTTGTTATGTTTATTTCCATGAAAAAACTTAAACTTTTGTTAACACATTTTTTTTAATTTACTTTAAAATAGATTATGCATGAAACCAAATCCATACCCCGACATGGTGAAGACTCTTAATAAAACGGCTCGCACAAGCCTAATGTATGTTTCTCAAGTTGAAGGTGTTACAATGTTTTGCGATGAAGGAACGCACGATCGTTATGCGCCCACAAAACACAACCTCCTTTGTGATCGCAGAAGTACTTTGGAAGTAATACTTCGTCATCAAGACTTTGCTCCCTGGAAATCGGATACAGTAAGTTCGAACGCCATTACACACACAATACCAATTATTCAGTACATGCGTCGGAAGACAACGCGTTACGTTGTTGTTATCGATGAGACTCAAGAAATACTGATTCGAGAGTCATGGAATTTCCTTAGAAATGCTCTACGAAAATGGGTTGTCTATGATTTGGATCCTAGTTGTGAAGTAGGAATTGTTTTGGCCAGTACTACTGCGACTAATAAGATCCTGCGCATTACAAAATTGGATGTGCAGAAAAATCGAGATTTAGTGGCTTCATTTGTTCCTTACGCTCCCAGTGATTCGAGGCAAACTGCGTGTATAGGGTGTGCTTTACGAACATCGTTGGAAATTTTAGAAGACCGGCGAAAGAATCAAGGGAATGCTAGCCATGTTATAGTGATATTAGCCCCTGGAATGGATTTCAACACGGATTATAACGAACTGGCTAACGATTGTGTAGCACGCTCCGCTCGTATTGTAACTATAAACTTTCCATCATTAGCAAGACGACAGCCACTTGATAAGTTAGGTCTTCTTACCGGAGGTATGTCTTTCACAATACATGAAAAGAAATACAACAGTGAAAAGAGCTACCTAGACACCTATTTCGAATTATCTGATGCTTTGTTTCACATTAGCCAAGAGTATCACGAAGGACCTGCATATAAGACCACCATCGAAGTCCATCGCAAATCACTTGTTGATATTTCTAGTGATTTTACTACTCAATCGAAACGTGCCAGTCGAATAGTTCAAGGAACCTTTTTTATCGATGGTAAAATGGGAAACCCATCGGGATTCTTTATCTACACTCACAACGTTGAAACTCCATTAATACAAAACGTGCGGGTCACTAGCCCGTCAGGAGTAGTATACAATACACGAAGCGATCAAAGATTACCAGTTAGGCAGCTTACTCTTTTAGCAAACATTAACGAGACTGGAGCTTGGGTTTATATGATTGAGCGGTTCAATGGGAACCCGCAACCCCACTTTGTTCAAGTAATGGCCACTCCTGTTTCAGAAGATGTTAACACAGTCCGCGCTCGATCATGGATCAGAGCTCTCCAGGCAGGAGGTCCATTTATTGTATATTGTGAGGTTAAACGTGGTGACTATCCAGTCTTGTCGGCTTTTGTTCAAGTCCAAATCACAAGACCTGACATAACATGCAACTACACTATTTGTAAGGAAAGCTTTAAACTTTTCGACACTGGAAGTGGTGATCCTGATATCGTTAAAGATGACGGAATTTATTCACGGTATGTCAGAATTAATACTGGTCCGGGCATGTACAAGTTTGAAATATTGGTCGATGACAATAGCAATACTGCGTACTCGCTGCAAGACAATGCAATAATTCAAAATATTCCGTGCTGTGGCAGCTCGATTCCTACCAAGCAAACCCGGCAAACCGCGCCGTTTCAACGCTATCTTCCTCCCTACACATTACATTTGATCCGTGAGGATATCAATTCGTTGATTTACATACCAGTTGGACGAATTGGAGACCTGATTGTTACCTATTTGGATGAAGGAAAAGTCCGACTGACCTGGACAACTCCGGATATGGGTGGAGAGAGCGTAGCCCGTTACGAGATAAAATTTGCCTTCACAATGGAGGATATAGTGGATCGCTATGATACTGCAGCCATCATGTGGAACCACGATACTCCATATCCCTATGATGTTGCTGATATTTGTAGCTTCATTTTAGACATTAATCTGGAACCACAACTATTTGGTGAAGCTGTCTTCTTCGCTATCCGGCCGTATGCCAAACTGGCAACAAATGCAATCGGTGGACCGATTTCTAATGTTGTCCGAACCTATATACCAAAAAAATTTGAACAAACTTCTTCATCGCCAATCTACCCATCGACTTCTGAATTTCAACCGGAAGAAAGTTTCTCGTTTAAAAATGATAATGTACAAAATGATACAACCATTAGAAATGAGATAGATATGAAAGTTATGTACTCAGTTTCGGTTATGGCTGGAACTCTCTGTGTTTTGCTATTGATAGGAATCTACTATTTTGTATGTCATATCCGTCGATGCAAAGAGCGAAAAATTAAAATAGCTCGACAAAATCCAAACAAAGAAGACGGTAATTCCAATGAACTTAATCGTAATGACGATTCCCACAGCGTGACAAACTCAAATCAAACGTCTTCCTCAACTAAAAACTCCCCTGCGGGTTCTCCACTACATCCATCGGTAAATGAGTTATCTTCGATTCATGCAACTACCGCAACAACGATTGTCCACAACTATGCCACCCTTGACACTCCAGATCATCACATTGTGGGTATTCCCATCTATAAGAATCATGATGTCTCGGAAAAAAAGCGACTTTCTACATCAGGTTCTTTCAACGGCATAACTCAAATCACTTCACATGATTATCTTATTGATGCTCGACCATCATCGGAGATGATAAACAACATTAGACCATTACCAGGTTATTACACAGCAAACTGTAGCATCGGTGGTTTGAGTATAATTTCAGCTCACAGCGAAAATGCAACGCTTCCACGACCTAATGGTGGTGGTGAATCCCGTCCGATCCTCAGCCCCTATGAGTCCTGGACAGCTTCGCAACTGCTTCACGAGCATGAACGACGAACTTCTCCCCTCGACGAAATGATGAACCAAGTGAATCTTAAGCACAACAATATAAATTCGGCCAATCAAATATCTAATAGAATAGATTCCATGTCTTTGAATGGTAATGGTAATGGTAATGGTGTTCCACCACCTGTCCCTCCGTTGCCTTATGCACCAGACATATATCAACATTTTAAACATCCTTACATGTATGGAACAATTCCGAAACAGCAACAGCAACAGCATCATAACTCCATGGCCAATACCACTTATTGTACCGTCATTCATCCCTCCAATGAACAAAAACAACAGTCTTCAATGTCCTTCAATAACCAACAACCTCTGTTACCCAACAATGGCATTGGGGCAGGTATTTGCAACAGCAAGATAAATCCAGGAGTTGATAAGAAACGACGCAACGTAACCATGGTTTGAGCAAAAGTATTTTGAGCACATTAATTTCTATTGCCATCCATACACAAAAGTATAGTGTTTCTGAAAATACACAAAGCATACTTTACAAAAACCTTACCAAAACCAATTAAACCAAATTTCTGTTGCAAACACTTAGGAAAGAAGAAGCATATGTGATATTTGCTTTAACTATAATACATACATATAATTAAGTTAATACTGTACAAATTGTAAGAAGCTCAAGACTTATTTAATACCGACAGTAGGATATTTATACATACATACATATATTAAAAAGTTAACGAATATATCTGAATTTCAATTCAATTCATGAAGGAGCAAAAAAGGGGTAAGAACAAATAAAAACTACATACAAAATCCGACAGAGCAAATTAATTTAGTTACATTTTTATTAATTTAAGTTAATATATTCAGGCATAATAGACGCTACACCTATAAGCACACGCTGACTAAATATGACCGACACCGAGCTATATGACTGAACCATTTGGTGGTATTTGTTTAAAATCCAACTGATTCGCAAGACTTGGAGTGAATCTTTCGAATAGACACCGAGAATCTACATTACCTAAGAGACCCAATCGGGACTTCTCTTCCGTGACACCAATACAATTTCTTTTATATATTAAGACAAATTTTCTTTATTTTACTCTTTTTCATGTTCGCAAAAATTATTGTTCTGGACTGTTCTTGGGCCATTTTTGGCGAAATATTATATTATAATAGCCGTGTTTTATTTAAATGCGTATAGTTATTCTCTAGAAACGTATTTTTTTTATTTTCCTGGCGGAAAATTATTTTCCTGATCAGCTGATACTTTTATGTTCAAAAGAGAAATGAATCGTTCCACTGATTTGTGTGTCCCAATTTCACAATGACAGAAATTTTTAATAATAGCTATAAACGTCCTGCCGAAAAAATTCCAATGATTGATTTCAATGATGAAAACCAATGGCAGCTATAATTGGCTCCTAAACGTCAAATAATATAATTTACATTGTTTCATTTTCTTGATCTAGATTAGATAAATGTTATAATAAAACGCGGCTAATATTATATAAATATTTTTGAATTTATATGCCAGAAGGTATATACATAATTTTCTAACTTCACGGATGTATAAAACGCATTCAACAAATGTTTGTTGTTAAATTTACTGGATGTCATTATAAAATGTGGTTATGTGGTTAAATTTCAAATTCTTATAAAAAACACTATTATTGATGTAATAGTAAAAACAATTTAATAGTAGTAACTGTCGAAAGTCTTTCCAAAGATGACACAGCACTTTAACATTTACCTTTTCTGGGTGTCGGCCGTTGATTCCAAGAAACTTTAAATTAGATGAACTCGCCAAAACAAACATTTAAAATTACCCATTCTACCACTTAAGCTTTTGCTAAAACAGGATGATTATAAAGAAAACAAACATCAGGTGGAATAACATTATCACCTGTCATGCTACGAACAACATATAGCTTGTCATAGATTTAAAGCACTCAAGGTGCTAGATATCTCTAAGCAGATTGGCATCATTGTATTTTAATCGTACAGCACGCCACGTGGCTCACCGGTATTTTCAAATGACTTTTGCAGAAGTTGTATGAACGAGGAAGATGAAGAAGCAATTGTTCACCTCCTCGGTACCTGCCCTGCTCTTACTCAAAAACTTAGGACCCATTTAGGAGAATTAATTTATAATGATCTCAAAATAATATCATCAGTATTTTATAATTCATAAGGAACTCTTGGCTAGGTTTCATTGAGCTTAGGAAAAAGCCTCAAAGTTCATATGGTAACACAATGGGCCAACAACTGGCCTAAGTGTGTCTTACTCCAACCGAACAACCATTTCAACCTAACCTAATAGCACTGTAAATATAAACCGAATAAGAATGTATATGTATAAAAAAATTAGAATATGCATTATTGTAAGATATTCAATTAAGACACAAAAGTATCTATATTTATAACTAGACACAATTGCACTCAAATATTTACACGGTATGCGTGATTAAGTTTTATTTATATTAGTATTAATTTAATAGTTATCTAAATTGTGTGTTGTTTCTCGAATGTTTTAACAATTTTAAATTTTGATTGCAAATTATAATAATTTTGTATTAATAAAATAAAATAAATTGTCTTGCAAATTAATGTGTTTATTTATGATAATATAGTCAGATATGGGAGCAGAAAAATTTAATTGAAATGCAATACAAAATCAGAGGGGGAGAGTACTATAACTTTGGCGACAAAGTTTAATGACGGATTTGTACGGAACAGTTAAAAACAAGCATTTTTTTAGGCGGTAGGGGCAATTAAAAAAATATGTATATTAAATGGAAACAAAATTATTAAAAAATAACGGTAATACTTATAATTAAGTATTATACTTTTTTTTAAAGCCAACATTTTTGTCTATTAGCTTGTTTTTAAATCAAGTCAAAACTATGCATAGTTTTTGAAAAAAATTGTTTTAAACTAAAAATGAATGCAAGAAAAATTTAAAAAAAAAGGTTTAAAGTGTAGTTCTTCAAAACTTTCAAACTATCTACTGTTTTTTTTAGAATTCATTGCTTCTATTTGTTTTTGATCAAAAACTGAAAACTAGATGACTTTATGTCTTCTAGTTTTTGAGAAAATTGAAAATTACCAAAAAAAATATTTTAATTAAATTACTTTTTCCTTGTTTAAGCATTAACGTAGTCTTATTTTGATAGTAATAATCGAATATGGATTAAAATACACCAAGGGTAAATTAATTTTTCTTAAATCCAACTTATTTAAATGCAAAAGAAACTTTGCATGCACCCCATCTTGCGCCCACCGAAACTTGCCCCCTCCCCACCTTGCACGCACTCCAACTTGCACCCACCACAAATCCTATAGCCTTCCCAAGCAGGGGGGTTGCAGGGGGGCAGCATGCCCCCCCAAAGAGATCCCACTGTTGCATACACCCAAACTCGCACACACCTTACTGTTGCATACACCCAAACTCGCACCTACCATTGTTACTATCAAAATAAGACCACTCAAGCAAAAAAAAAAGAATTAAATTAAAATAGTAGTTGTGGTTATTTTCAATTTTCTCAAAAACTAAAAGACATAAAATCATATAGTTTTCAGTTTTTGATCAAAAACAAATAAGAGCAATAAATTCTGAAATAAAAACAATGGTAGATAATCTTGAAGTGTTGTAAAATTACACTTTAAACCTTTTTTTTAACTTTTTTTACTCAAATTTTGAGTTTAAAATTAAATTTTTCAAAAACTACGCATAGTTTTGACTTGAATTAAAAACTGGCTAATAAAACAGAATGTTGGCTTTATAAAATATGTATAAAACTTAATTGTAAGTATCACCGTTATTTTTTAATTATTTTTTCCATTTTAAATACTAATTTTTTTAAATTGCCCCTACTGCCTAAACGGGGGGAGATAGACCCCCCTCTCATAGTAAAAAATGCTTGTATTAAGCTCCTCTACCAAAAACCGTTATTATATCTTGGCGCCAAAGTTATGGTACTCGTGCCAACCAGAGGTATTGTGTATGTACGAGTATGTATATATTTGAGTTTTATTGAAAAGTTGATTTTGTCTGTCTTCACATCAGTAAACAGCAAAGAGAATAGCTTTTAATTTGAATAAAACAGCAAAATGTTGCACTTGTTTCGTCGTCCATATCCCAAGAACCAGTAGAGATATCGACTTCAATCAATTTTGTAATACAGATAATAACAGAGAAAAATGCAGAAAAGACTCTCAACAAAATTGAGTGGGTGGTTCTTTCACCATTGCAATTTAAAATATCTGGCCCAAAATACCTCACGAACCAATAATGCTAGCGACTTGAATCAAATTTTATATTGTGAAGTGATACAAAACTTATATAATTTTGAATAAAATGCAATAGAAGTTTTTTTTATAAATAAAAAAAAAACTGAACAAAAATAATTGTCACCTCGAATTTTTAACGAACAGAAAATGATTTCATGTCTAAAATAATTGTATGCAAAGAAGAATAACGTTTTTGACACCTGGGAAAAAATCATTGACATCACAAAAAATGAAAACGAATATTTTTTTTTCCCTCTGGCATTATTTTTTTTCTTTTTTCAATTGCTATTTTCTTTATATAACCAAATTTTTGTACTTTCTCTCACAAAATGTTTTGTTTAGAAAAATATACTGACAGACGGCCCATGAGCCATGCTTGTAATCTTTAGTTTTAAGTTTGTAAACTTTTGAAATGAAAAAATAAAGATGATGATAATAATAATAATAATAATAATAATAATAATAATAATAATAATAATAATAATAATAATAATAATAATAATAATAATAATAATAATAATAATAATAATAATAATAATAATAATAATAATAATAATAATAATAATAATAATAATAATAATAATAATAATAATAATAATAAAAACTTAAAAAAAAACATCACTAACAAAATTTGCGACATTGGCACCAGACTTAATTTATAATTTATATTATAAAAAGTATAGTTTTCAGCATTCAGTAAAGTTTTTGAAAAGATCGAATTGAGGATTAAAAACAAAACATATAAAAACATTTTTAAAATTTGCTTATCTTTAATTTTCGACACATATGTATGTCTTTTCAAAAATTTAAGACAAAATCTAATTTTACATTTTATTTTATTTTATTTGAAATGCCTTATAAGACGAAATCTCGTAATAGGCTGTATGTTAACATAAAGTTTTTTTTACAGAAATGTTAATTTTTATGATTAAAAAGTAGATATTAAAATGTTTGTACAATAAAAAAATGGAAAAAAAGTAAAAAAAATTATGCATTATAACAATGAAAGAATCACAACAATGAAACTCAAACAAGTACAAGATAAATCATTTAGTATTGAACATTATACATAATATATAAAAAAAAAATGAGCACAAAAGATAAAAAATGATTTGCATTAGACACATTTAAAACTGCTTTTATTCTGAATTGTATTTGCTAAGAAGCTTTCTTTTAACCTGGGCTTTAAATTTTACAATATCACTATTTTGTTTGATTTCGTTAAGATATCTATTGTAATATTGAATCGACTGATATAGTGTAGATCTGATTCCGAAATTTGTCGTGTGGGTTGTGGCTGGATAGATGTTGTTTCGACTTCTCACTTGGTGGTTATGATGGCTACTTCTTGAAGATAATTCGGTGTTAGAGAATACTGTTGAATGTTCAATTTTGTGAATGTGTCCAAATCCGATTATTTTGTGCAACTTGTAAACTTTGAATCAAGCTGTGAACTGTACTGCTGTGAACTGTACTGCTGTACCCCATACAATGATTCCGTACGTCAGATGACTATGGAAAAGGGCAGAGTACATTTGTGTTTTTAGACCTTCAGGTACGTTACTACGAATTCGACCGAAAACGCCAGCTAGGGATGAAAGTTTGTTCGATAGTTTTGATATGTAGTATTTCCAATTCAGTGATGAGTCCACCCAAAGTCCAATATATTTAAATTGACCAGCTTGTTCCACAGTTGAGCCTTGGTAGATAATGTTAAGAGGTATATTCGATTTGCTGAAGACGATATATTAGTTTTTTTTTTTGCGTTAACACATAATTTTTGGGCATTCATCCAAGATTGAATCTTATCAAGATCATTATTCATCTGTTCTTCGAGTTCAGTAGCAGTTCGTGCTGATTTTTTCCGGAAACCATATTGTGCTGTACTTGACAGTTTATTTCGATCGATATATTTGAGTAATTGGTTGTTAATAACTTTTTCGATAATTTTCGATAAGATTGGTAAAATTGAGATGGTGCGATAATTGTTGTAGTCTTCAACATCGCCATTCTTAAAGACAGGGATAACTCGGGCTGTTTTCATCATACTTGGAACGTAGCCAACTTTGAAGGATTTGTTGATTAGTGTTGTAATCGGAACACACAACTCTTCATTGCACTTCTTAATTATTTCAGTGGAGAGATTTGTCTATGACCTTAGCTTTTGATAGCTTTAATCCAAAAATACATTTTACATACGGAAAACTATACTTCCACTAATCACAATTATTACACAAATTGGTCAATAAATAAACTCAATTAAAATCATCGGACGGCTAGCCGAGCACCATAAAACATCAATATGAAGAACTACTACGAACACATCAAATATAAATATGGTTTACAAGTACCTATGTAACAACTTAAAACAATATAGCAACTCACAAAGATTACTAGCTTAACAAAAACAAAAACCTAAAATTTTTAATAATATGCCGAAAAACTGGACTCATACCTAACCACCTGAATAACTCAACACGCAGCACAAAACAAATCCTTTCAAGCAAAGAATCTCTTGGAGCATACGCCAAAATAGAGCTCAAATTCCGCCAAAAAGTCCTCAACATTGAAATCTCCAAAATCTATCATAAAATTAAACGAACAAATAACTCTATCCAGGGGCGTCTTTAGACTTTTGGGGGGCCTGGGCCCAATAGGATTTGGGGGCCAAAAAAAGTAGGTAAAATATAGGTTAAAAAAATCATTTTGAAATGAATTTATGTTTTTTTTTTTAAATATTTTTACTTTTTTAAAAAAACTAAATAAAACATAAAACTGATATTTTTTTATACTTTTATAATTTTTTGAATTTACCTTCAATAGTTGAACATTTTTCTTTATAGTTGATTTTTGATAATTTTTATTGGTTTTTTGGTTGATTTCTAATGTTTTTATATATTTTGTTTTTTGTTTTTGTTTTTTATATATAGATATATGTAAGTTTAAGTATACAATAAAATATTATTGAAGGCATACTTTCCTGACAAATCATGAATTAAGTCATCAAATTCAATTTCCTCCAGTAATTCATTTTCAATTGATAAAATTGACAAGCTGTTTAGTCTATCTTGTAGCATTGTGCTTCGAAGTTCATTTTTTATCTGGTTCAATTTCGAAAATGAACGCTCTCCACTGCAGTTTGAAACCATCAAAGATAAAAAAAATTCTACAGGCAGTTTCTACATTTAGAAATGTGTTCCCAATTTTATCCACTGCAATTAGACTGAACAATTTTGATATTGTAATAAGATCCTCATTTACATCTGTATTGAATTCTTTTAAATACTATTCGAGGTGCAGGCAGAAGTTCTTCTGCATTAACACCGCTATGGTATTTTTTTGAAAACTGTTCGCAAGAATTTTGCAACTCCACTGAAGTCAAATATTGCAATCGACAAAAAAAGACAAACAATGCATTAATTTCTTGATAACAATTGGATCGTATTTTTAATTGCAAAGTAAAAGTGTCAATAATTGGAAAAAAAATTGATATTTTAAACCTTTCTTTCCCAATTAGTTGGACGGATGGTGCAGGACCATCAAAATATGTGGCACGCGAACTTCGTACTATTTTTCGTTGCATTAAATCTTTATAATTAGCATCCGGATACTGAATTTTGGCACACGCTTCAAATGTATCAAAATTCTCCCTTAGATCATTTATGAAAGAATATAGTGAACAAAGCAAATTGGCAGCAACGTTAATCGTTATTGTTTCTTTTGAAGGCTCTTGCTGGTTTTATGAATTCTTTCTAATATTGTGCTCCAAATTTCTGTTAAAATGAGGAACTCCAGTTTTGACATTTTCTTAGACAGGCTTAGCGCTTCGCTTTTTATGTCTGGAGCTTGCTCTGGATCTCTAAAGATAGATGTCAAACTTCAGTAATTTGCTTATAACCATGATGGAGCGCGTTAACTGCATCAGCTCGTGCATACCATCTTATTTAAGAAAGACTTTTAAGAACTCTATGTGAACCTAAACATTCATTCAATTTATTCCAGCGATGGATGGGCAGAAGCAGAAAAAAAGTTGTATATTTTTTGAACCACTTGAAAGAAACTTTTTGCCTCCTGCACACAACCAGCCGCATGAAGGCTTACTAAGTTAAAAGAATGTGCTGCACAAGGTACAAAGGTAGCAAATTCGCACTTCTCCTTTAACATTGCTTGCAAACCATAATATTTTCCCGACATTAGACACATTATCATAGCTTTGTCCTCAACAATCCTCTATTGAAATATCATGATTTTCCAGAAATGTCAAGATTGTGTCAGCAAAATATTCAAAATTGTTCTATCCGACTCATCATGGTACAACTCATCATTTCGCAACTCATCATGGGACAACTTTGTGTTTGTTTATGGAGTGAGTTGAAAAGCCAACATGTGTGCAAAACTGTATAGTAGAACGAAAGCAGAGTTGTAAAAATAATGTTGACAAAGTGTGCAGGTGTATGATTAAAGATTGATGTTGTTGTTGTTGAAGTTTAAGATGTTGAGTAGGAGAATTTTAACGAAACGGAGAGTAAAATGGAACTTGTTTTTCTGTTACTGTCTACTAACCTTATTCGTTTTCTATATAATTCTTGTATAAATTCATTCATTTTGAGTTGGTGGATTTGGGGGCCAAATAATTGCGGGGCCCTGGCCCACCGGGCCCATGCCTTAAGACGCCACTGACTCTATCCGATTACATGACCAACGCATTAAAGAAAATATATCAGAAAATGAATACAGACAATTTATTAAGAAACAAAAAAAAGTTCACAAAGAGATTAATAACAAAAAACAACAATCAAATACACACAAAATAGACGCTCTCAAATCATCGCTATGGAAAGAATTTAACATTCAATTACATGAAAAATGGTTTGAAAATCGAACAGGCATTCAATTTCCCTTAGAGGTTAAATGGCTTTTATCACTTGGGAAAAAATTCACACTTCCAATTCCAATTGATAAACAAAGTTTTCCTCTTTTTCAACTCATACCTGATGGAGAAGAAGTAATTCGAGGCATAAAAGACGAAAGAGAACAAGAACTCATGAGAGCACAATATAGCAACATGTTACACTCGTTCATACGTCATCAAAAGAATGATAGATTTGCTAAATATGTACTTTATGTAAACAAATTAACAATTAATTTCCTAAAACGTCACAAGAATATCGTCATTGTACCAGCTGATAAAGGTAACGTCACAGTCGCTATGAAACGCAAAGATTATGAATATAAGATGGTTGAATTATTGTCTGACCGCAACACCTACAGAACAATAAGGAATAATCCAATAACAACACTTCAAACGCGTTACCATGATACAACTAATAAGATAGCGCATTGCGCATGTAAGGTTTTGGCTGTCAAACTATCGTGACGTCACCAGCACTCAATTAATTGAAGAGAGCTAGTATATTTGGCGCAATTTCAATCTATTTTTTGTTGTGAATGTTAACGGAAGTGAATTTAAAATATTTTTAAATCAATAAAGTTATTTAAAGTGATATTGTTCATAATTTATACAAAAAAAAACATTTACTAATAAACATGGGTGTTTGTTCTGTTTTTGACTGCAACAATAACGAAAGAAATAAGATAACGAAAGATTCCAGTTTTCATACATTTCCAAAAGGAAATTTAAATCTCTCGAAGCAAGGGGTCTTGTTCACTAAACGCAAGGATAAAATTAATGTTCAGCCTGCAAGAATTTGTAGTCTCCACTTTTTGAAAGAAGATTTTATAAACAATACAAAGTATGAAATGGGTAAGTTAATAAAAAAAGTAGTTCAGAATAAGAATCAGAAATAGATTTATATCAATAGGATTCACACGGTGTCGGATTTTGAAACCAGATGCAGTTCCTACGGTTTACCCAAAGCAACTGTCTGTAGCGTCTGAGCCTGACACAACAAAGCGCTCGAAAAGAATGGAGCTGAAAAAGCAAAAAGAAGTAGTGAGTGGGTTGCTGGAAGTTCCCATTGAGCTCGAGCATGACAATTTGCCTGAACAGCAATGCAAAAATGATAGCTTGATGGAAAATATTTCACATCCACAATTAGAACAAGCTCAATTTGATGTGTTAACTGAAGAGTTGTAAGTACCTTATAATATTTGTATGCATTTATGATAGGAACAAAATCTTAATCGTACTATCCATGTATTCTGAAATTGTATAAAATAATTTGTTTTTATAAACTTATTAGAAAAACCTTACGCGAAGAAAATGAGAAACTCAAAGCAGAGTTAATGACTAAGACCAGGAGGATAAATAAGTTGGAGACTGAAGTGAAAAAAGCCAAGTTTAACCAGTCCAACTTAGAAGAAAAGCTTCTAACAATTTTCACTTCTGGTCAAATAAAAAAAATTCGAATGGGCGTAAAAAGATTAACTTGGTCTGAAGTGAATGAATGGAGGTGCAATTTCTGACAACGGAAATGTTGGTGTGGATAATACACCAGACTTATGTTTGGAAGAAACTTCTTTGACAGGTTTGATCTCACAATCTAATAATCGATTCATCTTAACAATATTCGCTTTTTCAGGAAGGATTTTTGTCGTTGTCAAAGTCGACAATAGTATGCCTATTGCTTCTGAGCCAGAAGAAAATCTCCCATTTACTTACGATGGTTTGGAAAACTTGGCTGGCTACATTTGCCATCGTTTTAAAAACACTATACCAAACCTGGAACAAATTGAACCAGACGAAAGCTCTTGGGTAAATCATTTGGACGAAGGAGGCTTGTCTAAAGCAAATCCCACAATGATGGCTCACTTTGCTGCATTAGAAAATGTTTTTAATGCCGTAAATGGAGAAGGTGAAGGCATTTACATCTGTCAAAACTACATCCAGCATTTACTTGAAGTTGCCGAGAAAGCAAAGATCAAATGCGATGAGAAGATTATGAAGCTTTTCTTTCGTTGTCGTATGTACTTCCGAATGCGAAAATTAAACAGACAAATCACTGAAAGCAAACTGGCCAGAAAAAGAAAATACAAAAAAATTATTAATTAAATAAAAACCACTGACTAAAAAAGACCATCATATCTTTTATTTAACCATTTATCACTATTTAAACAATCTTCCCAGGTAATTCTATGGAGAAAAATGCATCCGAATGAAAATGAAAAAAAATACACCATACTCTTCATTTACTTCGATTTTTTATTAATTTCTATCACTCAAACACACACATTTTCTTTAACTTACGAATAAACACAAATATTAACTATTTAAAACCATTTATCTAAATGAAAAATATTAGAAATATTAACATTTTATTATAAAAACAAAATATCCAAACAAATTAATGCCATTGTTTTGTTTTGATTTCACATACTGAATAATAAACGTCAAACTCGTTGAGTGCTTGTGACGTAGATGCACAGAACGAAACAAAAATAGAAACGCGAATGCGCTATCTTTTTTAGTTGTATCATGACGCGAAACAATGACATAGTCAAATGGCTGAAAAATAACAATTGTATTGACGATAGAGAGAAAGCAAAGATGACCATGACCACTTACACCGCACAGCTCCCACCCTTTTACGGATTGCCAAAAATTCATAAAACAGACATGCCGCTGCGACCGATTACGTCATCCATGAATGTACCATGCTACGAGCTATCTAAGTATGTTGGACAAATTTACAGTACGTGACAACAAATTCAAGCTACTCTATAAAAAATTCGTTTGAATTTGTTGAAAAGCAAAAAATGTAAAACTTAGTAAAAATGATGTTTTAGTCTCGTTTGATGCAGTTTCATTGTTCACTAACATCCCCGTTCAACTGGCTATCACCATTGCTAAAAAGAAATGGGATATAATAAATAAAAGCACACAGATCGCACAAAACAAATTTATTGAGATTCTAGACTTTTGTCTTAAAGAAAACAATTTTCTTCAATACAAAGACACTATCTACAAACGAATTTTTGGGATGCCAATGGGTAACCCACTATCTCCGACTATTGCAGATCTGGTTTTGGACCACGTTTTAGATGAATGTTTAAACAACATTGAAGAAAAACCTGCGTTCATAGCAAAATATGTTGACAACATATTTGCAATAATGGATAAAAGAAACATAGACAAAGTACTAAAAATTCTAAACGGATTTCACCCAAAAATTCAATTCACAATTGAAAATGAGTTTAACAAAACAATATCGTTCTTAGATGTAAAAATCTACCGTGAAGAAAATCGTTTGTTTTTCGACTGGTATCAAAAACCAACAGCATCTGGAAGACTAGTTAATTTCCGATCAAACCAAGCAAGGCATATTATCATCAATACTGTGTCCAACCTCGTGAATACAATTTTCAAAATAAGTGATGTACGATTCCACGTCGCCAACGAGAAAAAAGTCATCAAAATCTTAAGTGACAATGGTTATCCTTCTACCATAATTCGAAGCCTCCTTTTAAAACATAAAATGCAAATTCCACGAGAAGAAATTGATGAACGTTAGAACGCACCACAAAACCATGGTTTACGTCCCAACTTTATCCGACAACTTCAAAAAATATATTTCCAAAAAATTGACAGAGGTTCGCCTTGCTTTTAAATCAAACAAAACACTTGAACAATGTTTTACTAGACTCAAGACGAAACCTGATAAGGACAAACAAACAGACGTGATCTACAAAGTAACTGCAATGGAAAATCTAATGAGCCGTGCAACCTGTGTTATATTGGGACCACAAAACAATTTCTTAGACAACGCATCTCGAATCATAAGTCCGACATAAAACTAAAAAACTCTGAGAAGACAGCCCTGGCCAGTCACAGCATTGTAAGCGGTCATTCTCCAAACTTTGAAGGCGTGGAAGTTCTACAGACAGAGAAACATGTTTCGAAACGATACACGTTAGAAACATTACATATTCTCAATAACAAAACAACATGAACCGAAAACGAGACACACAAAACATTTCTGCTGTAGGCATATTGCTCTCTTCTTTGTTCTTAAATGTAATTTGTGCTTTATTCAATTTAGACTCAACTTCATTCTTCGAAGTGCTATTTATTTTTATAATTTTTTTTTTAAATTTATATTAGTTAATACAATTAATATTAAAATTTTGTTCATATGTTTCTTGAGTGAGTAAACTATATTGAATTTGTATCCCATCGATCTAACTAAGATTATTTGTATATTTTTTGTGTTAATAAAGTTCCCCTGAAGAAGGCAGCAACCCCTGCCGAAACGTTGGGAAAGTTAATGTAACTTAATTGTTTCATTGCGAAAATTACAGTGACCAAAAAAGCCGACGACGGAAAACTATACTTCCACTTATCTCAATGAGAATATCAATATTAAAATCGCCTACAACCATTGAGTTCCGTTTACAAATTTTTGAGATGTTTTCTTCGAGAAAGGAGAAAAATTTCTCTTTGTTTGATACTATCGGGCTTGGTTTTCTGTAAATACACATGATATCGAAAGAGTTTTTATTTACTTTGACATTTGCTGCACAAATCTATCCGCATCATCACTATGTGAGAATAATTTCGTATAAGAGTGTTTTTTTGATACAAATATTATTACTCCTCCCTCTTACTTGGTCTATTTGCAGTTAATTTAATTTTAATTATAAAAAATATTGTTTTCAACATTCAGTCAAATTTTGAGAAAAACCCAATTCACAATTTTCTTACAAAACATAAAAACCTTAAAAAATCGATGTTCGATTCTCGATATCTCATGAATAAAATGAAGATACTGACTTCAAAATGATTTTATTTTGTGCTACATTTTATAAGAAAAACCCAATTTGTATTTAAGAAATGCTACTAATATTGGTAAAAATTGGTTTTCGACTAAAAATCTCGTTAACAAAAATCGATTTTGAAATCAAAATATTTCATTATATGCAAAATATTGTTGTTAATTTTATTTAATTTTTACAAAAAATCAACTTGCAACGTTTTTAACAAAAAAACGAAAACAGACAAAAATAAAAAAACTGATATGAAATGTTTTTTTGACTCAAGTATAAGGAGAACAAATTATTTATCTCACACAAAATATTTTTATGAATATTTCTTGATTTTTTTATTTCTTATATAAAAAAATTCATATTGGTTTTTTCTTAGAAAATCAAGCACAGAATGAAATCATTTTGAAGTCAATACCATCATTCATTCACGAGATATTGAAAATCGAATATCAATTTTTACCAATTTTTTGTACTATTTTTTAGAGATTTTAATTTTTATACAAAAACTGAATGTTGTATTCTTATCAAACATTTACTGAATGTTGAAAACTATATTTTTTATAAGATGAATTTAGTTTGAAGTCGTTGTTTTAATTTTTAAAAAGATATTTAAGTCGAAAATCATTTCTTACCATCTCTTAGGGACCTTGAAACGTCGAGAAATGTAAAAAAATTTAATTCGACAAATCGGACCGATTAAAATTACTTCCCATAGGAAGTTAAAAAGTTTTATAAAATATTAATACATTTTGTTTAAGAACAAAAAAAGCTTGAAGTGAATATTTTCTTTATTCTTTAAATACTTGCGCCGAAATTCAATTTTTATCAGTTTTCTATATCTATTATTTATTTAAAAAATAACTTTTGATTGGATTTTTCCAAATTTTTTTATAAAATTAGATTGAAGACGAAATCTATTATTGATACCAAGATATTCGAATCTCAAATCTAAATAGATATTCTTTATTTTCGTATTAACAGTTACATTTTGTAAGCTACCGCCCATTTACAGAGATTTGATATTTGATATATCTTTCTGCTGAACAAGTATATAAATTTGTATATAGACTTTAGATAATAATAACCTAAGTAATATTTTTAAAGGAAAATACAAACAAAACCTTCAATGCAAATTGAAAAGGGAAGGTACCTTTTGACTAAAAAAAAACTAAGATTTCTAAAATTTTGTTTAGAAGTATGTTAGTAAAAAAAAGGTAAGTATAAATGATAATTGATAAATATATTTTAATATATTAGTATTTGTTCGTAAGAATTAACAAATTGTATAAATAAATAAAAAAATATAAATAAATTAGTTTATAGATAAATTAATTAATAAATAAAATAAATAAATAAATCTCAAATCTCAAATCTATTTTTATCAGTTTTGTAATGAGGTTTTATTTTTTTTTTTAAGTTTCTACATTATTTTTCAGTTTATGTGATTTATACAAAATTTATTTTTTTTTTTTGGGGATAATTTTTGGGGAATTATTTCACGGAGCTGAGAATCTCACTTAAGTGCAAACATGATTTTACGTCATTAATAGACAGGATGAACAGAAAAGGGCAAAGATGGGTTCTATAGGGAACACCAAATTGAGCAACAAAAGGTTCATTTTACTTGGTAGGATCTATTTTTAAGGTAAGATTTGATCCAAGCTTAGAAAAAGGGGAAAGACTGTAAGTATGAATAAAATAATTGCAGTCTAATTTGGTCAAAAGCTATAGAAAAGTCAGCGCATACGCAATCAATTTCAAAACCTTGTTCTAAAGCGTTTGAACATTTGTTTGACAATGTGAGAAAATTTGTAGCGGTTGATCTTTTTCTCACTAATCCGTGATGCTGTTCGCAAATAAGATTTTCATTAAAAAGTGCTACACTCTCACAAGAAACTTGTTTAAAAAATTTAGGGATGGAAGACATTTTTTCAATGGACCTTCAGTTTGTTATTTCCACCTTTCTTGAAATGACTTTTTCCATATATGTACTTTGAAAATTTTCCGCTATTTTTAGGGAAAGTTTGAATATGAAAGTAAGGAGTTCAACTTAAGCATTTCTACACATTTTAAATATTATCGGAGGATCTTGCTGAGCAGTCATCATTTAACACAGAAGGAGATCTAGGACCGTACTTTGTGGCAGTGTAAATTAGGAAAATATACTTCATCAACTATGACGCTCTGAAATTTGGTCGCGAAAACGTTATAGATATCGACAGTTTAATTTTATAAAATGTTCTTGTATGTAAGTAAAGTTAAAAAGCCACTTGATTTTTACTTGCGACATATAGCAACTATATAGCAAGCATTGCATTTGTACAAAATATCGAACTCGAGATTTTAATCAAACATAACATTACGATGAAAAAAGTGAGTCCCCCACGGTGTGTGCTCGCCCCTACAGTCCAAACCATTATGTCCATTAAGTTCAAACTTAGAAAATATGACCTTAAGTAGATTCGCGTTAGGTTTTTTTTTTTTAATTTCTTTTGTAAGACTAAAAATAACAGTAATCCCCATACAAAATTTTTGGTCCAAAATAGAAAATTCGAATTTTTTTAAAAACGAACCGATAGATTCTTATTAAATTTTCTCTAAAATTTGTTTTCTTCACCTGGCTTCTTTCAATAAGAATAAAAATATGTTTGTATTGATCCAGAAGCCCCCCCCCCCCGTTATTTTGTTCTTAAGTTTTCTCATGAACTAATAAACCGATTTAATTTTTTTTTCTTCACAACCTCTTATACTGTCTTAATAATATTTGATGATCAAGAAGGTTAAGTTTTACTTTTTAGATTTAAAAAATATTATTTAAAAAAAAAAAATCTATATCGCTAAAACTGGTAAGTAGTTTTTAACGAAAATTAAACGTTAAACGTATATTAATAATCTCTAAAAAAATAGCTTAAAGTATTTTTAAACTAAAATAAAACATTATATTTATTTTGATTTTGGAATTTGAAAATTGGATACAGGAGCAAGTTCGTGCGATCCACCCAAGCACTTTATTTCTTTAAATTGATTAGTTTCCAAAATTGTTTAGGAATATGTTTTAAAGTGGTGCCCATATCCGTAATATATTTGGAACATAAAGAATAAATAGTTTTAAATTAGTCAAACAGTTCAATACAAAAAGAGCAGTCAGTTGGAGATTGAGTTTTAATGTAAAGTTATCTAAGTTCTTTTGTTGCCCAGTTTATTCAGTTCTTTCGTGTACCAACGTTGGCTAAAGTTAGCATGATGTGATTTCTTTATAGATAGAACTTTTACCAAACCATTGTTTAGGATTTTATGAAAATTTGAACAACAACTGTTTTCAGTAAGGTGGTTTCTTTAGCCAAAAAAAATGTCTAAAAGGAGGGGGGTGATATTTACCCATATTAGTCATCTCTGATCTAGATCCTAGAACTGTTCTTAAGAAAATACTATTAAGTATCGAATTTTTGAGTTTCTGATGCAGTTTATTCGCAGTAAGTCAGTAAGAAGAAATGTAACGAGAAAATATAGTTGCAATTGTACAAAAGAAAGACAAGCTTCAAGACAGTAAAACATTGCTGACAGAGCAGGTAGAAGAATCAGAAGAAGAGAAATACTTACTTTTACACTTTTACCCCAACTACTTCCTTTGCATTAACAACATGACAATCTTTTCTGGAAAAAACGAACACCTGACTGACAAGTTCAGTGTCAAAAAAGCTTGAATTAAGCCATGTTTCTTTTTTAAGAATGTTTGCCTAGCTTTAAGATAGTTATACAAAAAAATAAACTAGTAAAAATTGAATTTAGAAAAAAAAAAACAAATAGTCGTCCAAGCACTCACATAATTAATTTTTCACATTTTCAACTCTGCTGACGCAAACGTTTTGAATTTTTGAGACTCTATGATTTTTAAAATCGTGCGAAAGTTCTTTAAAAATAGTCAGAAAGCCAGTCTAGTCGATAGGTTCACAAAGCCAGGAACGAGAAGATTTTCAAACCTATGTATAATATTTATGCAACCCAAAAATCATAGTGAATACAAATTTGCTGGGGAGAGTACGATAACTTTGGCGACAAAGTTTAATGACGGATTTGTATAGAACAGTTAAAAACAAGCATTTTTTACTATGGGAGGGGGTGTCTATCTCCCCCCGTTTAGGTGGTAGGGCAATTTAAAAAAATATGTACATTAAATGGAAAAAATAATTAAAAAATAACGGTAATACCCTCAATTAAGTATTATACCTTTTTTTAAAGCCAACACTTTTGTCTATTAGCTTGTTTTTAAATCAAGTCAAAACTATGAATAGTTTTTGAAAAAAATTGTTTTAAAGTCAAAATTTGTGCAAACAAAAGTTAAAAAAAAGGTTTAAAGTGTAATTTTTCAAAACTTTCAGATTATTTACTATTTTTTTTTTTAGAATTCATTGCTCTTATTTAATTTTGATCAAAAACTGAAAACTAGATGACTTTATGTCTTCTAGTTCTTGAGAAAATTGAAAATTACAGATGCCACTGTTGCATACACCCAAACTCGCGCACAACCTTACTGTTGCATACACCCAAACACGCATTACGCATACGCAAATACCATTATTACTATCAAAATAAGACCACTCAAGCAAAAAAAAAGAATTAAATTAAAATAGTAGTTGTGGTTATTTTCAATTTTCTTAAAAACTAAAAGACATAAATTCATCTAGTTTTCAGTTTTTGATCAAAAACAAATAACAGCAATAAATTCTGAAATAAAAACAATTGTAGATAATCTTGAAGTATTGAAGTATTGAAAAAGTTACACTTTAAACCTTTTTTTAACTTTTTTTACTCAAATTTTGAGTTTAAAATTAAATTTTTATTTTCAATTTTCTCAAAAACTAAAAGACATAAAATCATCTAGTTTTCAGTTTTTGATCAAAAACAAATAACAGCAATAAATTCTGAAATAAAAACAATGGTAGATAATCTTGAAGTATTGAAAAAGTTACACTTTAAACCTTTTTTAACTTTTTTTACTCAAATTTTGAGTTTAAAATTAAATTTTTATTTTCAATTTTCTCAAAAACTAAAAGACATAAAATCATCTAGTTTTCAGTTTTTGATCAAAAACAAATAACAGCAATAAATTCTGAAATAAAAACAATTGTAGATAATCTTGAAGTATTGAAGTATTGAAAAAGTTACACTTTAAACCTTTTTTTTAACTTTTTTTACTCAAATTTTGAGTTTAAAATTAAATTTTTATTTTCAATTTTCTCAAAAACTAAAAGACATAAAATCATCTAGTTTTCAGTTTTTGATCAAAAACAAATAAGAACAATAAATTCTGAAATAAAAACAATGGTAGATAATCTTGAAGTATTGAAAAAGTTACACTTTAAACCTTTTTTTAACTTTGTTTACTCAAATTTTGAGTTTAAAATTAATTTTTTCAAAAACTACGCATAGTTTTGACTTGATTTAAAAACTGGCTAATAGAACAGAATGTTGGCTTTAAAAAAAATGCATACAACTTAATTGTAAGTATCACCGTTATTTTTTAATTATTTTTTTTCCATTTTAAATAATAACTTTTTTAAATTGCCCCTCCCGCCTAAACGGGGGGAGATAGACCCCCCTCCTATAGTAAAAAATGCTTGTATTAAGCCCCTCTACCGAAAACCGTTATTATATTTTGGTGCCAAAGTTATCGTACTCGTGCCAATTTGCTTAAAACATCAAACAATTTTTTTTGTAGGACAAAAATAAAAAAAAATATTTTAATAAGGAACACCGATTTTATTTTTATCAAAATATTTGTCTACTGTCTATTATATAAATTATATATTTTATAATAACAAAAGCAAACAGTGTTTGTGTTGCCGAAACAACTGAGTTATTTTTTTTGTCATACTTAAACATATGAAAACTGAAGAAAAAAACTGTGCAAACACAAATGAGGTTTAATTAGTTTGTATGAAATTAAATATTTTTATAGAGCACATAGTGCTTAAGATCTCTTGGCAACTAAATTCCATGTAGAATTTTGATAAATTAATGAATTTTTTACTAAATTTGATCAATAATTTAGGTGTGATTAAATTTAGCGTGAAGAAAGCAAACATTATGTTTATCCAATTTACATACGGCATAACAGTTCAATAAAAGGTAAAACCTATGTACCTATCTTCTTCTTTTTTTTTTAAATATTATAAAATTACTTTATCAAACTTATAATACCTAACGGTTTCTTCTCTTCTTCTCTATCTCCGTAATATCATAATTTTGTAAATATCTTATGCTCGATTTCTTTTTTGTTTGTTAATAAATGCATAACTTACCATATTTGTACATTCTTACTACATTATGCGTGTAGCCTTATGAATTGGAAGTTAAAAATAAATCAAACAACTTTAAATTCAATCATTTGTAAATGTATAAAAACTCTTAGATAATAAGCCTTCAGTGGTTTAGTCATGCATTTAATTTGTATCACTCCTCGGCTTTTAAATTCCATATTCCATATTCCAAATCCCATAATATAATATTTAAATATCCCAATATGGTTTATTAAATCTACCAACTTGCTGCGACTCTACTTAAACGCACGGTGAGCAACTTACATTTTATTAATGTAATTTGTTTCATTTTTGCCAGGCCCACTGAATTGCAGGTACTTATCTATATATTTTGTATTTTTCTTTAACGTCCATTTGGTTGATTGTTGGTTGTTTTATCATTCAGATTCGGTACGGTATGTCTAAAAGTTAATTTGAATCTGAATCTTGAGTGCGTATAGATGGACAAGCGAAAAAATCGTCTCTTTCACATTCCAACATTTCTCTTCGTTGTCTGTTGCGCTTTGCTATCGTTGCACGTGAGTCTTGTCTCTTGTGTCGTGCTTTATCTTACTTGCCTTAAGTTGTATGCACCTTTTTGATTTTCTTTCTAAATAAATAAATTTTTGTTAAGAAAAAAAAATAAAAATTCATCCAAGAAAATTTAAAAATTTTAATACTATTTCCTTAATATGAACATTTGATTTTTGAAAACGTGTAACGAATTTTAAATAAAATATTTGTAACATATTTTCGAACATACAAATAAACTTTATTTGAAAAAAAAAAGCTGCTGTATTTACCAGCTGATGTAGGTACCTAAGTCGTTTTTTTTTGTAAAGTGTGTACATACCTTAAGAAGTAAAATTTATCTAACAATATACCTACGTAACGCATAAATAAAGTGAAGTCCTGTTTTTCTTTATTCTATATCGTCAGTAGTGGTGTGAAAAGGTAAAATGTAAAAAAGGATGGAGCGACTCGACTGTTACATCAGATAGTGAATAGCTGTAGTGAAAGTGACTTTTTATTTGTTTTTTATTTTTATTTTATGCATTAGATTTAAATTTGCTTCTAGGTCTTTGCTTCTTTTGGTCAAACCAAAGGAGTTTTCTACCAATAATTGCAACTTTTTAGTTTGTACCACAAAATATCACATTTCCGCACGTGAATTTCGAAATAAAAGTCACTAGTGTTGTTTTATTTAACGTTTCATTGTCGGTTTTCGGTCATGTTGGTCATCGGTTATTCATCGAGATCATTGTCGTTTTAGTTTGAAAATTTAAATATTGTATTAAATTTTACAATTACGGTGGAGCTATTCGGTGGTCGAAAGTGTGTAGAAAAGAGGTAAAAGATAAACAGTGCTTTTATGCCAAGTGAAAGTGATGTTTACCATCACACGATGGCTTATGAGTTTTTTTGTTGTTTGTAAGTTATTTAACAACGTAACGTTCGTTACCTTTTTGTGCTCAGTTGTGGTGCGATGTTAAAGTCTTAATGAAAACCAGTGCAGAATTGTTAGCTATTAGTGCTACATTTTATCATATTGCAATTTCCTTGACGTGCTATCACCATAAGGGATAGAATCGTTTGTTGTTCCTTTGGTAAATAAGATCATAAAAATGTAGTGAGCATCCGGTTATGAAAAATAAAAGTAAAATGAATACCTACAAAATAATATGTTGCGCGCCATGGAATTGTTACCGATGTGATTTTCTTTTTGTTTGTAAAGTGTGTGGTGTCTGGTTATTGAATAATGAATTACAAATAACGATGTCATAATCAGCTTATGTGCTGTTATGAATGATGATTTTTGCCTTTAAGACGGTTGGTGGTGGGTTTATGGTGTTACAGAAATTCAAGGCCAAAAGAAAGTGAATGCATTAAAAAAACGAAATAGAAATTCGTGATCACTGAGTCTGTATTTTTTTTTTGATTTTATGCATTCTTTATTTATTTATGATCTTTTTCGCAATATTGAATAATAAATTTCTACCTGCGTCATGATAACTCGTTGTTGACAAATTTTTTAGATAAAGAATCGATCGATTGACCTACTTTATTAAAAAAAAAAACAACTTTTTAATCTGGTGCGTATTTTTGATTCAAAGGATTACCTACAATTTAATTTCATACAAGTTATATTGTTTATAAGCGATGTAAACAAATTGTTTTTTAAGATTATAAGGGTATATTTCATTTGAAATATATTTAAGTTTTTGAGCTAAACTATACTGTAGAAGAATTTTTCAACTTTTATGAATTTGTGATAAAACAAAAGGTTTTTTTTGACTAACTTAACAAAGAAGTTATTGTAAACGGTCCGATTTGTCGAATTGAAAATTTTGACATTTTTCTACGTTTCAAGTCTAGAATCTAAATTAAAGATTTTTAGAGATACATAATGTGCATATGTCTGTGTGCGCATACACTCGTACAGTTGTCCATATCTAAAGAACTAGTAGAGATATCAATTTCAAACAAATTTTATTATAAATAACACGGAAAGATGCTGAGAAGACTTTCAAAACAATTAAGTGGTATTTTTTCTATAGCAATTTAAAAAAAAAAATGGAAAAATTTTGTTTAACCCAATAACTCTAGCGACTTGAATTAAATTTTATATTATAAAAAGAGACATGATATCAAACTATAATATAATTTTGAAAAAAATCATTCAACTGTTGTTTATAAATCAAAAAAACTGAAAAAAAAATTGTCATTTCGAATATTTAATGAACAAAAAATAATTTTATGGAACGTAGGATAACATTTTAGACATCTGGTAAAATTTTGATAAAAGTCGAATTAACATTTTACAAAAAAAAAATAAAAAACCTACAAGAAAACATTACTAAACGCTTTTAAAAATTGATTTCCACTCAAATATCTTTTTGAAAATTAAATATATTGGTTTCAACTAATTTCATCTTATAAAAAATATTGTTTTCAACGTTCAGTAAAATTTTGAGTAAAATCTAACTGACAGTTTTCTTACAAAAAATAAAAACCTTAATAAAGCTTGGTAAAAATTGATTTCGAATCAAATATCTTTTCAAAAATTAAAAATATTGGCTTTAAAATAATTTCATCTTATCGAACTTTTTTTTAAACATTCAGTAAGTTTTTTCATACAAATGTTCGATTCTCGATGTATCGGTAATAAATTAAAGTATTGACTTCAAAAAGATTTCATTCTGTGCTTAGTTTTCTAAGAAAAATCTAATCTGTATTTGTTCATACAAGAAATAAAAACATTCAAGAAAAGCTGCTAAAATTAGTTTTCGACTATAAATCTCGTTAGCAAAAATATATTTTGAAATCAAATTATTTCATCATAATCAAAATATTGTTGTTAATTTTTAGTGATTTTTTTTTAAGAAAATGCAACTGACAATTGTTTTAACAAAACAAAAAAAAAAACTGAAAAAGATGAATTGTTTTCGACTCAAGTATTAGGAGAACAAAGAAAGATATTGAATTCAAATTATTTTCTTTCCACATATTAATAACAATTTCAATTGTAAATGGATATTTTAAAAATATATAAATAAATTATTTATCTCACATAAAATATTGTCATGGATAGTTTGTTAAAGTTTTAAGCAATACAAATCGACAGACGGGATGGGAAGTTATCAGCGTGAGTCGCATCCCAACTTCTTTTTTCAAAATGTGTATGCCTTAAGTCCATAAGTTTTGACCCCCCAAGAAATTGATAAATACAATAGGTACATAAAACTAACTTAACTGGGTCTTCTTATTCGAATTTAATATATTTTTTCCCAAACAAAATTATCAAAAAGATGGAAAACACGAAAAATCTACAAAGAAGTTAAAATGTACGAGTATTACATACTTAATAAAATTTCTTAGTTAACTTTTGTATTTATCTTGCTATTTTATGGTATAGCAAAAATTGCCAAATTTTTGTGCACATATAAATTTGTGCAATTTTTTTATATTGTAAAAAGTAAATTCTTTTTTTTTTTTTGTCATATAATTTTGTATTAACTGAATAACCTATTCCAAAGTATCAGAGCAAGATAGAACCTACAAAAAACGCAAAAAATCAAAATTTAAAATTTGTCTTATTTTGCAAATTTGGTATTAATCGAATATAATATAATTGCGCCTTTTATGTTTGTTAGTTTATTATTAAAAATGCTGACCTTTTTTTGAGGTATCGAATTTTGAAAACAATTTTTTTTTTTTTTGAAATACAGGAAAAATATTAACATTTTTGATCATCAAATACCATTTAGACAATATTATGATTAGGTTTGGCTAAGGTGGCTCAGTACCTGATAAATCAAAACACTTAGAGCAGTAAGTACCTCCTCGTTAAACCATTTATACCTAGTAATGAAGTTTTTGAGAATGTCGGAATTTCTTAGATCACTAGGATCGTTACGGTGGAGTCTACTTTTTTGTGAGAGGGCAGGACAAGAAGATGAGAAACTGTCTCCTCTTTTAGCTTCTGCAAAAATCATTTGCATAAGCTCCAAGTCGGGAAGCATTTACAACCAGTATAAAGACACCTACAACGAATCTTAATTGCAATCTACCAACAGAAGTGAATTGCTTCGAGTTTAAGCATTGCTCAAATATGGCAAGTTAAGGTATTGATTCACTGTGGTTCGCTTTCTTTATGGTATCATGCTTTAGCATAAGTTAAAAGTATCTAAGGGTATACCGATGTTTTAACCTGACAAAGGTAAAGTTGTTCCATTTCGTGTTCTTTGTCAGCTATGCATTTAGCTGGAATGAATCTTTGAGCTGATACCAAAATAAGGTGGATGTTGAACGGTTTTGCAATCTCTACGAGATATGGTCCACCATACTTTTACTTCATATGTAAGGATCAGCCTAATGATCGAGATGTGTACCAAATGTTATGTGTGTCATGTGGGTTTGAAGACCCATAAAAAAGTACTTTTTTGCAAAATTAAAAAAAAGAATGTTAAAAAAATACGAATCAAAATTATGTCTTCCGTAGTTCACAGCAGTTGATAATGAACCTTCAATAGACTAGTATTTCTAAAAGTAAAAACTTTTGTTTTAGTGCTAATAAGATGATGTTTTTAGTGCTCTTAAACAAAAGTTAAAATTTGTTTCTTAATTATTAATTAAATGGTGGCCGGTTAATGGAACCAAACTAAAAGCATTTGTACTAGTAACTAGTTTAGTCTAGTACTAGTATAATTATTTGTAAAGATTTGATAATATATATATATATAAATTTCAATTTTATCATTTAAAATGCAATTGAAAATGTTTCCATTTTTTAAAATGAAAAAATGCATTCTTATAGCTCCTTTTATTCAATGTACAAATTTCAGTGCTTGTAGACAGATTTTTATTAAATGTATGCGTAATGTAAAATTAAAGTTTTAAATAAAATCGCATACAAAATTATCGATTTGATAATTGTATAAGTTTGATAAAGCGTATGCGAAAGTATTTGCAAAAAGAATAATGTTTGATTTAAAATGCTATTCACGTAGATATTACGCTTGCATTCAATAAATGTCTGCCAATGATTAGAAATGGCTTCCTCGAACTCAATCGCCAATTCCCGTACTAACAAATACACATAAACGCAGAACCTTAATAATAATAAATTATAAAAAGTTCAAAGATGAAAACCATTTTAAAGGTCTGATGTGATTAGGTATACAGCAAATTATAAATAAATGCTAATTGATCTACTGTTTCAAGTCTATCGTTGTAATGAACACGTTTTCTTATGCCACTGGACTGGGTCAAACGGTTAGAGTATGTTATCATTTTGTTATGGTGTTGTAAATCAATTTTTATATATAACAAAAATAATTTGTCAATATATATGTAACTATTATGGTGCCTTAAATGAATATTTATATTAAATATAAATAAAATTTAATCGAATCAGAACAAAGTACATTTTATTTCTTTAGTAAATCTCCTTTTTCCGACTCTCAAGCTAGACAAATTTTTAGAAAATTAAAATTAATTAATACCTTGTTGAAAGAATTAAATTTTTGTTAATATAAAAACATGATACACTGACAATAAAAATAAATAATAAATTAGGTGGCGCAACAGTCCGTTGAGAACTAGGGCCTAGTGACTTACAACTCTCAACCATTCCTGTGTGCGAGTAATGTTGTCAGGGATAGAGGGGACCTACAATTTAAAGCCGAGGCCGAAGGGCTAATTTGAGAAAGCACTTTTCATGACAAAAATTACTCTTGGAGGAATTGTCAATTCCTCGCAAGAGGCAGTACCCGTGAAAAAAACTTTAGATGGCACAGGCAGCGACAGAACCCAAGACTGACACTGAATAATTTATTTAAAATATTGGTTTTAATTTAAAAAAAAAAATGTATTCAGTATAAAAATTCAGGTGACAACTTTTTAACGAAACACGAAAATCTACATAAAACAGAAAAAAACTGATAAGAAATGGTTTCCGACTCAAGTAATAGACGAAGGAAGATATTGCATTCAAATTATTTATCTCATACAAAATGTGAATATTTTGTTGAAGTATTAAGTAAGAAAAATCGACAGATCAAAATGTAGTACCTGTGGCCAGAGGGTGCAAAGGCAAGGATTAAACCCAAGTTCTTGGCGTGATAGCACTAGGAGTCGATTGTATTGTAAAATATTTCCTGTATTTTAAAATTTAAAAATGCACCTGCAAAAAAGTTTGTTCTCAAAAATGTACATGCCATTTGGTTTCTCAAAAAACTTAATTTTTCATAATTTGTATTTGAAAATCATTAGAGCGTTCTTTTTTATGTAGGTAGGTAGGTAGAAATGGCGATTAGCGCTGTAGTGCGCCGTTTTGATACCAAAACTCGTTTGACCTGTGATAGAAAGGAAAAGATTTATAGAGAAGCTTCATAGTGATTAAGTTAGAGCCATTTTGTCACATTGAGAAAAAAGATTAGGTCTCTAATCTTTGTCTCAGATAGCTCATCAAGTTCGTGAAAGAATGCTTCCCCAAAGCATTTCATTCTAGTGTTTGCCAAAGCAGGACATTTGCAGAGGAAATGGATTATCGTTTCACTTCCTCTTTGGTCACTACAACTACGGCAAAAGGTGTTGTAAGAGATACCCAACTTCTCTGCATGAACTCCTATAGGCCAATGTCCGGTACAAACCGCAACAATCCTGGCTATGTCTTACCTTGGCCTGCATAGAAGATCGTTTGTACGGGTTTTATTATAGGTGGGCCATATCTTCCTAGATATAATGCAGTTGGGTAAATTGCTCCACCTTTCAAAGCAGCAAGGAGATTTACCCTTCATAGCACCAAGAGGAATGTTAACCATTTCCGCAAGTGAGCTATGAAGGGCCGATCCTTGCCTGGCTAGCTCAGAAAAGATACTAGAACCAACTCCGCACTCCATCTTTGAGCCGTCAGTAAAGATGGTTGCGTCGAAACCTATCGACACGATGTCATCCTCCCAATCTTCTTTGGATGGGAAAATAACCTTAAAACCCTTACTAAGGCTCAAAGTAGGAGTGCAGTAGTCAGTGTCTACCGAGATAATATCTGAGGGAATCAATTTCGTAGTGTTGCTGTGACCATAAGGTTTTGACAACCAGCTGTTTGATTCCTTCAGCCTAATAACGCTGCAGGAAATTATGTATTTAATAAAAAGGTCGATTGGTAGAAGATCCAAAATAACGTTTAAGGCGTCCGTTGGGCAAGTACGCATGGCCCCTGTGGTGCCCACGCAAGCTGTTCTCTGAACCTTCTTTAGCTTATCAATATTATAGGCTTTGCTAAGAGCAGGCCACCAAACAATCGAACCATATGTTAAGATTGGACGTACTACGGCTGTGTACGTCCATAAAATCATCTTCGACTGAAGTCCCCACTTTTTGCCGAAAGTTTTGCTGCAGGCGTAGAAGGCAACTCAAGCCTTCTTAACCTGTACTTCAATATTTCGTTTCCAGTTTAATTTAGGTTCGAGTATAACTCCGAAATATTTTGCACTGGAAGACAATGATAGGATTTGACCGTTGAGTCGAGGTAGCGTGAGGGGCGGTAATTTAGTTTTGGTGGTAAAGAGCATCAGTTCAGTTTTACTTTGGTTAACTCCTAGTCCACAACTCGTGGCCCAGCTGCTAACTTTCTTCAAAGCTGACTCCGTGATTTCACTAATCACAGAGGTGTACTTTCCTGACACCAATAGCACCAAATCATTCGCATAGGCTACCGCCTTCACTCCACATCTCTCTAATTTAACGAGAATTGTATCCATGACCAGAAGCCATAGAAGAGGCGAAAGGACACCACCTTGGGATGTTCCCCTACTCACGTGTTTTGTTGCGATTGTATTGCCTAGAGTGGCTCGAATCTTCCTACCACTTAGCATGGAAATAATCCATTCTCGAATGAAGTATTCTACACCGAACTTAACGAGCGATTCTTCTATGGATTCGGTAAGGACGTTGTTGAAAGCACCTTCTATGTCTAAGAAGGTGGCAAAAGTAAATTCTTTATAATGGATTGTTTTTTCTACAGTACGCACTATCTCATGGAGGGCAGTCTCCGTAGATTTGCCCTTAAGATAAGCATTCTGAGAGCTTTCGAGAGGTCGTCCAACTAGGATTTCTCTAATATGGTAATCAAGAATGCGCTCCAAGGTTTTAAGCACAAAAGATGTTAAGCTTATTGGTCTGAAATCCTTCGCGGATTCGTGACCTCGCCTACCCACTTTCGGGATAAAAACTACTTTGACCTGTCTCCACGACATGGGCACATGTTTGAGAAGGAGGCATCCTTTGAAAATTTGTTCCAGCCATGGAGCTGCCACATCATGCAACTTTTGAAGCATAACTGGCAGTATGCCATCCATGCCTGGGGATTTATATGGAGAGAAAGTATTGATGGCCCACAAAATATTTTCTCTGGTTATAACGGAATTGACTTGCTCCACATGAGCTATGTTTAGCTCTGTGGTTTCACGCGGTTCGGGGTTATCACTGTCGCAACCCAGAAAGTGCGTCTTCATCAGTAGCTCAAGAGATTCGGCTGAAGAGGCTGTCCAGGTTCCAACAGGCTTTTTCAGAAATGAAGGATTACAATGTTCCTTCGATAAAACTTTGCTGAGCCTTGCGGAGTCCTTTATGTCTTCGATTGATTGGCAGTATTCTCTCCAGCCTTGTCTTTTGGCTGCTGACAGGGCTTGCTTGTAAATTTTAACAGAGTCTTTATACGGTTGGTAAAACTTATGTTTGTAGCAGATATTGAAAATTGTCCTCGTTATTTTCCTAAGACTGGACAGTTCTTCATTCCACCAAGAAGGGAGGGTTTTACGGCTATATTTAACTGGGCAAGAGACTCTAAAAGCTTTACTTATAGAAGTTTCAAAGGTTTTCACCTTTGATTCAAGGTCTACTTTCGATTCTGTGAGATTCGGTAAGTTGCTCAGTTTGAAATTAGCAATTTGACTGCATTTCTACCAGTCAATTCTTTTGGGATATCTATAAGGCGGAGGGTTTTTCGACTCGAAATTAATTTGAAAAAGAATCCACTTGTGATCCGAAAACGAATTCAAAGGGGAAATTCTCCAATTCTCCACTAATAAATTACGGTTGTTTACTAAAGTAACATCAAGCACATCCTCCCATCCATCATAATTTTCCGAGCTCGGAAAGACGAAAGTGGGAATATTGCCTCTGTTACCAATGGTTATATTATGTTCAATAATAAAATCAAAAAGTGACTCACCTCGTTCGTTGATCTCAGAACTTCCCCAAATTGTATGCCGAGCATTTGCGTGGCCTCCGATCAGAAGGTTTGCCTTTTTGATCTTAGCTTCGGTTATGATTTTGCACACCTCCTCCGGAGGTGATGGTGCATTATGGGTAGAGTAAAAAGAGGCCAACAGCAAACCCTGCGTATTCTTATCTTCAAATCTGACAACTGTCAGATCGGGAGTGCTAAAATTTGGACATAAAAAACCTTTTAAATGTTTCTTAGCTAAAATACAAGTTCTGGGATTACATTGTTCTTGATCTGCTGTTTTATAAAAGAGATCGTATTGGTTGTCTTGGAGGCCTCGCACCTTGAGGCCGTTTATCCACGGTTCTTGGATAATGCCAATGTCGAAGTTTTCCTCCCTAAGGAAAACTCTCAGATTATCAGAAGCACACTTAGAGTGCTCATGAGCGGCCACCAAATGCGAGCCTTCGGTTGTCTAGGGATGTCCTTAGCCGGGATAAGCTTGAGCTTCAAGCCCTCCCAGTCATTGCTAACCTTAGCAATGCTTTCACTAAGGAAATCCCTAGAAAACCTGTCCGCACACTTGATTACCCTATACCCCCTGAGCATCTCGCCAGAGTCAAAACTAGGGTAGGGCCCTCACTGTTTGTTATAGTGTATGAAAACACCATCTCAGAGAGCTTGCCCTCAATAGAGTTCCACACGTTCAGCAGACCTTTGCTGTTTGTGGAGAGCTCATCCACAACTGTTACTTGGAGGTCATCCCTGACAACCTCACTAAGAGTACGCAGTTGCGCTGCTCCAGAAGATCGTGCTTTCCCTGGCTTTGTTCGCCCGTCAAGCTTGCTCTTTTTCTGAGACGGGCAGATCTCTTCCTGAGATCTGTTTTGCTTAACGGCCTTTTCTCGGCCGTCCCTCTCATCTTGGGCATCCCTCTCATGAATCACAGAGGAGCCTTCGCTCTGACGAAACGGCTGTTTTTTAGCAGTCAGCTTGACCCCATAGTGAAGGTAATTTGCTATACATGGCCCTCATACGGCCGATGATCGTTTATGGTTGTCCTGTGTGGTTCAACGTTGTCCCTTCCCAGATGGAGAAGTTTCGGGTGTTCGAGCGGCAGTGTTTACGATGCTGTACCGGCTTATATCGAACAGCCGAATCTTCTTACGTGCATTACTATTCCAACGAGGTCCTATACAACGGGGCTCGAATCAACAGAATTGACAATTTCGTGATAGAACTCGTTCGAGGTCACATTGCAAGAGCTATGTCTTCGACCAACAATTTAATTTTCGGGGCGTTCTATCCGAACGACGAGAATTTTGAAAGTGCACGCTTGAGCGGCTTCATTCCACCAGAGGCATTCCTCTTTTTAGATAGATGCGGTCTGATACAGGATAGATTGGCAGTTCCCCTAATCTACCACGTCAGACGACGAACCGTGGATAGACGACTCCTGTACAATCGGGACGTCATGGTACAAGGCGGAGCAGAGCTTATTCGGTTCAGTAGGGCTGTGTCCGAACGGGACCGAACTGATAGGGTGAAGCAGGAGAACCAGTTTTGGTGGCTTCAATCAGCACTTGATAGTGGATAGTCGGGATGGGGTTTAAAGCCTTGGCCGGCTTACATACTTGTTTTATAGTTTTATGGTTTAGTTTTAAGTAGAATAGGCATGATGGCACAAAAAAAATACAAAAAATACAAAAAAAACATGGAATAGAAAAAAAAAGACAGTAAAATATGAAAAACAAAAAACGTTAGATAGTTAGATTTGCTGCTGTGGTTGTTCTAGTTTTAAGTAGTTTATAGGTAGAATAGGTAGTTTTAGTTAGCTTTAAGTTTTATATTGATGACCTTATTTTAAGTAGTTTTTAAGTAAAAATAAAAAAGGATATTGATATTAGTTTTTTTTTGAAATTTTCTAATGAATACAAAAATAAATAAAATGGAATTGAAGTTAAATAGATCTTAGGGCCGAAAGGCATTAGCATTAAGTATTATTGTTTAAATTAGAGTGTCCGTATGGGACCAGTAAGTTAGTTGTAAGTTATGGTTAATTAGGATAGTTTTATGAATTTCTGTCTAGCTTTAAGATAGGTTTAAGATTGAATTAATAAAAATGAATTTAAAAAAAAAATTATTCATATACGTTTTACTTTTCAATTTCGGAAAAAGCATATTTTAGTCGAAAATCAATTTTTAACAGCTTTTTAGTAATTTTTTTTATGTTTTGTAAACAAAATTGTGAATTCGATTTTTCTCAAAATTTTATCAGATTTAAAAAACGTTATTCTTCTTTGAATAGAATTATTTTTTTCTTTTCAATTTGATTTTTAATTTATAAAAAAATATATCACAATATATAAAATAAAATTGACATTGAAGTCGCTAGCGTTATTCGTTCGTGAGATATTTTGGGTTAACCAAAATTTTCAATGCGAATCGGCTCAAAACATTAATATCCAAGTTCGAACTTAATCGTTTGAGCTGTAGGTGCAAGGACAGGTAGACCGCGGGGGACCTACTTTTTTCGACTTCTCTACCATGGTAATGTCATGTTTGATTAAAATCTCGAGTTCGAAACTGCAAAACTTGCCATATAAAGGGTGATATTTTTAAAAGCTATAGGAAAGTTTTAAAAAAAAACACACATACAATTCAGAAAAATGCATGAAATCTTTATTTGAATCGATAGAACGGTTCGTATTATTTAATGTTTGAAGAATATTTCATGCAAATGTTGACCTTGGCTGCGCCTCAAATGGTCCATCCGCTTAGTCCAATTTTTGCATACTCTTTCCAACATTTCGGCCGCTATCTCACGAATAAATGCTTCAATGTTGTCTTCCAATGCGTCAATTGAAGCGGACTTGTCTGTATAGACATGAGCTTCAACATAGCCCTACAAAAAATAGTCTAAAGGCGTTAAATCGCACGATCTAGGCGGCCAATTGACCGGTCCCGAACGTGAAATAAAATGTTCACCGAACTCGCCTCTCAATAAGTCCATTATTGCGCGTGATGTGTGGTATATGGCACTGTCTTGTTGAAACCACATGTCATACAAGTCAAGCTATTGCATTTTGGGCAAAAAAAAGTTGGGTATCATCTCACGGTAGCGCTCACCATTCACAGTTACGTTACGATTCGCATCTTCTTTGAAGAAGTACGGTCCAATGATGCCACCAGCCCATAAACCGCACCAAACTGTGACTTTTTCTGGATGCATTAGTAGCTCTTGCAATACTTCTGGCTGATATTCTCTCCAAAATCGACAATTCTGCTTATTTACGTACCCTGACCATATTTACATACGTAACTGACCATAAAATGGAAGAAGCGCGCGCGATGAACTTTCTTAACAGAGCACGCATTTTGATAATAAAATTCAATAATTTGCAAGCGTTGTTTGATTTATGGTTAAATTATAGACCAAACTGAAGATGTTTGACAGAGAAACAAAACACTAAACGTGCGTCAGTTGTTTAAACCAGTGTTTCCAAAAAGATAATAGCTAAAAAATCACCCTTTAGTTCGTATATGTCGCAAGTAAAAAAATGAACATTAAACACTTTTTATTTGCATTTATTAAAACGCTGAAAAACTAATTTGATGTGAAAATTTCAGTTGGAGTACTGTAATATATCGAGTTCAAAGTTCTTGATTAAAATATAATTTGATCTGCATCACAACACAAAGCCAATTACGTCAAAGTATATTCCTTTTAGAAGGTTACTTGGCATCAGTGCCCTTGACCTGAGGAATTTAATTAGTTATTAAGCTAGTTAATTTAAAATAATTATCATTTAAATCAACAGATAGATTGCTTTCTTAGAGGTTTAATTGTAAGACTATCTGCCCCACTGTTTAAGTACACACATATGTAGGCATGTGTCGCTAGAGCATTATGTATTAGATCTCAGGCGAAAATAAAAACAAATATAAGTACATACCTATACATACATGATGAAAATAGGTGAATCTAGATAAAGCCAAAGAGTCATTCAATCTGACGAACGGATGTACCTAATAAGTAATATGATTGTTTATTTAAAAAATAAAAATTATATATAACTTCTAATGCAAATGCAGTTAACAATTGCAGACGCTTTGGATTAAGTAATCGTTCACGTTCACGTTCGTCGAATCAAAATCGTTCTTTCCGTTTCGGGGAATGTACTAATTCCGTGTGGTGGTTTAACGGACTTAATTTTACTTAAAAGTGACAGACGGTGCAAATTTTGTTTTGTTGAGCTGTGGTGTTGGATGCATGATTTATTAAATAACAGTATACTATATATTCGATTAGGTTTTATTTGTATTATTTAAATTATTTTTACTGTCTAACTACAAAGCGAGAGAGTCCTAAATAATCACAGACAATAATATTGTGTTTTCGTGCAGTTAACAGTTGTTCCTCGTAGGTAAGGTACCTAGGTATAAATAAATTGAAAGAAATATCCGTTGAAAATCATTGATTAAATACCTACCTCTTGCCTAACTTATACGAGTACGTACATAGGTAATATACGCATAAGAAAAAGGAACGACATTAGGTATGTAGCTGTTGCTTTAATTTATTTATTTTCGATTTTTTTTTTTTGAAAAAGGAATTCGACGTTAAATTTTACTTCGTCTTAATTATGTCAATAGATTCGAATTTAGCAGTTAAGTCAATAATGGCAGATTTTTCGCAAAACATTCAAAACAATTTTCTATTAATCATGTAAACACCCAATTTTATCTGTCAAACGTGACAGCGACAAATTTGGCAGTCAATCGTAGCGTCGGAAAATTTTCTATCAACAAATTGGCCGACTTCTGGTTACTGTGTTTACTTGTTAAAGTACCCAATTTTTTGTATTTTCAAATAATTGGACGATTGCCCAATAATTGTATATTGTATGATGTTCTTTCCAAACAACATCATCCAATTTTTAATTGAATGACAGTTTTTGAGCAGTAAACAACTACAAACGTTTACAAATTTTGCAAGTTAGTCATTATTGTCCGTTTCATTATTGTTTCACTTGTTTTTTTTTTGTATATTTTTAACTTCCAATAGGAAGTTATTGTAATCGGTTCAATTTGTCGAATTGAAAATCTTGACATTTCTCGACGTTTCCAGGTCCAATTTTTTTAGAGAGATTTCTGTCTGTGCGTGTGTACGTTCGTTCGTGCGTTCGGGAACCTTTTTTCGTCGTCCATATATCAAGAACCAGTAGAGATATCGACATCAAATAAATATTGTTATAGTGTTAATAGAGCAGAAAGATGCAAAAAGGACTCTCAAGAAAATTGAGTTTGTGGTTTTTTTTACAATAGCAATGTAAAAAAAAGTGAAAATTTTTTTAACCCACAATATCTCACGAACCAATAACGCTTGCGACTTAAAATTAAATTAAATTTATATATTGTGACGAGATACCAACAAAATAAAATTAAACAAAAATAAAACTAAAGGCTTTTTTATAAATACAAAAAAAAACTGAACAAAAATAATTGTTATCTCGAATATTTTACAAACAAAAGCGGATTTTATCTCCAAGAATAACGTTTTTGACATGTGGTAAAATTTTGAGAAAAATCGAATCGACAGTTTTTTTTACAAAAAATAAAAACCCAAGAAAAAAAAAAAGAAAAAAAAGTTTAGCCGTTGTTCGGATTCGGCATATAAACTGTAGGTCCCTTCCATCTCTGACAACATTACTCGCACACAGGAATGGTTGAGAGTTGTAAGTCACTAGGCCCTGGTTCTTCGTGGACTGTTGCGCCACCTAATTTATTTATTTTTTAAGAAAAAACATTACCAAAAGTGCCAATACCTTTTTTTTTTAATTAAAAATATTGGCTTCAAACTAATCTTATCTTATAGAAAATATTGTTTTTGACATAAATCTAAAGTCAGTTTATTTCATAAAAATTAAACCCTACAAAAGATACTACTCAAAATTTGTAAAAATTGATGTTCGATTCACGATGTCTCGTGAATAATTGAAGGTATTTATTTACTTCAAAATGATTTTATTCTGTGCTAAATTTTCTTAGAATAATGCAATCTATGTTTTTTTTATATAAGAAATGAAAACTTTCAAGATATGTTAATAAAATTGGTTTTTGACTCAAAATCTAATTAACAAAAACTGATTTTGAAATCAAACTATTTCATCATGCACAAAATATTCTTGTTAATTTTTAGTTAAGTTTTTAGAAAAATTCAACTGACAACTTTTTTAACAAAACACGAAAAACTTACAAAAACAACAAAAAACTAATAAGAATTGGTTTTCGCAAGACAAATCGGTGTGGGAACTTATCAATGTGGGTCGCATCACAGCCTCTTTTTTTAAATGTTTTTGCACGACCACTTCTAAAATAATTTGTCATATCCTCTTTCATCTGCCGAGAAAATTGTCTTCTAATAAATCTACCAATTTGTTTGTTTTCTAAAGTCTTTCAAGCGTGTAAACAGACAATTTGTAATTGAAAGATAAAAAATCGTCGGCAGTTGTCAGCTGATTTTGGACCAAGAAGTTGTCTATTATTTGGATAGAAAATTGTCAGTTGTTACCTAATATTGGATCATCCAATCGTGTATACTTAGCTTAATGCTTGAGACTCATATTATAGTTCAATTCGCAAATGTATATAGTGAGCAAAGGTTTGGGGCTAAATTGTTACTAATATCTTCCGGTTGTAACGACTTGAATGCTGATTTACTTTATTTCAAACGATTTCAACACCTTACTAGCTCTTAATAATTTGTTAAAGTTAAAATCACGGAATGGCTACTTTAACTTTTAGCAATTTTCTAAATCCATATGGCATCTGTACAATTATTCTTATAAGGGCAGTGGATGACATGGTTCAGTCAACAGTTGGGAATTATAATTTAAAGGTCCGTTTAAGTGTGTTTGTTTTGTTTATTTTCACTAACTGTCCCTGTTTAAACATGTTCCGATGCTGTTTTTTAAATAACAGCCAATTCCGAATTTACTAGTTAGCATTTTAGCAACACGAAAAACAGAAGTTTAAAATTTTGGAGTTATTTAACTAAATTGTTAGGCACTTAACAAAAGGTTGATTAAAGTTTTGCACCAATAAAATTTTCCAAAAATTATTTCGTTTTCCTGTGTTGCCTACAATTAGGTTTATTTTAATGCACCAAGAGTGTGTTAAGCTTATCAGACGCTGTTGGCATGGATGTGACCAGCTTGCTTACTGTTTAAGCATTCTGGCTTGCAGGCTTTAAACGAATAGAGCGGAATACGTTACCGTTACCGATTACAACATTTAAGGGCTGTGGAATATACACTATACAGTGCATAAGGGCTCTGACTCTGATGGCGATGACGGAACTGTAAGCGAAACAAGCCCTTCAATAGCTAAGGCCTTAAATGTGTTGCTTTTTGTTAATAGTTTTTGGTTTTGAAACCACAACTCTAGAAGTAACACTGTTGAAATTGAATAGAAGTTTAAATTTCTTTACCTCAAAAGCAAAAATTAGTCAACTATAACACAGATTATTTATTTATAATTCGTTAAATACTAACGTTAACAATTCTTATTAATATAATATATTCTTAAAATCTAAAAACTTAAACTAGACTGTTGAAAAATATTAATTTGCAATTTATACTTTTTATATTATCATTTGGTGAATAAATACAAGAGTGAAATTTATTATAGATTTCAATTAATTGATTAAAGGGGCCATGTGCACCATAGTTTGATCTGCTAAAATTAGTATTCAATGGTTTCTGGAGTCATACACTTGAACGACTAAAACTAAAGTTTAAACTACCAAGAACTGATGGTGATGAAATTTGTCCGTTTATTATTCCAACAATACAACAAAACTGCAAGTACATCCTATGATTTGTCAAAGAAGGAAGATTTATGAGAGAAAGTCTTTGTGGATAAGGCGGTAATGTATGAATATCATGAAACCACGAAAGGGAACGTAGACAAAAACGCAAAAATCTTCTCTGAATGGCTTAGAGTGTGACGTTTACGGCCGGCGCGGCGTAGTGAAGTGACCATACTGTACAGGCATATTCCAGGAATGGTCTCGCAAATGAAACAAAAAGTAATTTTAAAAGATATGGGTCACGGAAATCACGACGAAATCTCTTAATGAAACCCAGAACTCTATTTGCTTTTTTAATTATGAAGTTAATATGTTATTATTTCAGAAGTTCTGAAGTTTTTTTTTTTTTTTTTTTTTTTTATTTTATCAAAATCTTAAGGCTAACTTAAAGCTAGACAAAAATTCTTAAAAAAAAACTAGCTTAAATTTCAAAAAACTTAAAAAAATCTTACTGGCCCTATGCGGGTGCTCTAAGTTAATCCATTATCTTATATCTACTGCCTTTCGGCCTAAGAACAATTTAAATACTAAATAACAAGAACTTAATCTAAAACCAAGAAAATTTAAAAGAAAACTTGGTGTCTTTATCATTATTTTTTTATTTTATATAAAACTTAAAACTTAAAAAAAAAAAAAACCGAAACCGAAACCGAAACCCATTATAATACTTAAGCTACTTAAAACTAACCAAAACCAATAATACTACTTAAAAATACTTAAAACTACTTAAAACTGCTTAAAAACTACTTAAAAACTAGAACAGCCACAGTAAGTTCTGAAGTCTTAAATTAAGTATGTAGAGTATATCTACTTATATACTATAATTATAAGAATTTCGTTTTTATAAGCACATAAAGTACTTGGATAAATTGGATTAATTGTATTTATTTTTATTTAAAGAATGTTTCGTTTGGATATATCGACATCCGTCTATAACGACGGAAAATGCTACAGTATTTTCATTTCGTACTCATTGTTAATATGCCAAAAAACCATATCTATTCCATATTGTAAAAATCCAACAGAAGCTTCATTTCACATTTTGTATTTCTCATATACCCACAGTTAAAGTTTTACGAACATAATTAGACAAAACCAAAAAATCGTCAATTTGTTTAAATTTATCATGAATATTATCCCGAAGAATAAAGTAAAGAATATATATAAATAAAAAAAGTAAATATTTTAATTCAGGAGTTTCGTCCGAAAAATCGTTAACCCGTAATATTTTTGTTTCGCCGAATTTTAAAAAGCTATCAGGTGTTTCGCGAGAAAAAGATTTCATTTTGAATTTAGAAACTGACAGTTCGAAAAATAGGTGTGTTCAGAAAATAGCTCTCAAAAAATTTTTAAATGTTGCAATTTTATGTTTAAATTATTGACATTGATTGCCGTGATGAGACTTTTAATCCTTTTCCAAACCATTTTTGATCAAGCGGGTATACAATAATAATAATAATAAACAATTTCGACGAAAATCGTACATTATAGTTTTGTTGTCTTCCTCTTTGCCTCTAAAATTAAGTGAAATTTTAATATGTCAAATGTGTGACATTTCGCCCGAATTTAATGCTTATGACTAGTGAAATTTTTCAAACTTGAATTTTATTCCAAGTGAAACCCAAAGTAAGGGAAAAGAAAAAAGGATTTTTTTTAAGGTGGAATTACGTTCAGGTGAAACTCCTGAAAGGGCTGACTATTTATTTATTCAATTTCTAAGGCCGCGTTTCCATTTGCAAGTCAACTCGCGGAAGTCTTGCAGAAGTTTCTTGCAATCGCGTTTACATTGTCATGTGAATTCTTGCAATTTCTTCTGCAATAAATGCCTTGCAAGAAGCTCGCGCATCATACTGTCGCAATTTATTGCAGATGTATTTACACTAGGAGAGCAATTAATGTCGCAAGAAATCTGGTTGTTTACTTAAAATTGTGAAGTCATGGCGAGAAAACGTCAACGATTAGCAGCTGCGATGATAATTTTCCCATCTGTCTGTCTATTTGTATTGCTTAAAAGTTTGTAGGTTTTCGTGTTGGGTTAAGAAAGTTGTTAGTTGAATTATTCTTACAAATTTTAAAATTATCAACAATATTTTTCATATGAAGAAATAGTTTAGTTTGAAAATCTAGTTTTGTTAAATAGATTTTTAGTCGAACAACATTTTGTACCAATTTTAGTAGCATTTCTTAAATTTTTAATTGGATGAATGAAATTAATTTGAGAGATATCAAGTTTTTATTTTTTGTAAAAAAAACTGTCAATTCGATTTTTCTCAAAATTTTACTGAATATTGACAACAATATTTCTTAAAAGATAAAATTAGTTGAAAGCCATAATCTCAAATTTTTGAAAAGATATTTGAGTCGAAATTAAATTTTTACCAACTTTTATAAAAAAACTGTCAATTCGATTTTTCTCAAAATTTTACCAGGTATTAAAAACTTTATTTTTCGTGGCACAAAATTGTTTTGGAGATAAAATAATTTTATGTTCGTAAAATTTTCGGAGTGACACATTTTTTTTTTTATTTATAAAAAAACCGTTAATTGGATTTTTTTCAAAAAATATATTTCTTTAGTATCACGTTACAATATATTATATAAAATTTAATTCAAGTCTCCAGCGTTTTTGGTTCGTAAGATATTTAGGGTTAACCAAATGTTCACCTTTTTTTAACCTGCTATGGTAAAAAAACCGCCCACGCAATTTTCTTGAGATCCCTTTCTGCATCTTTCTGCCTTTTTATCTGTATAACAAAATTTATTTGAAATCGATATCTCTACTGGTTCTGGAGCTATGGACGACGAAAAAAATTTCATCAAATCAAATTTTCAATTTGACAAATCGGACCCATTACATTCCTATGGGAAGTTAAAAATGTCAACTTGGGTTCGAGATTGGATTTTGAAAAGACGGGATGCTGGTGCCTTCTATAATTTATTAAACGAATTAAATATAGAAGATGCTTAGCAATACTTCAATTTCATTCGCATGACCGCAATTGATTTGGAAGTTTTGATATTGAAAGTGGGTCCTATTATAAAAAAACAAGACACTCGATTCCGTGAGTCAATATCACTGAAGGAAAGACCAGCCACTTGCGCGAGATATACGAAACTATTTCGATAAGCTGCAAGAACTGTCGCGAATCGATGCAAAAGTGTTTAAACAAGCAATTAATTGCACTTGCAAATACTCGCAAGAAGTTATGAAAGTACTGTCAAGGTCTTTAGGATACATTCTCTGAGTGTTTTGAATGATACCAATTACACTTTAAAGATATGATCAAGGGTAAACAAAGTTAAGTCTATAAAATTTTATTTAAGATACAAGTCCTTACATTCAAAGCTTTAAGTAAAGTAAGTAAAGCAAGGATCTGTTTGACATGAAGTAGTTAAAATACAGACAAATCAGCTTTTCAAAACTCAAGACAACAAAGAAATGTAAGATTTTTTTTGGAGAAGAATCACGATACGAACACCCTGATTTAACTGTCTTATTAAGTTTTTGACTACATACACACTATAACATTCACAATTTTAATATTTCATTTCTTCTAGTAGACATTTCGAAATAAAGCTAAGGTTTACCTATCTGTATTACTATGCACATAACGGACAATTTAAATTCAGAGGGTCAATTGACGCCACTTCAAAATTTTTACTATGGAACTAATATATTCATTACTGGTGGAACAGGGTTCTTAGGAAAAAGTGAGTTTTCAACGACAATATTTCTTTATTTTACTCGAATTATTAAATTTATTAATTTTATTTACAAAAACAACCTTTCTGTTACATTTGCTTTTTTAAGTTCTGCTAAATAAACTTTTTACATCATGCCCTGGAGTTGATATGATATACATTCTAATCAGGAATAAAAAAAACAAAGATGTACACACAAGAGTTGAAGAGATATTTCATGACCCGGTAAGTTTTTAAAAGTATGATTTTATATTTAGTATTAAATTCATAACATCTGGTCATAACTTTAACTTCAAACCGAAAACTAGCATTAAATATTTCGTTTTGAATTATTGAGCGGCATTTACAAGGAAAAGAGTCAATTTTTTTCTACTGGCCTTAAAGAAGCTTAAGTATTTTTTCGATTCTATAAGCAATTGTACTTGATTTATTTCAATGTGGACTACTATGACTATGAACTTTAAACAAACAATCGAATTTTAAAAAATGACAGCATATCAATTTAAAAAAAAATAAGAAATGAAAATATTTTCAAAATTCTAACCGATAAATAAATGAATAGATGAGAACAAAACAACTTTAAATAATATCTAAAAAAAACGTGTAAAGAACACAAAGTTAACATATATATACATAGGTACATATATCGTTCTAAAAAAATTGTTCTACTAACAGTTTTCTAATAAGAGACATTTTTTTCAATAGGTATTAAAGCAAATTAAACCAATTTTTGAAAAGACCTTTGAAGAGTCTTAGCTCATTTAGGAACTAGTATTCGAGTGGTCTTAATAATGTGGTCTTAATAATAAAATGTTCTTTTGAGATCCTATGAGATCCCGTGAGACGATGAAGCAATAAAAATGTACTCCAATATTTACTATTTATTGCATCCTTAAATGTGTATGTTTTTCAATTTTGTCTGCTTTTTGCTTAGAAAAATACTAAAAACAAACTTATACAAAAAATACTTGAAAATTAAACAAAAATGATGACTCATTTTCGAGATACCGAATTTCGAAAAAAAATGTAATATTTTTTTTAAATTAAAAAATAAAAATAATGACATTTTTGATCATCAAATATTATAGAGACAGCATAGGAGCTTCTGCAGAAAAAAATCGGTTGATAAGTTATTGAGAAAACTTAAGAACAAAATAACGGTTCTATGGGGGTACCCTTCTGGAGCAATTCAAAATACATAATTATATGTATTGTTTTTAGTGTAAGAAGCCAAATTAAATTTTTTTTTGACAACGGCGCCGCCTAGTCCTGATAAAGCTTCCGTTCCCATCGATCACCGAAATCAAGCATCAGTGAGCGCGGTTAGTGGACGTATGGGGGAATATCTCGAAACCTACTGGCGTGCTGTTGTCATGTGTTCTTTCTCCTCTGTCCTTTTGTCTTGTATTTAAGCCTTGTGTTGTTATCACCTTATATAGTCTAAGTCGCTCAAGGTGCTGGGGACTACTGATAGTTTTAGTCTTAAAAATAATCTTAATTTTCAAGTTGAACTCAATCGACCTGATGGTTTTGGCATTTTTTTAAAATCTTTAATTTATGTTTCCATTTTTCATATATAGATCTTCAATGCAATGAAAAAAGCTGCACCAAAATTTCGTTATCATTTCCAAGGCATCGCTGGAGACTGCATGTTACCTGGACTGGGCCTCAGCACCACTGACCGTCAAATATTAGTTGATCATGTTAATATTGTTTTTCATATGGCCGCAACTGTTCGTTTTGATGAAAAGCTCAAAATTGCCATGCAAATAAACGTTAAAGCATGTCGTGATATAATGTTATTGTGTAATGAGATGAAGAATTTAAAGAGTGTTATACACGTTTCAACAGCATATACGCATTGTCCTTTAAGAAAGATTGAGGAAAAATTTTATCCGCCTCCCAGTGATTCGAAGAATATGATGCTTCTTATGGATTGTGCACCGGACAAATTATTGGAAGGCATGACACCTATGTATGAATTATTTTTGTTTAATTTTTATTATTATTATTTTTTTATTAAATATGCTATGTATGCAAGGTGGAAATTAATTAATGTTATTCAAAGAACGGATTTGCCATTATTATATATAAAAAAATAACAGTTTGGAGTGCAATAAAATGTCAAAAAATGGGCAAATTATATATATTCGCACTATTACTTTTCTATAACTTGAAGAATTTCCATTTTACTATGGAGCATTTGCCAAGAGTGAAAGGTCACGTTTAGCTTGTAATATGAGTGCCAAAATTTTTAAAATCGTTCTTGGGAAAGCTAATACATTCAGAATTGAAGTTTGGAGGAGTAAGAAGAGTATTTCTGTTTTTTTCCAATATAACTTTTTATATCTTACGAGATACAAAAAGTAGGAAAATATTTTAAATATCATTATGGAAAGTATTTTTTTTGCTAAGAAGAGGCAGCTGAAAAAAATACGTTTTTAAAGATCTACAACCCAAATATCTCAAAATCTGTACACTGGATAAGTACTCATATGTTAACTATAAAACAGAAATGCTCTTATTACTACAACTTTATTCAATTAAAAACGGACACTTAAAATCGCAAAGTTAAATTTTATATTTATTAGGTATTGCATAATCTTAAAGATTTATATAAATAAATAAATATGTTTCAAAAATTTTTAATAGTTTAACAATTAAACTTTAAGGCAACTTTTTTTCAAACTCTCATTATAAAGACAATCGTTTATACAAATGCGAACAAATTTAATGGCTCATATAAAAATAATCAAATTATAATACATAACTTATGTCTTAATCCTGATTTCACGATCTATAAAGTTTAAATATTTTTTTCAAAACAAATTAAGATTATTAGATAAATGGCCAAACACATACACCTTCACAAAAGCCGTTGCTGAGGATGTTGTTCGAATATATGGCAACAGTTTACCAGTTGGAATGTTTCGACCAGGAATTGGTGAGTATGAAATATATCAGCTTTTTTCTTATAACGATTGCGATGGCTTTTTCTGTAAAAATCTATAGGAATTATTGTGGAGTTGTAAACATCAAGCCATTTTTTTTGTACTATTTGAAGAGGATGTTTTTTTTCGCCTCTTTTAAGGACAGCTTTCAAAAAAATGAGTACTAGGGTAGGTGTACCAATAATAACCGGCCACTTTATTAAAACTATTCTTCAATAACAATATTTCGAAACACTGTATCAACGACACATGAGATTTTCAGGCCTATTTTACCATTTGGTAAAACTTGGAACTTCATAACTTGGCATATTTAGAAGAAAATAAGAATGTTGATAAACTCAAGTTTGATTACGATTTTTTCCATGTAACTGGAAATAGCACAATACAAATTTTAGTTTTAATGGTAATAAGGAGGATTTCCTTGGTTTTATATTAGGTCTCTAAAATTGATTTAAATTATTAATGTATCCGATAATTTCATTAGAATAAAAAAGGCCTTCATTGTCTTATTATTACTTTTCATTTAATTTGCATTTATTTTCAAATCATTTTAGTTATTTCCACGTATCGTGATCCTGTTTGTGGATGGATTGATAATTTTTATGGGCCAACTGGAGCTATAGCTGGAGCTGGTACTGGTGTTATACGAACGTTACGTTGTAATCCGAAGGCTGTAGCTAATATGGTGCCTGTGGATTTATGTGTTAATAGTATAATTGCAGCATCGTGGGATATTTCACAAAAGTACAGGTTTGTCCAAGTCAAACAGATTCATCGGTCACCAAAATTGTTTCTAATACGCGACACATTCGGTCAAATCACCTGTGGGAATCTTTATTATAATAGAGAATCGATTTTAAAGAATTGAGGGGCTGATTTTTTTACTATGAACATTTAAAAAAAAAAGTAAAAAAAAATGGATGGCCAAAAATGTCTCTCCAACCAATAAGGTTAAAGGGTTCGACTAAATTTTATATTACGCATTGTAACGTGATGGCAAATTGGTATAAATCTAAACAAACAAAAATCAACTAACGGTATTTCTTATAAATCAAAAAAAAAACTGATAAAAATGTGTCAACTCGAATATTTTGCGAATACAAGATGATATTAACTCCAAAATAATTCGATGCATCGAAGAATAACGTTTTTCACATCTGGTTAAGTTTTTAGAAAAGTCCAGTTTTTTTAATAAAATAAAATCTACAGAAATTAAACTACTAAAAGTTGGTTGATTTTCGACTTTAATATCTTGGCAAAAATTAAATCAATTTTATCTTATAAAAAGCATTGCCATTATCATTTGATAAAATTAATATTGAAATCAAACTTACTTTATCACATGCAATGTATCGTTTTTACCATTTAGTTATTTTTTTTAGAAAAATCTCAATTGACAACTTTTTTTACAAAAAACGAAAATCTTAAAAAAGTAACCAAAAACAACCTAACAGTATTAAGAAATAGTTGTCCACTAATGTTTTTTTAGAATAAAGAAAGATATCAATAATGATAACATGGTCACCAAGAATCAATAACAGTTTTTTTAGAAGGGCCAATCTCCCCCGTTTAGGTAGTAGGAAAAAAATGTTTAAAAACAACGACAATTCAAAATTCGGGTTCTTACTCATTTTTTTTAAATTTTAAACTCCATGTAAGGTAATATTGTTGATTGGTAAAACCATTATTTTATTGAAACATGCACGGAGGAAGGATTTTCCAATAAACAAATATTGCCTGTTTTATGTTGTTTAGTTTATGAGAAATTTCAATATTGCTTAAATCACTTTTGACTTTTCCATCACATTCAACAAAATAACGGCTAGCTGCGCAATTCGTATTAAAATTTGTGGTTAAAACAAGTTGACAAGTTCATTGGGGGGGGGGGGGGGGGGGATACAGACATTATAGTTTTATATTAAATAAGATGCAAGACTGGGTCGTACGAGCTCGCTCATGTATCAAAAGATTCAATAAAAGATTGTTTTCAAAAAATTTAAAGAAATTTTATTTCTCAAAAAACCTTACATTTTCAAATGTTTCATTTAAAAATTGTCAGAACGTTTTTTTTTTAATTAGTTTTGTATGTACACATACACATTTTTTTAATTTTAGTTTAGTTCTAATATACGTTTCACATTTCAATTTTGTAAAAAATGATGACCCATTTTCAAGATATCGAATTTCAAAAAAAATATTTTTATTATATTTTCTTTAAACCAAAAATAAGAAAAGACATTTTTGACCATCAAATATTATTGAAACAGTATAAGAGCTTGTGCAGAGAAAAAGTTATTGAAATCGTTGGATTAGTTCTTAAGAAAACTTAAAAACAATATAACGGTTCTATTCGAAAGTCGATTTTTTGATTATTTACCAAAAAATTTATATGGGCGCTACTATTATCTTTAGTCTTAACAAAATGAAAAAGAAACTCCTAAAGCGAATTGGCTTAAAACCTTTATTTGCAAAGTTAATCGATCCAATTCTTTGGACAGTAGGGGCCAGGCAGATAGACGGACGGAATAGGGGGACCAACTTCTTTCGTCTTCTCTACCCTAATGTCATGTTTGATTAAAATCTCGAGATCGACATTTTTTACGAATGCAAAATTTGCCATATACATAGCTCCTATGCATAGTATGTGAGATTGAGGAACAATGTCTAACACGGATTTGGAATGTTTCTACTAGAAAACTCGCCTAGACTGAATAATATATTTTTTTCTTTGGAATGTTTTTATTTTGTTGTATTTTTAAATAATAATAAAAATAATAATAATAATTTCTTTTAAATGTGAATTCTTTTAGTACAATATCGGTTGAGAAGGACATTCCAGTGTACAACTTCTGTACCTCAAAGGAAAATCAACTGACATGGGGTGATTTTACTACAAAAACAACTAAGTATGGTCTAATGTACCCAACATTGAAGGCCCTCTGGTACTTATGTTATGCAAATACACCAAATAAAATAATGCACATGACATCAATATTATTTTTGCATTATATACCAGCGGTTATATTTGATACAATTTCTGTGTGCATAGGAAAAAAGCCGAGGTTAATTTGCAATGCAATATTTTCCGTTTCCGTTTCATAAATTTAATAAAACTATGTTTGTTTCTTCCATAAAAATAGATTGTTAAATACTTATAAAAAAATTCATAGATTTATGAATGTTATTGAATATTTTTCGATGCGGCAGTGGGAATTTCAAATTGATAATGTGCGAGGATTGTGGAATCGTTTATCAGACTGTGATAAGGAAATATTCTTCTTTGACATGACACAGTTGGATTGGGATCATTTTTTGCAACAATATTTTCGTGGTATAAGGCAATATTTATTGCATGATCCACTAGAGACGATACCAGAGGCTTTAGTAAGATGGAATAGGTAAGTTACACAATATTTTTTTTAAATCTAATAATTAAAAAATTATTGAGGTCAATGAATCAAAACAAACATAGATTATGGAAAAGTTGTCAATTTCGTTGGATTGACTTTTTTTATTTGATCACGGTTTAATAAGTAATAAAACACAAATCACAATCTTTATATGCATAACAGAACCTGAGCAGAATGATCAAAATCGGTTATACTCAGTTCAATTTGAATATGCAGTACAGGGAAGATAGGATATTGAATTCAATAAGCTACCTCCATTTCAAAGCATTCACAGGTGTGTCGTAGAGATCATTTTACATCAGCATAATTTTCTCATAAATGTGGGAAGGGTTACCAACTGTTAATTTTATGAACAGAAATATGTCGATCATAAGCTAAATTAAAAAAAAAAAAAAAATTAATTAAATCTAACTTTTTCAACACCACGAAGAGGTAAGATAGTAGGTGCGTTTTTCAATGAGTTCTCCAGGACGCCTAATCTTTTTTTTTTTAACATAAAAATGTTTTGTCTGAACACCGTCGACCTTGCTCTTACCATATTCTTACTTTTTTTTGGTGGTGAGTAATGGCCGTAGTTTTATTTTTCTTCAAAAAATTGTAGACAATCGCTCTGCTACAGAAAATACATTCGCAATTTTCTTTATAGCTTCCGTCTTATTTTTAACAAGATCGTAAAATTTGTTTGCTTCAACGACTGTCTGCTTTTTTTGTACAATTTTGTCCTTTGTAGTACTTAAAGCCATTTTTAATTTAAATAAACCAAAAAAACACGGCACACAGCTCGGCGTTTTCTTTAAGGAAAACAATATTGATTTAAGCAGAAAAACTCGACTCGACAACACCTTTTTCCTTAAACTTGATCTCTTCAGGTTAATTATTAAATTAGGGGATTATCCTTTTTTATATTTTTTTTGCTTACCTAACGATTTTTAGCAAATAGTAAAAACGAATGATGTGTATTGATTAGACTTTAGCTTTTTTTACAATGGCATGTGCGACCTTTCTCTCCAGCACTTAATGTTCCCGAATAGGATTGTGAAGTCTTCCAAAAAGTGAATAATTAGGACTTCTCTCATCTCAGCTGGCAATCTCTATACTTCGCGACCATCAGTTTACCCGTAGCAATTATGCATTGTTAAGAATTTGATATGCAGTTTAGAAATGAGTTTTTAACAGAATGTCCTTCCATATTTATTTGTGGTTAGGTTCAGCTTTTTTTGTTGGGATAGGTCCCTACTCTTAACGTAAATATTGTAAAATTAAAAACATGCCTCAACAAGAAAAAATTGTTTGCTAAAAACCGTACGGTAAAAGAGCTATAATTTAAATTTTAAATTTTTAGTTTAAAAATTAATTTTTCAAAAACTATTTATTCAAACAACTCTTTCCCAAAATTAAGTTAAATAAAGAGTTCTTGCTCTTTTTGAAACAGAGATAAATAGACCCTCTCCCATACAATTTTTTTCTTTCCTCAGCCTAACCTACTTTAACCAATCACCCTGTATTTTAGCATACATTTTTTAAAATAAAGACCTCCACTCCATTAAAAAGCAACTGGATTTTAATATTCTAAAGAGTTACATTATAAACGCCGGCCGTCGTCGCAAACATTATTTAGGAAATTATTGTCATTTCTTTTTATTATGATAATATTGGCCCCGTCATAACCGAACAGTAACTATTTGTGGGTTCATTGGGTTTTTGACAATCCCTCTTGGATTATCATTAGCCCAAATGCGGCAATTCTGCTTATTGACGAATCCACTGAGGTAAAAATGTGCCTATCACTGAAGATGATTTTCTTCGAAAATTGATCACCCATTCTTGCCATGTCTTTTACACCATTCTGACCATTGGCGGCGTCAAGGGGCTTTACGATCAACAACGAGCGTGAAAGGTGTTGGCACGAACGACGACTTATTGAGGTGGACGGCTCTTCAGCGATACTATCGCGAACAGGAGCAATATTTTCTACAATACTGGTCTACAATACTGGAGTTTTCACATCTTCTACCGACTCGGTTTGTTCAAATTTTGCATGATTTTTCCGATTGCACGAACATAATATGGACGATTAAATTGATCGAAAATTTCACGAGGTGCACAATATGTATTTTGATTTGAACGCCTATTATCATAACAAGCCTGAATAAATTCAACGCGTTGCTCGATTGTGTATCTTACCATGAATCGAATTGAGAAATGTCAAATGAAATACAGACAAAAACTTGGCTTTTAGATGTGGTTCACATTCAACATCGGCCCTTAAAATTTAACCACCCTTTATCATCTGAAAATAAGATTAATTTATTTTAAAATATATTTTCAAGCCAATCGACATAAAAGCAGGAATAAAAACGTGTGATGAATACAAAATTATTCTTAATTCTTACTTTAATCATTTTGTTTTTCATTCCAGATTATATTGGCTTCATCAATGTATTAAGTGTTTAGTATTTGCAATAGTAATACAATTATTCTGGACGATATTTTCAAAACTGTATTACTAAAATAAAATTAATTGTAATTAAGTGAAATATCGTAATTTTTAATAGAATTTATAAGCTTTTTATCAGTTAAATTTTTAAAACTTTATTTGTGTACAATGTTATGAATGACTTTATTTAATAAATAATAGTTATTTTCGTTTGATTATATTTTCTTGTTGTTAATATTATGTATCTAAATTTATGATACCAAAAAGATAGACTATTTATAAAAATAATATAACACTTTAACTACATTATATAATAATATTGGTAACGCTTTTTATTATTTTTTTGTTAATATTGTAATTCTTTTATAAATAAAAAGGTACAAACGATTAATTGAGTTCTTTTATTATTCTTTGAGACATTTTTTTATCAAAAATATAAAGTAAGAACAGCACCAGCAAAAATCTGATTTCATTTTTATTTTTTTTCGAGCTTATCAAATAGGTTCGTAATTGCTTTTAATCCAAATATCTTAAAAATACTAGGATTGACACAGGGACCTAAGGCCCAGGCTGAATGGTCAAGTCATGACCTACCAGAATTTGGTAACTTGTCTATACCGCATTTCAACGGTTTTCGAGTAACGGTTGTTTTAATGAAATTTTCAAAAATACCTACTTTTAATCGGTTTTTCAATTACCCTGTCCACAAATGATTTTTTTTTTTACTATATGTTAATATTTTACAATAATGATAAAATAATGAAAAATCAATTTTCGGCACTATTTTCAAAACATTGATAGTTAAAATCATATTCTTATCAAACTTAATTTTTTACATCGAACTTTAAAACAGTTTTATTAAAAAAAATCATATTACACAATACTGGTTATCGTTAAACTTGCTTGATTTTTTAGCTTTTCAAAAAAGTATAAAACATCACAAAGCCAGCTTTGGTTCAAAAGTTATAAGCATTTCAATTTAATAAGTCACGATTTAAAAAACAAATATAAAAAGAAAAAAACGCGTTTCTGTTAAAAAAACCAATGAAGTTGTTAAGCTATAAAGAAGAAATAATTTAAGAAAATAAATACAAATGTCTTACACGTCACGTGAATATGCTATGATGCATTTTATTTATGGCGGATGTGGCGGTGGCGGAAATGTAAGAGCAGCAGCAAGGAAGTATGCAGAAAGATATCCAAATGCTTCAAGTCCCCAACACCATCTCAATGACGAAGTTGTGTTGAGGGGCATTGCAAATAATCCAAGTACTTCTACTAGAGCCATTGAGAGAACAACTGGGATACCCAAATCTACTGTTCAGAGGATTCTGAAGCAGAACAACCTGCACCCTTTTCACCTGCAGCGTGTCCAGGCCTTATTACCAAGGGATTACCCTAAAAGAGTTGAGTTCTGCCAAATTATGATCGATAAAAGCCGAGCGAGAAGATCCTGATTTTGTTGACAAAATTTTATGGAATGATGAATCATCCTTTAAACAAGATGGATATTTGAATATGCACAATATTCACAACTGGCAGGAAAAAAATCCACATTTAATACGACAAGGAAGATCTCAATACCAATTTAAAATTAATTTGTGGTGTGGAATTTTAAATGGGCAAATCATAGGACCCTTTCTATTGCCCGACACAATAAATAGTGAAAATTATTTAGAATTTTTGGAAAACAGAATCTGTGTATTATTAGATGATATTCCTCTCGCCCTGCTCCAGTCCATGTGGTTTCAGCATGATGGATGTCCAGCCCATTATAGAAGAAATGTCAGAAGCTTTTTGGACAGAACTTTCTCCGAGCGATGGATCGGTCGTGGTGGAACAATAACATGGCCCCCTAGGTCACCGGACTTGAATCCACTAGATTTTTTTTATTGGGGTTGCCTAAAAGAGAAAGTTTTTGCCCAGCCCATACGCAGTGTTACTGACTATCAATTAACAATCAATTCAGAACTGGCACGGACTTGGGGAATCCGACTGTCTAATTAAAACAAAGCATTGTGATGGCCCTAACGGGTGTTGACACAATGTGATTTCTGCCCAGTGCTCTGAATGTCAAAGTGAAGAAATTCAAGTAAGCGCGGGTAAACGGCGGGAGTAACTATGACTCTCTGGACGCGGAATCTTGTGGCAGAGTATGGTCGAGCCGAAAATCCCCGCCAACCGCCCCAGAACCCAACCACCACCAGAATACAACGGCTAAATACAACAACATCTACCAGGAGGCGAAGAGCTATGGAGTTCAGACTACTGCAGGACGAATACCAGAAGAACAAAAGAGCTTGCGCTGACAGAATTATTTCCGTTAAAGGATGGGGATGTGAAACCTACCAATTACCATCTCCTCAATCCATTCAGGAATATTTCAACACCACGCTGTCCCAGCCCTCAAAAGATGACGCAGCACCAGTTATCGACGGATACCAACATCAAACCATCATATCGTCACCAATTACATGTCATGAAGTCAACATCTCAATTAGAAATATGACATCCAATTGTCCAGGTGCTGATGGTATTACCCTGAGAAAATTACGTCAAATTCCAATGAACAAATTAACGCTCTTGTTCAACTCAATGCTCCTCTTAGAGTATACTCCGCCAGAACTCAAGAGAAGTAGGACGACACTTATCCCTAAATCCCCAACCGCCACCAACCCCTCAGACTATCGACCCATAACAATATCCTCCATAGTTATACGACTCCTGCACAGAATACTGGCAAAACGACTTAGCGCAGTTGAGCTAAAAATTAACCAAAGAGGATTTACGAACTTAGACGGATGTTTTGCCAATACGCTCGCCCTGCATAGCCTTATAAAGGACA